>VWZW01007545.1:769246-972834 GCA_013397115.1 Edolisoma coerulescens
CCATGTTTTTTCCTAAATTAAAAAATCCAGAAGAAAATAAGGCTACATCTACACTAGCAAACATGACAATGTTAATGACAATCCAAGAGCATTTCAGGGTGATTGAACACAGTCATCCACACAGTTGCAGGGTTAGCAAGGTCCCTGACATGTTTCACATGGCACCAAACAGCACCTCACCCAGGCAGAGTTAAGGAGCAGATACACCCAGGCATGGTCTGTTGCTTCCATCCCTGTTTTGGAGACTGAGAAAATTTACTAGCTATTGATCAGCTATGGCCTTCAGGCACGAGAAATTTTATCAGCAATACTCGACCTTGTGGACCTCCTACAAACACTAAATGCAGCATGGTTTTGCGTATCTCTCTACTTCTGGAAACACATTACCTTCCTAACTGCTGCTAATTCCCAGTCCAATTTCCTCTGGTCTTCTGAGCAGCCAGGCAACTGATGGCAGTACTCTTTTACCCTTCTCCATTGCAAAACAGTTTCTGCTCCATGATTTTTTAAAGTAGATCTCTACATGTATAAATAGCATGTAAATTCATACTTAGTCAAAAGAATTTACTTTAATAGAAATTCATGCCCTCACTCTGATAAAACAGTAATTCAGTTTGAAAACGTGACTTAAAATGGGTTTACACAATAGCAGAATCTTTAAAAGAGCATGAACAGCTCTTGAATGATTTCCCCAAACAACATACATTAGGTTCTGCATTTGACATTTCAAAAATTATTTTTATTGTAAGATCTGTCTTACAAAATAAAATGGTCAAAGTTTAAACTTGAAAATTACCTCAAAAATCTATTTAAGAAAAACAAAAAGAAAAGAACCCCCACAACTTTTAACTGTGTTTACTACTAAACAATTGCATTCAATTTTATGTACGGGAAAGGGATAATTTGAAAGATACAGATGCACGACCAAAATCATTGCCTTGTAACGTGACACCAGAAAATAAAAAAGGATTCATTACCATAGACATTAAACAAAAGCAATTGTCTAAATGCATTGTCTTAGTCACAGAATTTCAAACACACCATGTTGAGTCCCCAGGGCTGTGACTACACGGGTCCCTCTGGCTATTGAGTGCACTGAAATAATGTGGCAGCATTCACACAAACAGTCATGAACTCACTCTGCCCAGAGCACCAGCACCACTCTGCCAAAACCACTGGTGGGAATTCAGGCTGCCCCCACCTTACAGGTGTGCGGTTGCAGAGCCAGACAGAAATACTGATCTGTTTCACTCCACTTCCTGGGTGGGATGTAGAGCTTGCAGAGGTAACTAAGCCAACAGCACAAATTTGGTCTCACGAATGTTGTGTTCATGCAAACATAAAAAGTTTATTATAACGTTTATTATGACACATCTCTTATCAGACTCCAAAATTCTCCCATAGATGGCATAAGCAATTAATCAGCTAGTGTTCGTCAAACACTGCCCTGTGCTTACCCCTGCCTTCACAGTTTCCTGACTGCTATGCTTTCTGTACAGAAATGACCTCATTTAATAGCAGCAAGATCACAACTTGGAAACAAACTTTCCATCATGCAGCCTACATATTCATGACTATGTAGTACAGAGGTAGGAAGACCTTGGATAAGTACATTGCATAAAATAATCCCTTTGGGGTAATTAGTAGTCAAAATGAGAATTACAGTTGTCTGTAAAACACACACTTCATTCTAATGTTCAGGCCTGCAAATTATAAAAAATTTGTCCTTTAAATTTCAGGGAGAGGTTATAGCTGGATATCAGATGTGGTTTTGCCTTGCCTGCTTCACATGTTTACAGTTTTAACTTCTCATTTAACCACTACCACACTATGATCCAGTCTTGAGGAAATAAACTTCATAACTTCTAAAACAGGTCCTACCGTAGAAAAGATGGTTCAGCCCTTATAACAATAAGCAGTCCGCTCAGTCCCTTTTTTCCAATCTATAACAGGATGTGCCTCAGCAACATCTTGGAAAATACACACATTTATACAGAAAGTAGAAAATCCATATTTAGCTCTTTCCTGGGCACACAGAGCTCTTTGCTCAGCTCCTAGCAGAGCAGGTATGCAACTGCATTCCTACAAACATAAATACCTAGCTCATGTGCTCAATATTTCATCCAGCCTGACACCCCAAATGCTTAATTAGTGCTGAACTCAGAAAACGGAACACAGGACAGTACAGCCCAGGCAAAACACTCTCTATGCTCAAGATTACCAGATGCAAAAGAAGCTAAGCCCAAAAGAAGATACCCTGTGTCCTGCTCCCATTGGTCATTCTGGTATACTTCAGACAAGAGGCACAGAAGCCACAACTACACTCAGTCACCAGCCCAATAGTGGTGGTGGTGCCCTTTTGCAGTAACTTAACAGTTAAAGCACCTTTTTCTCCATGGACCACATGAAACAAGCAGCAAATGTTTCACTTATATCAACAGACCATCCTTAATAGAAATTAATTCCAAAGAAGACGACGCCCCCTCTAAACTACGTTGTTTAGTATTTGTCAGATCCCTGCATTGATTGTCACCAAGAACAAGATGGGGGCTGTGCCTTTACCTTGTTGAAAGCTATGAGACCAGTAACATTAAGTTCAATTTTTCCAGTGGGTGTTTCCCCTGCTCTTGAAGAACATAAGCAGAGAGAACAGAAATTCACGGACAGTAAGATACCACAGATACAACACACCAATGTTCTCATGAAATTGAAAGACAGTTCCAGCTGTGTAGTTCTGAGCCAGGCTGTAACTGAGATTCCTGAAAGGTACCCTAAATCATCATGGTCCAAAACTGGACAGGCAGCAAGTCCATCCTAATGCTGTGAAAAACAACCTGACCTTCTCCAGAAGCATGAAAAATAAATGAATAAAGAACATAAAATGAATAAAGAACAATAAATCTTGTTGCTACAGTGTGCCATCTCCTAGGTAACCCACATTGTTTATTCTGATCCTCTCTCAATCACAGGAGCTTTCTCAAAACCAAAATGAAGAACAGGCCTTCAAAGTGCCTCTGCTCATGGCAGGAGGTTGGAACTAGACAAATTTAAGATCCCTCCCAATCCAAACCATTCCGTAATTCATTCAAAGCATGTTCCAAGATGCAAGTTAAAATATTCAAAATTAACTCAGTATCTGATGTATGTGACATTTTATAATTTCTAAAATTTAAAAAAAAATGATAACAGAGGAAAGAGTGTTACTTTAAATACAGATGCAAATAATATGTAAATGCATGCGGGTTATTTGATTTTAAGATATTTCAACCTTGCAATTTTTACCACTTCAATTTCTGGATGCTTTTTTGGGGTGGTTGGTTAGGGGTTTTTTTTTGGCAGGGGGTGAGGGGAGAGGATAATATGGACCAAATGTTTTCCATCTTGGTTCTTCTCTTGTTCATATACTTTCCATATTTATTCCTATATATTTTCAAGGAGTACTTGTGACTTTTACAGTTACTTAGAAAATGAGATATTTTAAATCAAAGTTTAAATAAACTGCACAAATTCATTAGGTCAGGTTTCTCTGAGCCAAAAAAAATGGTTAAAAGATTTCTACAGAAAACAAGTGCTCCAGCAAAACCTGTGAATTACAAGAATTAAGTTATCACAACAAATCCTTATTGACAGGTTAGTGATCCTGCAAGCAATGCAATATTGCCTACCAGTATTTAAGAATAAGCTTCCAGAAATCAATTTGTTTGTGGGTGCCACCTCTAATACACATAAAAGTCATAGCACCTTTAATAGGTATCTCCACAGCGAATTTCATTATTTTTCCCCATTTACAAACTCAAATTCATGTGGAGCTAATATTTTTGTTTGCAAAGAATGAGATATGCCCAATTACAGCTCCTCCTAATGGTGCTGTAACAGCGGTGTTGAGTGAAAAGTTACTTCTTAGTAATTACCCCATAAGCACTAGAAATACCCATTTCTTCTTTGAAACAGAGGACTAGAAAACACACTGATGCAACTTGAAGAATTCTGTGCCAGCTCTGATGTTGCAATGGTGGGGTAGCAGGAGAGCGAAGCAGCTTTAGGCATCAAATGGAAGAAACCCACTTTACACTAGAACATTCTTTCCCTCAGTTCAAGACAGCAGTTAAACCATCTGTAGCTTCTAAGAACAATTTGCAACCACAGTTACTTTGCGCACATACGTTAAAGTGCCAGAGCAGAAAAACTCGAACATTTGATTTTAGAATGCCCCAAACATTTACTGAAGTCCCAAAAGAGCCGCAGTGATGTACAGTACAACTGATCAGCAGATGTAATTACTATGAAACACAGTATTTCACAAATATTTGAAAGAGAACTGCTGCAACCCTTACTGTCAAAAACTGTGGACAACATATTCTTAAAAGTTATTGGTTTTTTTTAACCATATGTTTCTAACCATCCATTGTGCTAAAGCAAGGGAAATACTCCACTTCTGAGCATCCTCCCAGCAAACAGGCCAAAACATTGAGTATTTACAATGACAATTGCAAGACCTTCACTTAGTATTTTTATGCATTTATCCAATCAATTATTATGCATTCAAATTGATGTCCCAAATGGGGCAGGTGCTTAAAACACAGAGCATTGTTAACCTCAGCAGAGTATTTGTATATTTAAAGCTGGGTATATACTCTTAAGTATCTTCCCGGGCCATTAAGGTAGAAAATAGAATCCAAAAGACATTTGTTATTACAATTTAAGCTTTTTAGATTCAAAATAACATAAGTTTTCCTTATTCTTGACTTCTCTGAGCTAGAAATACGTATTGTAAACTGAATACAACCCCTTAAGCCTTGCCCCAGATAGCTATACTATGAGAATTCAGGCATTTCTGACAGCAGCTATTCAATAATTACCCATCACATTAGCATGAACCGTGAGAGACAGAGCCCATAATATGTTGCAGCAGTTCCAACATGAATTACTTTGCAGCCCCTGGTGGGAGAAGCTCACAGGTAATGCCATTGACTACATTATCTCACACCACCACATCCTATAAACAGTGCATACTTATTCTAAATTCAGTTCTGATTTATAAAAAAATCAGCTAATTTCATAAGGTGCATGCACAGAAGCAGACAACACAAATTCAAGTTTACAAACTGGTCCCAAATCAGTCACAGGCTCAATTTATCAGAAATAGTTAAACCAAAAACATAGTAGCCAATTGTTAATTAAAACCTAATGCCTTCACATTTTAGAATCCCAGACCAGAACATTAAGCATGAAAACTATAGGTGGGAAACAGATTTAATGCCAAGGTAAATTTTATGGCAGCTTTTAGATCTAACAGCATGTCTCACATAGTGTGTCAGCCTGCAAATAGACACAGTTATTAAACATTCAATAACAGTACTTGCCACATGTGAATGAAGAAATTGTCTTCTTGCATTACAAATGCTGCCTGACATTTGAGGAGAGACTCCTCTGTAACCATACTGTACCCTAACAAAATCACCTTCCTCTGATTAGATTGCTGATAGATGATTGCAGGAACATGTTGCATGCTTGAATGGAAATCCAAGGCTTCAATCAGCAATGGATTTGCAACAGCTGCAGGCAGTAACATACTGTTTAAATGTCATGTGCAGTGAGCAACAAAAGATTCAGTCAAAGCTTTACTGAAATCCATTGAATTACAAAAAATCTATCCCTGGACACGTTACACACATTGACACAGTACATGCAAAAATATGTCTAAAACAAGCTTCGTTTGAAAGAAATGTGGGTCTGATTTGTGAAATAAGTGATAGAGTAAACACGATGCTAGGGTTTGGAACTGACTCTACTGGGTCTTGAGTTTCTTTCTCTGGTTTTCATACAATCCTGTTTTGTCCATGTTTTTTTTTTGTTCAGGTCCCTGAATGCCTGCATGTTTCCTACAACTCGAACAGACAAAATACATAAATGGTATAATGCTCTCCAAATACTACATGGAAACTACTTGCTGGTCAACATCCAACAACAAATAGAGTAACTGTAACACTGCTCTCACTATTAGGCTCAAGAATATATAATGGCAACAACACATGCCACTGGGAATCTTTCACACCTCCTTCCCATGGCAGCAGAATACAACACACTGAATTCAGATTCCACTTGCCTATTGTGTTCATGCTAGGTGTAACTAAGACTTGGGATGGATGGATATATGTAAATTGAAAAAAAATTACCTAGATTATGAGAAATATATTGGTCATATTCATCCTTTATATCTCAATCTGATGATAAACAGCTTCCATAAGAGAACCATTCTGGTTACACAAATTTCACCACAAGAAATCATACAGCAGTCCATCCAACCTAACATCTTCTCTTTAGTAGGAAGTTAACAGTAGATACCTAGAACGTGTGCTAAAAATTTAAGTTTAATTATGTAATGGGCAGAGGAATCTCCCTGTGGTGGATTTGAACATCACAATAACAGGAAAAGAACACTGCATCGGGCCGAAATAGAATCTTATAATCATACAATATTAAGTTTTTACGACAGCCAACACAGCATGAGTATGATAAAAGTTCCTTGTTGCAGGGCATCACCAGAATATTTTTCAGACATTTCTCGAAGTAAAATACTTTGAAAACATTAAAGGTGCATTTACATTCAGTTTTGGTTTGCAAATACCAAACCTACATTTCAGCACAGTCAAAGGAATTATTACAAGAGTTGTGAATGATCTAGGATTTGGTCAGATGAACACAAGCTGTGCTCTGCTAACTTCCTATAACATCAGACCCTTGACACTGACAGTCTCAAGGACGATATAGAAATTGTCACTTATTATTATATCATTAACTTCTTTTTCAGTGAAACAAGGGGGCATCTAAAAATTTGAAGAAAAGCTGTTGGCTTGTTAGTATTCAGCTATCAGTCTTTCCAAAGGTCTCACCGATTCCTACTACAGGGCAAATTTTCAACTCACCTGAAACTGCCTCTCAGCAAATGATGAAGCCTCTACACTACCTGAAATATTTTTCAAGAACTTTGTCATTAAAAAAAATGCAAAGTTCTGTTCAAAACCACTGCTTTTTTTTAAAAGGCAGTGGTGAAGGGAAATGAAAACATAGCAGCTGAGCACGATAAAATAAATTGCTCATATAAGACAGAATAAAACACTGAAAGCATGCTTAATGCTCGTGTTTTCAAGATAAGGTTTTCTGGAGCTGAACTACAGATGCAAAAATAAAATGAGCGGCAAAGGTGGTGGTGTGTTTTTTTCTTTATTTGACAGTGTTACAACTGAAGAACAACATCCAAAAGAGCAGAGGATTTGCTTGAAAAAAGCGCTATAATCTTCAACATATTTTGTTTGACCTTTTACAAAATGATGGCAGTTCCACACATGTAAATAAAAATGATGGTATCAATACAGGAAAAATGAGCTAAATTTCCTGAGACCATTCAGCACAGAGCAAAAATAACCGAGTTCTTTTGGGTTTGCCAGAATGTATATGAAAATTTCAGCTCAGAAAAACTATTAGCAATTTTTAATTATTGTTGAGATGAGAAAACTGATAAACAGTTTCAAAGACCTGGCTATTCTCAGTTTTAAGACTTCTACAGTGAAAAAGAAAAAACACAATTAATGTATATAATCAACCCATCTAAACCATACCTGTTATGTTTGCTAATAATGGGTTTAGATACAGAGACTGTCTGTGGCACATAAAAAAACATCCAATATACGGTAGAAATATTGTGTTTACACTGATGAGTGAATAAGTATTCACTTTATTAAAAAAAAAGATAGATCTTAATTATAAAAGCTTTAACTTCTGTTTCCAAGATAAATAATTTAGGTTTTTGTCCCTGTATAGAATTAATTCTATTTTATAATTCAGTTTTTCACCTACCATTGATTTTTCTGAACTGAGAAGCAGAATAACAGAATTTCTTTATAAAGGAAAAATTGATCTACTCCAGAATGAGGTTACTTTGAGAATAAAAAAATAAAAAAATCTAATTATGGTTTCCTAAAGAAAAATCTGAAAAGATGTATAGAGTTGACATAATTTGGAACAAGAATGGAAAGAACCTCAAAACATATTAAAAATGTTTAAATACTATAGAAAGTCATCGGCTGTGTGTCTATCTTCATAATCAAGCATTTGAAGTAAATATTTTTAATCTCTAATTGGTATTAGGTATATCAATCTAAAGGCCTGACCAAAGTCAGCATAATACAATCACTGCATTTCACAGGTTATTCCAAAGTCCCAAGGTGCCGTTTTCAGTACTGTTCCCCTCTTCTTTCCTCCTCAGAAAATGCACTGATGTCTAAAAAAACCCCACCCATATTCAGAGAGGATTTAAAATACAGAGCTTTACAGGGAAACAACCACATCATGTCATCATTTAGGGCAGCTTTATATGAGGTACTCTAGGCAATTGTCAGCATGGAAACCTGACACCAGCCCTACATACGATACACATAACTAATATGGTGCTTGATTAATAAAAGAGGGATGTGTAATTAATGCCAATCAATGAGGATTTATGGTAACTAGACTATCGAGCTAACCTGACACTTTTATGAGATTAAAAACTTAGTGGAACATCATAACAGCAATGTGGGAATTTACCCAGATTTATGTGTGGCATTTGAGAGGACACTGACATTTTGATTAAGAAACTAGAACACTAGGAGATCAATGTAAGAGACATTTAACTGATATGTTTCAAAATGTAATTTCCCACAGCAAATCACCCAATGTCTGTTTTTCAAGGTGACTTGCAGTGATAATCTCCTAGCCCTATGCTATTCAAAACATTTCCTAATGATCTGGGATGAAGGCATAAAATAATTACTCATAAATATTACAAATGGCAAAAAATCTGAGAGAGTGGAAAAAATGAAACCTAAAAGGCACTGATGAAGCCAAATAAACAGCTTATCTGGGATCAAAAGCATGATATGGCATTTTAAAACAGCTAGCAATGAAGCCACAAATGAAAGAAAAGGCTTGGGACAACCATATTCTCTCTACAACTCCCTGAAAGGATGTTGAAGCTAGGTGGGGGTCAGCCTCTTCTCCCACGCAAACAGTGATAGCACAAGAGGCCACAGCCTCAAGCTGTGCCGGGGCAGTTCAAGTCAGACATTTGGAAGGATTTCTTCACAGAAAGGGCTGTCAGGCATTGGAACACACTGTTGTGGCACTTAGTGCTATGGTCTAGTTGACAAGGTGGTGATTAGTCAAAGGTTAAACTTCATGATCTTGGAAGTCTTTTCTGACTTAAATCATTCTGTGATAAGAATCCTTGTATCAATTTAATATTTCTGAAGTATGATTATATGGTATTTTAATTGGCACTACTACTCCATCATACTCGCTGTGATTTTTTTTTTAATCGCTTCTATTATTTGGACCACTCTCTAATGTATAAGGCAAACTAACATGGNAAACCTAAAAGGCACTGATGAAGCCAAATAAACAGCTTATCTGGGATCAAAAGCATGATATGGCATTTTAAAACAGCTAGCAATGAAGCCACAAATGAAAGAAAAGGCTTGGGACAACCATATTCTCTCTACAACTCCCTGAAAGGATGTTGAAGCTAGGTGGGGGTCAGCCTCTTCTCCCACGCAAACAGTGATAGCACAAGAGGCCACAGCCTCAAGCTGTGCCGGGGCAGTTCAAGTCAGACATTTGGAAGGATTTCTTCACAGAAAGGGCTGTCAGGCATTGGAACACACTGTTGTGGCACTTAGTGCTATGGTCTAGTTGACAAGGTGGTGATTAGTCAAAGGTTAAACTTCATGATCTTGGAAGTCTTTTCTGACTTAAATCATTCTGTGATAAGAATCCTTGTATCAATTTAATATTTCTGAAGTATGATTATATGGTATTTTAATTGGCACTACTACTCCATCATACTCGCTGTGATTTTTTTTTTAATCGCTTCTATTATTTGGACCACTCTCTAATGTATAAGGCAAACTAACATGGACAGAAATGAAATAAATTAAAAACGCAAAGTCAAGAGGCTTCTTGGTATTAAGAAACATCCCAGAATTAAAAAAATTACTCATACTAATATTATGACATTGAAAATATTATAATGGCTCCAGGGACAAACAGACATGATTCCTTTAACAATAATCATTGTACACAAAGAAAAATGATTAAATAATATAGCAAGGTATCAATACCTTCCTGTAATGAGATGAAAGTTCTTTACTATATTCATATTTTGATAACATCATTAAATTTACTGCTTTGCTCATGATACTTTAACTGCTACAGGATTTATTTCTGTTCTCACTGAAACTGAGTTCTGAGCTAATCAAAGCAAAATGAGATGAAAAATGAAACATATTTCATCTGAACAGTGATGTTTGAAAAGAATAGCTTTGGATGCTTGAAAGAAAAAAAAATCATTTGGTAAGCTGCATATTTAAAGCATACAAGCTGAACACTATTCCCTTGATTTCTTATTCCAACCTATTTCAGATGAACACAGGCTCCCTGTGAAACAGACTATCAAAAGAACACATAATATTGCTGTCCTCAGTGCTAAACCTAATGACAATAAACAAGCAGGGAAGGAAAAATATGAGAAATGTTAAAAAATATAAATATTGTAAAAAATAAAATTGCAAGATTCAAAAGCACACAGGAGGAATGGGAATAATAATAGGAAAAGGCACATAACTGAAAAACCAAATAAGCTTCCTATGGCAGACTCTTTGCTCTCAAACATACCCTACACAACGCGACTACTGATAGTGGAATCGAACTATTTAAAATCACACATAATGACCAATACTGACTGTTAAAAAAAAAAAAAGTGACCAAACTTGGAATATAAATCTTTGCTCTGGGCAAGGGAGATTGCTGTGGAGCTTGATTATAAGGGTGCACTGATATTTAAGAAAATCCAGTACTTAGAGATGCCTCCGAAAGTTCACAGAAGTCCTGTTGGTTCTCTTAGAAATGGTTTATTGAAGCCTAGCATGTTTCAGTAACTGGAGCAAAGACAAAAATGCTATTCAGTTATGATGAGAGACAGCTGATACAGTCTTCGTCAGGAAGAAAGAATTCAAGGTAACAGTAGTGAGATATATCAAACTGGAAGGGAAGTACATTTATATTTCCATTAAAGTGATTTACATTTTTCCTTATTCCCAATAGCTTAAGCCATACCTGACCTAGAAACCTCTTTAACCCTTTCATTATTTCTGAGATTTTTCAAGTCTACAGCAACTCTTTTTGCATATCAAATGAGAATCCCAAGAACACATACAGAGCATTAATACTTTTCCCTCAGGTTTCTAGAGCTCAAAAATGTTTGTCCTACATTTTGCCTTGGGGACACGGAAATATCTTTCAGAAAACCATGCATGTTCACTGCAATGAGGAATTAATGTGGAGCTGATTCCTACGAAATCACCACATCAGTGGTTTACAGTGGTGTTACAGCTCTGGCTCCCTATGAAAAGGGACATATTATTTCTGTGGCTCTTGATGACTTTTAAAAAGCATGAGCCTACAAAGAAAAGCAAATTTAATAGCATTTTTATCTGGAGAAGTAGAAAAAGTCCTCTATCAGAAATTCACTTCAATGGATGATAAACAGAAAATGTTCTGTATGTATTTTAGAGAACTGTAAAAGTCTAACAAGAACAATCTTTCAGTAATATTTCATTTGAATAAGGAAAGGCTAATAGAAGAGTTTAGTATCACATGTATTCTGATCACTTGTAAAGATAAGCACGAATCCACAAAAATTATATCAGAAATACCCTTGGAACCTGTTTTAGTGGTGGGCTTGGCAGTGCTAGGTTAACAGTTGGACGTGGTGATCTTAAAGGTCTTTTCCAACCTCAATGATTCTGTGGTTCTAAGCAGTAACAAAATGATGCTCATGTAAGAAGAGCATCTAGAATTTCATAGAACCACACCTGTTTCCAATCACACCTGCACAGCTACATCCAGTGTTTCTGGCTGAAAGTGTTTTGAGACAGACACCAAAAGTACAAGGTTGTCTCTCGTGTAATGAATGGTCCTAATTTGTGAAAAAGCTTGAAAGATTAATTTGATCCTCATTTAAAACAGCTAAAGTAGTCTCTTCCATTTTCTAATTAATATAATTAAAGTTTGTTATAAAAGTGACTTGAGTAGTCTACAATTGTAGCAACACAACTGTTCACACCAGCTTCATCTTTTTGAAGCTGTAGAAGTTTGGAGTGATTCTGATAGACTGTAATTAATGTGAGAAAACCCCACACTGACCTCTGCTTGGGAGCATATTGGAACACATAATCAAATCACAGTGCACTTAACATTAAGGTAATCATTATATTTTCTGCAAGTCCTTTATAAATTTTATTTAACTGAACAGAAATTTGATTTCCATTGTTTTCTCCTATTGCCAATTATTCTATCTACAATTTTTGCAACCAAAAGAATTAAAGTTTGTAATTCTGTCAAGAGACTAATTTCACACCAAAATACATACAAACTAGTACTCTGGGGGAAAACACATTACCTTGTGTTTTTGTATGTTGCAAATTGGTGCCTATGAAAACTGAAAAGTGATGAAAAACCGTATTTTAAATGAAACTTGTCTTGGGGGAGAAATAATGGAGGAATGGTTGTTTTTTTTTCCTTAAACAGCAGTATTTGCAGTTTGTTGATAACTTTCAACTTACAGCCTTAAAACTTCTTCATTGCACATCACTGTAAAGAAGCAGGTACACTGTGCAGCTGCTTAAGAGAGACAAAACATAATTGTGCAAACTTTGTCATAACAATGCAAAAATGAATAACTAATGGTAAAATGTGCCCTTATCTTCGAAAGATTCTAACAGGCAAGAAAAGCCTAGAGGTTTCAACCCATGATTTAGTTAAGGTCATTTTTATTCTGTTCCAGATATTTTGTTAGACTTTTTTACCAGAGCAGAAAAGAATGGCAAATCTGTGGAAACACATCTGTAGGATCTCTATTATTTCCCACTTGGAGCAAGACACAAAACAAAACACTTAGTGATTTAAGCCTTTGAACTGGAAGATTTCCCAGAAAGATGTGTTTTCACAGTGATTGAGGCTAAGGAAAAAAACCATCCCAAAACACAAGAAAGATATCTTTCAGCAACCAGAGGACCTCAACAAGCTATCAATTCAAATATCTGATGCAGGGTTACTGGTTAGGTAGGTAAAAAAGAAGTTAAATGCATTTAATTGCTTAGTTTTTCTTGAGTAGATTGATATTGCTGGAAAATCTGGTTGAAAACTCACAAAAATTAGGAGTCTTCTTGCACCTCAGTCTGGTTCAGTTCTAAAACTTTTGGATAGAGTGGTTTGTAGCTGACAAAGGGAAAATGTGTCAGTTTGGAAATAAAGGAACAGCACATTTCTGCAGTAACAGCCTCATGCCTGTAATTCAGGTGGTCTGAAGCAACATGTCTGTCTAATATAGGGTGCCTTCAAAAATTTGTTCAGTGATGCCTTACTGAAAGGTAACACAGATCCTTGGCTCTGCTAAGTATGCAACTTGCCAGAGGCATTGATAGCAAATGGAGTCATGGGGCTTAGTTGACTGGGTATTGGTTGTTTGCCACAGCATCAGATCTTAGTTTTATGGTCAGTGGTTTTTTCTTCTCTCTCCTCAAAGACGGTATTTTGCTTCATTTTCTGCTTTTAAAAAATGAGAATCGATTCAATGAAGGAATGGGTTGTAGCTCAGGAGGCAGGGTTGCCAAAAGCGTCATTATTTCAGTACCTTTTTCACAAATATACTGGATAACAAAAGCTGTAAGTTGGCAGCTGCAAGTGAGTCAGGTATATTCTGCCACTATGTGACAAAACTGAGAATTGTATTGCCCAGAGAACAGCATTTGAATGTCTAACACCTGCCACTTTCAAGGTCATGGTCTTTGTGGGTCCGTTCCAGCCCAGGACATTCTGTGATTCCTGGGTGACTGAGCCACTGCTACAAGGTGCACACCAAGAAGCAAAAGCCCAAAGGCTGCCAGACCTCAGTTTCTATTGGCTGCACATGGACTCATGAATCCCATGCTATTAAAACAATCATTTGGTACCTAAAGTTAGATAAAAATATTTCCTGACACCATCTGTGGCCAAGTAGGAGACACCTATAGAGCTGTATGGACACACCACTTCACAACTGTCTTCCTAGGGAAGACAAAGATAAGGTTACACCAGAGCAGGTGAGTGACTCTGAAAAAAGGCATTTGCATAGCCCCACTCTGCAAATCATTAATGAATAGAATCCTTTCATGCACAGGAAATTTGAGTTTACCTTTAAAATCTCTGTCCTGAAGGAATACACAAATCAGGCTTTTTCCTGAGAAGGAATTACCTCTAAGAGTTCTTTAGTATTAAATGCTATAAATATCTAATACATGAGAAGATATAAGTATACATTAATAAAGTTTTGAAAAACCTTCATTAAGAATTTGAGATACCTATGCTCCTTCTTACTCAGTCTTTTCACTGATGTCACTTCAAGAAACAACGGAAGCAACAGCAGCAAGATGTGGGAGAAAAACTGGAAAGTAATCAGTGGGAAGAACATGCTCCTGTGGACAAAGCCCAATATGGAGGTTCTGATATGTAAGATGACATGGAAATTTGAAGCTTTCAAGGCAAAGATATACACAATAATTATAAAACAAGCATTGACAGAAACATTTAAGTACCACATCCTGAATTTAACCTATGCGTACTTGAAAACCTAAGAGTTCTACTTCAGTGCAAAAGATGAAATAAAATCATTTCCTCCTGCATTCCAAATAGCATCTGACCAAAGTTCTTCCCTTTTGCCAGACATCAGAGGTATATTATCTGACGCTGAGCAGCTCTTTTGAAGTGTACCATACGCGTCACTTTATATTCATTACTGAAATTCTAACATGGTTAGAATTGTTACAAAGAATTAGTCTTATTAGTGCCACAGTACTTGGAGAAACATGACAAAGTCTTACCGCTACATTTCCATTGCACCCTCGGGACTGGCAAACACCTCTTATTCTGTTGGGAATTAGCACATCATCCCAGCAAGATGGGCCCTTCAAAATAAAACCAAAGCATGTAAAGATTACAATTTACTTCATAAATAAACATATAAAACTTGATTTTGTTTCTGCTTTTCCTACCTCTATTTCTTTTAGATTTTAGTTAGACAGTTTTATCATGATTACACTGAGAGAGATCATTCAGGTTATACAGCAATATTCACCACTAAAGCCCAGGCACAGACAGGACATGTGGCCCCTCCACCCTAAGGTCAGTGTTGTGAACAGGCACCAATAGCAGGTTACATTTTCTCAGCTAAAGACAGGGACTGACTTAATCATAATTAAAAAGCTACAAAGACTCATTGTCTGGTTCAATACTGTTTACACATTGGCCTGCAGCTGACTAAGGGGAAAAAGGGAAAAAAGATAATATTTGGAAGTAGAATATACAATTAGAAAAACTGTAAATAGATTTCTTGGCACTAGATAAAGCCTCTACTTAACTGTAATACAACATAATGGAAGTGTTAAGTGAGAATTGTTATTAGATTTCTGGATATCTACATTAACTTCAGTATTTATCAGTTGTTACTAAAGAAACCCAAACATCCCCCAACAGCCCCAACCAAACAATACAAAAACCAAGAAAAAAATTACAGAAAATCCTTATCAAACTTTGCAATGTCTTTTTGAATATAAACAGTTCACTTATGAGTATATTAAAAACAGAAGAAAATAAAGATTGCAAATAATCATTATTAATATTTCACAACTGCAAAATAGTGTGGTTAACAGGATGATCTATCAAAGAAAAAAAAATATATAGCATATATAGGAACATTCATAAAAATATTTTGCATCACATAAAAAACTTGACACTCATGTTTTCGCTTTTTATATTAATTTCACACCAATTAATATTTAATTCACAGACAATAAAATTAATCTGAGCAACAGATATGAAGCTTACGAGTATCTACATACATAGTAGAAATAAACATCTAAGGTATCAAAAATGAAAGTATTTGGTACTTGGATTACTCGGTGTTTGGGACAGAGTCACTGCCCAGGAAATAGCAGAAAAATCTTTATCCAGAAGAGAAATTACAGCAGTCAAGACATTAACCACATTAATGAAATTAGTGACAACTTAAAACAGCTGAATTACAAAGTAATTCAGTGTCACATCTAGATCCATCTCCTTTTAACTCTGCATCAGGCATTTCTTCAGCATAGTGTAGGCACAACTGAAATTATTTTAGAATTATCTTGGTAGCGTGAACTTAGTTGTAAAAGGTTGATCCAGCCTATCTGGAAAGTTGCGTAAAACAACTTAGTCTTCACTGAGCTCAGCTTTCTACTGTCATCCAGCTGAAGTGCTGGCATTTGAGACAGGTGAGAAAAAGAGCTTGGACACACTCAAGTTGAATTGCAGGCAGACACAGGGGTGACCAGTTGTAGTTTTGAGTGCTTGGGTGAACACAGTTGCAGTGGAGTCAGTATAAAGCAATAATAGTTGATATTGGGGGAGAGGAGGAACCACCTTTAATTAATCATTTAAAACCTTTGAAAAATAAAGTTTGCCATCAATTACTCCAGTGAATTTTGACCTCTCATGAAGTTTTAGCATTCCTGAAATTTTGAAGGAAGAACAGTAAGGCCATCTTGAAATGTTGCACAAAGAACTACCTCCTTTTAATCGGTTTCAACTCAGTAGTTCAAAATTTTGTTTGATGCCCCCTATTTATTTATTTTTCCCCATGCCACCAAAGATTGTACCATTCTCTAGCACTCCTTTCCCAGCAGTTTACTTTTCAGGAAGGAAAGTAATCTACCTTCTCATTTCTCACGTAGATGCTGTTCCTTATCTTTTACTTTTTACTCTCTTAGTAGCTCTTCCAACTCTATCCTTTTGGAATATGAGGAACATCACACAGTAGGCAGGACTTATGTGCTGGACCAGTGAATAGGAAGATGATGTCTTCGAATTGGTTCAAGTCCTCCTAAATAATTAAAATGTTATTTACTTTGCTGAGGGTTACTAAGGACCAAGGCAGCATTTTGGTGGAGAGCTCCTAGATCTCATTTCTATATATAATAGCTATCCCAAAATCCATCACATAAATGTAAAATTTGGAGGTTTTTTTTCCAGTGCACATAATTTAATTGTGACATACATTGAATTTCATCTGCCGCTTCAACAGCAGTTGAAATGTGCATACTAAGGTCCACAGAGAGGCTTCTAGTAGATACTTTCTAGGTTCTTCCCATAGTGAACCCATCTGTTTGTTTCCAAGGACGGAACAGCTATAAACCTAACTCTCCAAGCATTTCTTTTCTACGGCAGTCACCTAATGGACCTGTACACTTCCTGCTCCTGTTATGGTTTAAATGGACTCAGCAACAGTTTTTTCTGCTGTTTGCAGGTTAGAAACTTTAGGGCTTTTGCTTGCCTAATTGCATTTTTGCATTTAAGGTGCTGGAATTATGGGGGGTTTTTGGCTTTCTAGTAGTTTACAATTACCACTGTTAAGGACCAGGTCTTCATTACTAACATTATAAACCAGATCCTCCTTCACTTGGAGGTTCTTTGATCAACTTCTCCATAACATAACGTGATAGCTTCCAGAAGTTTACTCTTGGGATCATGATTTGACATGATACTTACATAATTTACATGAAAGCAATTTAAATATCCCATTATGACAGTTTTTCCTACACTTTCAAGCTTTTTCTTTTTCCCAGCATGTTAGGCTTGCTATCATTATCTGGTCACACGGTTGTTACAGGGAGTCATATTTTTTCCCATTTGAGGCCTGGAATTTCAATCCATAAGGATAACATCTAACTCATTGACTTGTTAAAGACAACCAAGACTAACAAGTTAATATTTGCCTAACATCTACCCCTCTTCTTTCCTACTCACATTTATTAACATACATTTGTTAAAATATTTATTTTTCCAAATTAGAGGAATTCAATGGGGTTTTTTTAGCTTTGGATAATCCTTACATAATTTCCATTTGGGAAGAGGATACTAGGAAAAAAGGGATGAGAAATAAGAAGCAAGTGTGCTTTATAAAACTTGGGATCTAAGAAGGAATGGGGATCCAGGAGAACTCTCATTTAAATAAAAAAATCCAGAAACATATTTACTCAAACCCCAAACAAAGCCATTTTTTTTCTCTGGTACTGGTAACATGGGACAGTGATTTTTTTCTGTTACTTCATTCTTGTGTGATTAACAGGAGACTTTCAAAGTTAATGATGCTATACCAGCATATACACAAAAAATAGTCACACCAAGATACACATCAAGATAATTTTAAAGAGTCTTGTAGGAGCAGTTCCATAGGTATTTTATCAACTCTGGTAATAATTACCTTGATTTTATAAGAAGAAAATATTTCAGACTAAACTTCTTAGGGGAATTAATATTTTATTTCACTGAAGTTATTTCAGGTGAAAATTTCCCAAGAATTCATTAGTTTGCAGGTCCAGGTATATAATCACAAAAATGTAAGAAGGCATAATAATTCTCAAACTAGGAAAAAACCCCAAAACCTCCACAGGATCACTTATAAGATTGAAATTCTAGAAAAATGCATTTTTAAAAAAACCAAAATAGGGATGAATTGATGCAATGTTGACTACCATTAGAATTTAACCACTACAACTAGCACTATATCAGGTCCAAATACGCTTAGAATGAGAAAATATTTTATTTATTAACAGCAATAACAATAATAGGAATTTTGCAGTCACCTTTTAAGTTCTTATCTCCAGGGGAAAGCTAGTGTGCTACATGGCATGGTATGAACTTACAGTGCTTTCCCCCTCTGCAATAATTTCCTCTTGACATTTCTCATCTACACAAGAGTACTTTGCACACAAAGCAGCTCACTATTAGAAATAAAAATGCCGTCTTCCACTAAAGGCATGCTAAAAGCTTATACATGGGGAACTAGGAGCACATTCCCACTAGTGCTATCAGCTGTTCACTCACACAGTAGCTAACAAATTCCTATTTTTTCTTTCATAAAAACCCCTACCATATTCTTCACTTCTTTACTTTAACTCTTACGACGGGCATAAAACCCGTAAGAAAGTCAGATGTATTTAACTCTTTTGGTAACATAAACCAGACCCAGCTTAAAGTCAACAGTGGTTTCTTTTTTTCTGTTCTAGCAAAAGTTAGATCAAGTTCTTAATGCACAAGAAGGCATTGATCCAGCAGGAATTACATTCTGCCAATCTACAACGGGTTTCAGCCTGTTTGGCATTGATGAATGGAGAGAAAAAAAGCAATAAAACAATAAACCCCAATCAACCAGAGAGCACCTATTCTACACCTCATTTTTCAAATTAGTAAGAGGAAAAATCTCCTTTTCCACATCTGTTCTTGGCATTCTTCAGGGCCATATTTTATTATTAATGCTAACCTAACAGACTTTCAAAAGATTCAGTGTGTTTGAAACTTTTAGTTTTCCACCTTCAAAATAAAAATAGAAGAAAAGACATTTGTCCTTGAAAAACACTGTGCATTCAAAATGTTAATGTTTCTGTAGCGACAGTACTACTAAATGTCATTGCTATAATTGCGTCAAAATACAATTAGGAATTCTAGCAAGATAAACACTTTGAAATGCAATTTTTGTATCGTTCTTTCTTGAGTCTAAGAAAAGCCTGTCAACCTGCAGGCCAGCCAATCACTTGTGGTGTTATAACACTGCAGGCTGTAGTGTTTGTAATTATTAGTTCGCATTAATCAAGAACATACTGTGAGAGGAACAAAGCCTTCTGATTGCAAGATTAAAGCAACTGCCCTTCTTGTACCCAGCCAAATAGCTCACAGAGAACGCTGTGCATTAAAATAAACACATCAGAGAAGACTTTTCCGGTGTATAAATGGGAAAATGACAGAATAAAGAATGAAATAGAACACCACTGAATAGAAAAAGTCATATCAAATGTACCTGAGTATTTCCCAAATAACTAGGTATGGAAATATCTGTGCTTTGGGCATATGGCAGTTGTTCCTTCCCTTTTTGAAGGGGAAGACAGGAAAAAAAAACGTTGGCAAATGGTATATTAAACTTGAAGTGAGACTCCTATGAAGCATATGAAGAACAGGGAGGACCGAGGTGGTTTTTTGTCAATGTATGAGGGAAGTACTGGAAGTCTGCGTACATTCCACCAGTATATTGCATTGATGCCCAGTACAGAGGGCAGTACAGTACACTCTACTCAGTGTCTTTTTATCCTGTAGCCAAGATCCAGCTTTGTATTGTAAGAACCAAAACTGAATTTTCATCAATAACCTCTTAAAAAAAAATATCCCCCAAACCAAAAATAACATCTATAGATCTAGGATGACAAATTACTCAAAACACGGCTGCTGACAGAAGTGTTGACCTGTGAAGTCAGGAAAAGGTCAGAAGCAGAGGTCAGCAATAGAAACCAGTGATTCATCAAAGACTCTGAACCACTTAAAAGGCTGGAAACTATCCATGTATTCAATGCTTTGTATTTTCCCTGCTTTATATTCTCCCCTAGTGAACAATATGCAGCAGAATATCATTAAAACACATCTTTGTACCTGCTACTATCTACATGAGAGACATAAATCATTAAAATGTTGAGCAAATGACTCAACCAAGGAAAAACTATTAATGCAGAAGGATTTTTAAAGTTACATAAGAAATTATTTCAGGTCTTGAGAAGATTTAAAAATCAGAATACAAGACAGTGCTAAATCTGATGCAAACATTCAAGCTCCTCTGCAAAGTTATGGCTAGTGACAGTATTTGAAGAGCTAAACATTGTATGGGGAGCCCTCAGCATGATTTCAGCATCTTGAGACAGTAAGAAAGAAAAAGCTTCCCAAAACTAATTAATTAAAAATTTATTTCCTTTTTGCCACTCGAGCAGCACTATCCACACCAAACTACTACAATTCACTGCTTCCAATGCCAGTACGGATGGACAACTCTGCCTCCCAGACACAGTAGGAACCAAGGTGTATCCCAATGGTAAGCATGCATCTGTCCTATGAGAAAAGACTTAAAGAGAATTGGTTTTTTTCAGCCTGGAGAAGTGAAGACTTATGGATGATCTAATTACAGCATTTTACCACCTGAAGGGAGCCTACAGGAAAGATGGACAGGGACTTTTTACAATGTATTGACAGGACAAAGGGGAATAGCTTCAAGCTGAGTGCAGGTTTAGATTCAGTATGAGGAAAAAACTCCTTACTGGGAAGGTGGTGAGCCACTGAACAGGTTGCCCAAAGAAGCTGTGGATGCCTCTTCCTTGGAAATGTTCAAGGCCAGGATGGAAGGGGCACTGAGCAACCTGGTCTTGTGGAAGGTGTCCTAGCCCATGGCAGAGGGCCTAAATGATGTTTAAGGTCCCTTCCAACCCAAATCATTCTATGATTTCTACTAAATGCTTAAATACCACACAGATAATATTATTTTCTTCCTAAGTAAAACTATGAACCACAGCATCCAATCTAGCACAAAATGCATTTCTCCAAATTCCCAAAGGCCAGCCTAACAGCATCCATCATGAGAGAGAGAAGATAAAAATAGTTTATAAATGAGATTATAATTGAATTAGCCAGGAACTTCTTGCTAGCTGTTTACAGATGTTCTACTTATAACACTTCAAAATTTATTACGGTAGATAATCTATTGAAGGGAAAAACTTTCAGATTGGCAACTTTTATGACCAAAATCATCTGCTTAACCACAAAGCTTATCACAAACATAGAGGTAATTAAAGTTTACCCACAACTTATGCAGACCTACAAAGACCATTTCTAGCAGTGAGAGATTAATTTTTGTTCCAAAGTTATGGGGTTTTTTAATATTTCTGAAAAGACTGATACCAACTGACTAGCACATGGGCACATCACTGCAGGTAAAGCCAACCAGTTTACTGCGGACTGACTTTGACATGGAATCTCCAATACAGCAGAGAGCACAGTATAGAAAAAGACTACTAAATTAGTCCTGAGGTTGGTTTCTAGAGGTTTGGGAGATAGGACTGGGACGACTGGAGTTAACTGCTTGGTCTAAACAGCATATTAAAGAACCCATCAGAAGGAATTTTTAAAAATGTTATCAACTTTGGTTATTAGATCAAATCAATAAAGGACATGGATAGCTTTATTTATATGTGAAGTAACACTGAAGTAGAGTCAATCACTTGCTTGAAGTCTTTGTGGGGATTGAACCTACTGGTTTGATTTATAGTAGGATCTTAGAGATAAAATTTTCCTTTAAGAGTGACCAGCTTTATTATTAAATTGACAGTTTTATGTCAATAGTTATAACTCTTCCAAAATTAAGTAGCTGACAATTAGCTGAACTGCTCACAGATGTGCAATTATGAACATTTCCTGCATGATAGCTATTTCAAATGAAACATGAGAGGATCATATCTGTAACTGAAAATGTAGGTAAGTACAGTAAAAATAATTTCCATCATGTTGTTTTACTGATCATTGTTTTTTCTTTCTTATCACATATTTCTTTGTTAAAAAAGAAAAAAGGAAGAAAAGAAAACACATGAGATGCTTTTAGTAAAAGTTCTGGTCTATCTTTTCTTATGTACTGTTTATAGTACAAGGATTTACAAGAGTCATCCCACTGGATCTCAGCTAAATAATGAAGGCTCATACAAAGACACCCAAGATAAAGGTCTGCAGATTCATCTCTTCACCGATAATATTTTGTAACATGCATTGTGTTGCCAGCACAAACACTTTCTTACACAAGCAAAAAGATTATTCAAAATGTGCTTTTAAACATTTATTTTGGTTGGTCCTTCCCAGTCAAAAGGGGCAAAAAGAGAACACAGATAATTCAAATACAAAAACTGCAGCTGAAAAATTGAACTAAGAAGTCCTGCTGCTGCTCTAAACTTCAATCCTGAATGAGAGACATAGAACTGTAAGAAGTGGATGTAAAGCCTCCTAAACCAAACAACCAAACTTCCTTCAAACAATCTGTCAGACTAATGATTTCTAATCTATAAATGCTCTCTGTCTAGATGGCATTAAACACTTTTTCAAGACTGAAAGAAGAAAACAGAACCGGAGAAAATACCTGTAATTCTCTAAACATGCCACATACTTACTGTATCCATTGAAATTATAACATTAAAAAAAATAAAATAAAATCCACAGTTACAAGCGTTAACACCAGCAGATCTTACTGAGCTCAGCGTAACCAGGAACAGACTAAAGCCCTCTGGATTAAGTTGCTGTTTCTGCTGTGCTGACTTCCCAGGGCTCCTTCCGCAGGGCAGGGGGCAGAGGACAGGGAGCTAATGGACAGGAGAAATCAAAACTTCTAAGACCCATTCCTCTTCTCTCTCCAGCTGGGAGCTGCTCACAGTTATTTGAGCCACAATTGTCAACATACAAAAATTAGTATGTTTTCAGGACTTTCAGCTGGGATCAGAAAGTCCAAAGGCTGTTTTGTTTCTCTACCCAAAACACACCTCCTGCTCCTATGCTTTCTCCTCCCAAGTCACAGTTACAAGCTGTAAAAACTGACAGAACATGGATTAAATTTACTGTGTGCCTCAGCTTTTTCTGAAGTGGCAGCTGCCCACAGCACATGGATTTTGTCTTGCAGGACTTTCTGGGCAGTGAAGAGCCCAGCACCAGTGGGTGCTCCATGCAGGGTGAGAGGGGGATGCTGGGGCCTGATCAGGGTCCTTGGGGCACTGAAAGACTTGGCACAATTTTAAAAGAGAAGTGATTAGCACAGGACAGATTATCAGTAACCCACAAGTGAGAGAGCTCCAGAGGAGTGTCAGCCATTCAGAGGTGAAGCACTTTCAGGATCAGGCAGCAAACCCTCCCGTCTTTCAGCTCTCCAGAAGTGGGTGGTAGTGTTAAAATTCAGTAAAGATATTTTAAATTCAGTACGAATACATGCTGCGGATTCTGGAACTCATAATAAACCAGGATTACACTGAACTTTCTATTTCTTAAGGCAAATCTCTCAGAACAGAGTAGGTGAAGAAACGTTTTCTGTGTGAAGATATTTTTTTACTAGTTACAGCTATAATTTCATGTCAAACATGAAACCATTTCATCTAAAAGTTTTGAGCTACAGAAACGTTTAAGCAGCTTCATACATTTTTGGCAGAGAAGATTATGCCAGTCCTGTAATTTGGATATATCATAAGGTATGTCTGCATGGGAAATATATGGACTAAATGAAGTAGTACACAAAAATAAAAAATCTAAGCTAAGTCAATATACAAGTCAAAGTCTGCAGTTAACATATTGCTAATAATGCCAACTAGACACCTTATAATTCAATATAATATCAGTTGAAGTTAAACAAAGGCAATAAACCAAAGACATAAAAAAAAAATCCAAGCCTCATGAATATTCCACAGTAATAATTTAATCCAGATGTGATAACTGCATGTCAGATTGTTCAATTTTTTTTTTTTTTTGACGAGGATTAAAAAACTAAAAATCTTTTGGCAGAGAGACAAAGGTAGAGCATTTCCGTTGTAGGCAGTACCCGGAGAAGCCCTCAGCCCATCGATTCACTTCTGTAACTTAGACAACACGCTCAGAGACAACCATCCATTCAACTATCTGGGCTATGGTAAATCCACATGGAATGGATAATGCCTGTAGCTACATGTTCCTGCCATTCACTTTCCTACTCTGAGCTGTCATTTACTGCTTCCTTACTTCTGCTCTTTTTACTTTGTCCAAAGGGTCTCTCCCGTTCCTGTGGAAAGACTCACACACATCCTCCAAGAATACTACATACATTTAAAAAAAAACCCCGACAAACCAACCACAAAAACAAAAAAAGCCCAGAACACCAAACATAAAAACCCCCCAAACCCACCCACCCCAGAATCCATTACACATTTTTACTAAGAATAAATTTCTCAACTAATCACTGAAGCTCAAGGGCCACTAGCAAGAGACTTGGTTCATAAGGTGTTCAAACATTTTTTCACTTACTGTGGTTATATAAAACTGTAAAATCAAGATTACACACTACAGTATCTGAGGAAAATAGATTGCTATATCATCCATTTTTGATTTTACGCATAATCAGAAACCCTGAAAGACAAAAACATATCCATTTCAGCAAGAATATTTCGATGTTCCAAAAGGAAAGGTTATAGGATATCAAAGACTATTTTCTAAAAAGAAAAACAACTAAAAAAAATTATAATCTTTGGTTTTTTTCTGAATCTACAATTACTGTAAACTTTACATATGCACCACCATGTTCACAAACAAAAATACCCTTATTTTAGCTATTAAGAAATACAGGCAACCCTCCATCAAGTGCATTATTCAGATTCATTTGAGAACCATTTAAGATTATGTTGCATATATGGTGTTTTAAGGGTTTTTTCCCCCTCAAACATGATCCTGCTAATACACATAAAAGAAAAGATTATTCTTTAAGCATGTTACATGAGAACATAACTAGTGTTAAAGAATTAAGATTGTACCAGGCAGTTCAGGATCCTGCCTTTGCTATCAAGATACTGCATATACTGGAAGAAGTTGAATCATGGCCTTCAGTAGGTTGCAAGGGACCTTTTAAGACCATCTACTCCAACCTCCCTGCAATAAGCAGTGACAACTTCAACAAGATCACGTTGCTCAGAGCCCCATCCAATCTGACCATGAATGTTGCCAGGGATGGGGCATCCACCACCTCTCTGGCAGGCTGTTCCAATGTCTCACCACCCACATTGTAGAAAACATCTTCCTTATTTCCAATCTAAATGTACCCTCTCTTCCAGGTAAAACCATCACCCTTGCCCTGTCACAACAGGCCCTGCTAGAAAGTCTGTCCACATCCATCTCATAAGCCCCCTTTAAGTATTGAAAGGCCACAACAACATCTCCCTGGACCCTTCTCTTCTTCAGGCTGAACAACCTCAACTCTCTCAGCCTGTCCTTCAAGAAAAGGCGCTCCAGCCGTCACACCGTTTTTGGGCATATCCTGTCTTATTAACACTGAGATATATTCCTAAAATCTAGTATCCAATTTCCCAACTTTTTCTTCTCCTAAAGCAGTGCTTTAAAAAACAGCTCAGTCTTTTTTTCCATTTCATCTCTCCCTCTGTGCATGAATCTTGAATTATTTTGAATTATTCCTGACTTATTTTCTACATATTGGCACAATTGGAAAATACGTTAAGCCCATCTTTACGGCTTTCACAAAAATCACCAAAAAGGTGAATGAACAGTGAAGGCCAAACAGGCATTTGAAATTAACTCTCCCATTTTCTAGCAGAAGCTCCTGAGGCCCCTGCATAACAGTAAAGGGTGTCCCAACCCCTGAATTTCGTAAGAACTTTGTCTAGTTTGTGCATTCAAGGTGATCTCTGTGGATTTCTTGCTAGATAAGCCTTTGAAGGATATTAAGCTGGAGAAATGCCTCATTTCTTTATACCTGCCCTGAATCATTTATATAATTCTAGGAGCTGATTTTCTTAAATAAGAGGAATTTGGGGCATAAGCATTAAATTTCCCTGTGCTCCAGTGTTCTGAAGGGACACCCACAAGGATTAAAGGGCAACATAGCAAGACATCGCTGGGATAACTCCACCCCACATCCACTCTGTTCCAGGCTCATCTGCACTTTTCTAGGTTTAACTTTTGATTTCCTTTCACACAATAGAGGATATTATATATAGATATACAGAGAATACACTCTGCTATAAAATGATTAACTCTCTAGACAAAGATGGTACCCCTGAAGTCATTTCACAAGCATTACAAAGTAGAGAAATAAGTTACTTTAAAAGGTGACTGCTATCAGGATATTTTGAAATGCATTATTCAGGACAGATCAGCTAGAAGCTACATAAAACATCATTTAATTTCACAGTGAAGTTCAGATTTCCCCTGAATTCTGAACAGCCTGAGTAAAAGATTTTAGTTTTGTAGACAAGATATCTGTATTTCATTTGCAAAGGTTATGACTTGCATTCAAATTACTGAATCCATTTCAGGCTAAGACCACCTGTAAAACCAAGTATGCTAATGATTTCAGAAAAGAGTAGGCCCTCGGACATAAAATCCGGGTACTTCTACACTGGCGTGACAGTCATTTCAAACTTATTTGCATTTCCACAGACTTTAATACATTTCATTCTGAAGACAGAGCTCCCTTTTACTGTAATCTCTTTCAGAATCTCTTTTGTCACATGGAAGAAAACAGATACATTATTTAAATGTTTGGCATTTTATAATAACATTTTAAGTATTACTATGATGTTTTCCTTGCATATGGCTCAGTGTAAACCATGACAACAAATAAAATTGATTAACTAAAATTAATATTATGATTAATTCACAGTTCAGTGCCTATGGCAGTGGCTTAATCAGTACTTTTTATTTATTTGTCATCAACAGGCTTAGCTATAACAAATTCAGTTATGATAATGAAAAGGATCTAGAACTGGCACTTTAATCAGACCACAGATGTGGAGTACAATATATATTAGTAAACCAGGCAGAACTTCCTCAAATACACACATACACAAGCACAGCTGTTCTTTATATCTGTGTTCTGCCATTCCAGGTCTCACATATTTCTCTGAGACTCAGTCCCTATATGAGGGACAAGCTGTTCATCTTTATTTCAAGTTTTGGTCTGGTCTGAACAGACACTATGTCTGCAGAGCAACTAATAGCCCAGAATTGCAACTCTGTAAACAAGATAATTATAATTTAAGGCAGTGCCTTCTCTTCACAAAGAGAAGGGATATGTAAACCCATCACCTTTACAGAGTGCAGACTGTACACAAGAAATCTTAGTGGATTATCTCCTTGTTGCAAAAATTGATACCAGATACTACACAGTGAACAACTCTGATGAAAACCAAAAGGGTCAAATATGTTGAATCTGTTTTGGATAAGAGGGAAATCAAGTAATTCATCATGTTCATACAACTTTTTTACCTTTGTCCCCTAATTTATGAGGTCTTTTGCTTGTCTATACCTAGAATTAAAAAAAAGCTACAAAAAGGATGCCACACAAAGTTGGGGTCTTTGGTGGGGAGGGGAGATAAGGGGAGCAACACATTTAAAAAGGATCTAATGTCTCTTCTCATAGCTTCACTGATGTGGAATGCCAGTAAGAGTCAAAAATCAGTAAAATACTACATTACAAATAAAAGGAACTCTAATATACACTAGTAAGAGTGCTATTTTACACATCATTGTTATGTTACCCTCCTTTTAATTCATGACAGTGTTCTTCCACTAATTCCATTTGGACAATTTCTGACTTATCAATAGAAAGTCACAAGTTTTCCCTCTTAGACAATTTCTATAATTTTCCACAGTGATGGAACACCAAAGAAATGTTCTGAAGTTACTGTGCATTTACACAATACATTTAGATCTGAAAAAGAAAAAAAAACAAATCCAAAACAATTCACATGTTAAAATTTTAAGCAAAATAAAGAACACACACTCATGCTCTCCAGTTCCTGCGCTCTCACCTGCTAAATTCTTCCAAGCCTCCTGAGGCAGAAAAATACTTTTGAAAATAAGCCTTATTCTCTAGAGCATTGGTGCTCCCACCACACGGACTATAGATGGACATTTATGCACAATAACTATTCATAAGCATTTAATTACACTGTGCAAACATCCATGCACTGCACTGGACAAATTCCCATCGGGTATAACTCCTTTGAGACAAAGGGTGCCAAAAGCAAAGAACAAAATCCTATTACAAACAGGAAAGGGAAGACGGCAATTTTGTAGTAATCAAATAATTGTTTTAGAGAAAGTGTTTTTAGTCCAATATCTAACAGGAATAGCTGGGATTTGAAAAAAAGAGGTTTCTGTTCAGAGTTCTCACTTGCCTACTGAGTGGTTGTAGGAATGACACTTTCTCTCTTGGCCCACCATTTTCTAAACCATGATATAATAATTTTCTTCATATTGCCTCAGAGCTATTGAGAAATCTTCACTTCTAAATTTAGCAGAACTTATAATTTAGCACTAAACTAAAAGAAGTTATTAATAAGAGCATTGATTTTAAAATAAAAGTTATTACAGCAATGAAACTCTAAAGTAGTCCTACTGGCTCTTGTTATAAAATCATATTTTCCAATGAAATCAGAAGAAGGATTTGTTCTCTACTCAGATCTTAAAAAAAATTCCTTAATCGGTATTCTCTGGTACTTTAATTTTTAATTTTATTTCTCTTCAGCAGACTTAGAGATTGTATTTCCTATTACACTAGGGGAAACTGCTTCCTTTTAAGCTCAGAAAAACAAACTGTTGTCTTTTATAATCATGGTTTGCAATTAACTTCTCATCTTTAATATAAGCATAGAATTGATCTATCAACTCATGCATTGTCACTTTTGTCTAATCATGCAATATGATCACAGAAAATACACTGCATTACAAAAAATATGCACACATTGGTAAGTCTCCATGCATCCACTATTTTAAAGCATTTCCTCGGAAAGCCTTCTCAAGGTGGGAGGGGGAACAGCAGCAATAACAAAAAGGAAAAACACAACAAAAACTCCCAGCTCTTAATAGCTCATTTATAGATGTTTTACGTTTTCCATTATAGCAATCTCTATTATCTCATATTGATATGCATATGCCAGCTATATTCAGCCTTGTCACATTTGTTATAAAAGCAATGACCTTTCAAACACTTTCCTAGCCTTGCTTTAAAAGAAATAACCACAAACATGCGAGTGTCAGTGAAGTGGAAAATTAGCCTTTTGAAACAAGTAAACCATCCTCCCCACCACATTAAAGAAACCATAGGACTGAACAACAACAACAAGCATGCTGAGCCATGTAAGGCTGATTTTACTGCACATGCTCCTAAGAAAAAGTCCTTGACATTGCGAATGTTTGTCTTGCGTATAGGTCCCAGAGCCAAACCTCCATCTGGAAGAGATTTGAACTACCATCCAGAGGCATTTCAGGATCTGAACCAAAAGGTTTACAGCATTACAATCCAGTTAATTCTATTGCTTCTAATTCCAGCTGGACTTAAAGTCTTATCTCTGCACTCCAGGCCTTCAGATACAGCATATCACAGTAACACCAATTCCCAGGGAATTCAACTCCATGACCCAAGTGAGATTAAATCCCTCCAGATAGCCCAAGTAAATGGTTCATAACTCGTTTCTGTCACTTTCACTAATGCCTTTGTACCGTGAAAGAAACCAGCAAAGGTGTAAATATCTACAAATTATTAACTGCACTTTTTCTCTTGACTCCGATCAGCAATTCCAGTTGTCTGTTTCCTGCTGAGAACATCACAGATATTTACTGGCTGAACTTTCTCTTTAAATACTGCACTAATCAGCTACTGAATATTTGTACTTTATACCTGAGTAGTGCTATTTTTGACTAAACACACACACACAAACACAGAAGCATAAATAAATAGAGAAGCACCCAGGAGAAGAGGAGATACATCTTGGATGTTAGTTGGACTTAAACTCCCTCAAATCACGTAATCCCACAGCACATCTTACCACATCTTGTGTTAAGTAGTTTTACCCAAAAGAAAGCAGATTAAGCTGAAAGGGAGCATTTCAAGATATGAAATATTTAGTTTCTATTTATCAGGACACATTAATTTTAATGAATTGAAGACACGATTCCCAAATATTCCTTTAGAACAAATAAAAGAAAAAGATAATTATCTTCTTAGAGTATTGTAGATTAATAAGGAGACATTCCTGTGCAAAGCAAAGGCTGAATAAAAACGTGCAGCACAAACCTAGATGGTACTCAGAGACAGCTATTGTCAAACAAAGGTACCAGTTTTGCATATTTTTTACTCCATGTTTTTCTTTTGTTTGGTTTTTGTTTTCCCAGAAAAGGACTTTGGAGGTACACAAGAAGAAGGAAATAAGGAAAGGGTAAGGAAGCAGAATTGCTTCCCAAAGCAGTCTCCGGAATTAGAAATATGCTCCAACAGGAAATTTTTAAAGATTCCAGTAGAAAAAAAAAATCAGAAACATTCAAGTGTCTGGATTTTGTAATTCCAGGCTTATGAAGTTTTACCTGTCCAGATCATTGCAGAGAAACAGGCAAGACAAAAAAAAAAAAAAAAAAAAAAAAAAAATCACTGACCAGAAACACACCTCTTTTCTTTCCAGGATAACAGAGGGATCCTAAAAAGCCTTTGGACACAGTAGACATCCACCATCAAACTTTCATCATTGCACAACACTAAGAAAGTTCTCTCTCAGTAGTTTTTTCAGCAACTTCTCTTCAAGACCGGGACAGAACCCAGGCCCGGGAGCACCACATAAACTGGTGAGCAGGATTATCACTAACAGTTGTGTATCACATGCAGCTGAGCTCCCAAATCAGAAGGGCGACTGCCAGCTGGGGACATTGGTCAGTGACAGGGCTGTTGGTGGACCCTTGTGTGTGCTAAAACTACAGGACAAAGGCTTGGCCTTGTGTGTTGAGACAGCACCTGGATTCACTTGCAGGTGAGGCAGAAGAAGTCATCTAGGCTAATGTAGGGAAAAGCTGAGGCAATCAAGAGCTGGGGACAGGAGCTCTGGACTCTGTAAATGCCAATGGCTACACTTAGGTCACATCCTTGCTGGTGGAGAACGGGAACATGGGCAACGTACACATTGGTTAGTCATATCTGTATTTTTAATCAGATACTGGGGGGGTTGCCAGCATTACTGCTGGGGAAATGCACAGAAAAATTCTTTTCTGGTAGTAAGTTCAGACAACACTACATTCTCAACTGTTCTCAGGGTGCTCCCAGCTAAATTGGTTGAAGCAGTTACATGAAAATTACTCAGAATTAAAAAACGCAAAGGAAGCATTTTCTGTTTAACAGTTAAAGCAGTCAAGGAAGCTGAAACTCTCTGTTTATGGGTCATTTAAGTACCTTTAAGTAGAAAATGACATTGTGGCTATGCAAACCCAATGAAGTTAGATCTGCAGGTTTAGTCAGCAAAAGGGAAATGACTTGGTGTCAGTGAGGCAGGTGACTCATATTTGGTTTTAATATGAAAAGGAGGAGAAAACCTAGCCAGCACAGCTCAGATAGTTTACCAATTGCAAGATTGTGACCATATGCTAAAAGACACAAAGCCTTGATAATCTTCTTTGTGGCACATAATAAATTACCATAAGAAAGGTACAAAACTGGCCCCTGTTTTTAATAATCTGTATATCATAACTCATAGTACACAGATCCAAAGAAAACCTTGTATGTCCATCAGCATTCCACATATTTTGTTTTACCTGAAGACCTGAAGCAAGCTTTGTAATTCTGAACAAGGTAAATGACATGATGGATTCACCCAGCTGAGACTGCCATTATTTGACTTCAATAATATTTATGCAAACTAGAAACTTTATTTATTGGTATTTATTCAAAATACTGAAACTACTAAGCACGTCAAACATATTTGCACTTGCTGTTTACAGTTTTTAAGTGCCACCAATGAATGAGGCAGTATTTTTTCCTACAGTAACACTGATTGCCTATATTGAGACAAGAGGTTCAGCCTCTAAATATTTCAGACATTGTACCACTTAGTTTTGGAAGGGTTGTTGAACTAAGATGGCAAAGATCCACTGTGGAAATTGTGACGCACAAGTAAATCACAGTTCCACTGGCATTCAGAGCCCTACTCTATCTTTGAAAGCCTCATCCAGAGACACCTTCAGTGGTATTTATTTAACTAAATATAGACATTTATGTGTGAGCAAGATTGCCTATGATCTCTTTATTATGGAGAAAAATACATTGTTTCAGAGTTGGATCATCTTATTCTCAAGTAAATGTCTACCACAGGCCAGATGATTTGTGTCCTGAAATTGTCTATTCTTTTTTACCACAACGTAGAGTGAACTCCAGCACCAGCATCTGTGTGATAAATGTTTAAGTTTAGGTGAGGGGAATCTATTCCTTACTGATACTCAGACAGAAGAGAACTGTTTTTGCTTTGCTGGTTTTGATATAAAAATTATTGAAGAGTTCTTTTTCACTAAAACAACTGCTGATATTGTTTGCACCTTTTCAGGATATGAAGTCAGGGAAAATCTGATTCATAATAAAAGGGGCTTAGAGCAGTGACATGTCTTTAGCACATATCCATAGAGCAAATAAAGAAGTAAGTATTTGAATCCTATTAGAGGCTTATTAAATAAGGCATAATAATGGGAATGAAAAGTGGCATTACCAACATACAGGAAAATGTTTGATGGAAAAACTTACTGTTTCTAGACTTGTACAAATCCCCTTGGCCTATACATTGACTATACAATCCTAAGTATAGAGATTAGGTACACAATATGTATATGAAGACAGAAGTAAACAGGAGCAGGCGAGAAATCTCCAACTAGAAATATTTTCAAAACTGAATAAAAAGTATGTTTGTGTGGGTCAGAATTAGATGTTTACATGTCTGCTAATGTTCAACTCGAGAAATAACTGGTGATTAGCATCTTCTCTGGCTCAAGGATGAATAAGTGAAACTGACAGCTAAAGGAGAAGTTTGCTTCCTGTTTTTTTGTTTCTTCAGAATGCTGGAAATAATAATCTGAAATCAGACTGATCAAATCATTACAACTATGTTACTGAGCATCTAGTTAAGGCTGAAAGAACCTTTATTTTATAACATTTCAGTTAGATTTTCTATTTTAAAGAGAACCCTGAAATTTTATTACCTGTGGATAGTTTCCATTCTTACTGTGCTATCTACCATACATTTTCATTTGATGATGCTCTTTTTTTTAATTAAAGATGACAAAACTCTTGCCTTCTAATTCATGACAATGAATTAGTTTTAACAAAATTAAAAAAGGATATAATGTTTGAGCTTTCTTGCATGTGATTACATGCCAGAATACTACAAACCAAATTGATGAATACATCAAATGCCAGGGTAGCACGATCATCTATCAGTCTCTAGATTACTAACACAATTAAATTCACTGATACTATAAAGCACATTAATGAGCATTGAAATAAGCAGCAAGCAGATCTTAGTACACCTTGGACAAGAGTAATGATCTTGAGCAAAGCTGAGTTTTCCTCTTTTACCTAGATTTATATGGCTCCTCATGGACGAAGGTAAGGGACCACAATGAATTTTTGTTGTTAAAAATTATTATGTACAAAACAAGTATCCATCCTGTTTTTCTTCAGCCTTAATTACACCTCTGTAAGGACATGAGAATACCTCTTTATTTGAGCAGGTATATGTATGTAATTCCTGGAAGAGGTCAGACTAGCTCAGCAACCCGCTGTCACAGCAGTCCAGCTGCTTAACCAAGTCAGAATGTATTGCTGTGGCAAGGCAGAGAAGGAATTAAACTTTCAGAGGAGAGGACGAAAGCTGAGTCCAGCCCCATTAGACTTTATCTCAAATAGGAAGCAAAGAAACAGAGGGCCTTCATAGAAGGACAGTTCAGGTACCCTAGGGAAAAAACTTCTGATGAGAAAAATTAAATTTGGAGATTTGTACTTTTTATCTTTTGCTTTTAGCAAAGCTGGCGGTGGTTCTAACAATAGCAAAGGCTTAAGATTATGCTCTACACAAAAGGACACGAGTTTAATTTTACTCTTTTTTAGTCTGTAATAAAAAGTACCAGAATCTCTGGTGTCTTTGACAACAAAGATAGGACCGTCACTCTTCACTTTCAAAAAAGCTTGCCATTTTCAACAGCAGAACATATTTTATCCCAAAGTACATTCTTCTAGAAATGAATCTGGTTTATTGCTAAAGTATCGTACCGAACAGCTCATATATGATTGATATACTTCTTTTTATTTTTAATATTATTAAATTATTTTCCTTAGAGAAACATTTTGTGTTCTTATCTCCATATTTCTTGGCTCCAGTCTGCACTCCTTAATCACTAATACAAGACATTATGATTCGACATGAACAAAATAAAAATCAGAATTATGCACAAAGCTGCGAATAAATGTTAAAATGTCCTGCCAATCCACAGACTGGATATGAATTGCGTCTTTGCAGAGCTTTTTATTTCAAAGCCTTGTAAAAAAAGCAATTCTGAGACCTCGCTGAGTGCAGATCACATTTTTAGATATCTAACCTAAAAGAGGACTTAAAGGTCATCAAGCCTGATTACATTCTGTTCAACACAATAAGGTGCAGCCATGTGTAAATTATTATTGAGCAAATTATGAATGATTCATGGCAGATTTTTCATTAGAATGTAATGTCTCCTTTGCTGTAAAGTCAACATTATGATCTACAGTTACTTCTTAGAGATTTTTCTATTAAACTAAACAGGAGGAGAGATGCTTTTATTTGTACCATTTACATCTGCATGCAGTATATCCAATAGCAAAGTTACATTCAAAACTTCCTATCCCTCTGCTATTTCAAAGCTCTCAGTCACAAATTTAACAGGAAGGGTTGTTTCTTACAACACCTGAAAACTTTTCTATTATCCCTAGTATTTGTTTTGTCAAGGTAGGATTACCATAAATAAATACAAATTCTTATAACTTACTTAAGCACTACTTTCTGTCAATCTGCATCCCTGTTTTTCACTCTGTGATCATCACAGCCCTCTATTTACTTCTCAAAGGTTACAGAAAAATATCCTTGCCTGCTCTTTAGAAGATAGCTACTTCAAAGACTCTTTTGAAAATGAACAGCCTTTAACAATGTTTGATACAAAGCCAGAGAAGGGCATGGACTAACTAACGGAGAGAGAATGCTTAAGTTAGCACTGTGGGAAATAAATGCCAAAAATTCAGTTTATCACACAAATGAAATTCTCTTTCCCCAAATAACTCTCTGTTCCACACATGCATATAGCCAAAACCCTTCAGTGCTGATAGACATAAAAATTTGTCTTTGAAACCCTGTTCTCAACATATCAACTACGTCCTGCTTCAGTACTGAGACACTGTACTGTTTGGGGTCAGATGGGGACTGGAGCTTATGATGAGCTTTTGGATCTGGGTTTTGGCATTGGAAGTGTCTGGGTGTTTGGTTTACAGACTTGAATGAGCAAGCTATGCCTCTCTTCAGAAGAAAGAGAGCAGATGCTGCACCCAGTCATCTTCTGTTGGTTTAGCAGCAGGCAAGAACATAGCACTATGTTTCTATATTTGAGTGTGACTTGGATTAGAAAAAAATTGAAAGCTTAAAAAAAAATCTGAAGAAGAAACAAAGCAAATTCCTTTTTTTTTTTCAAAAGACTGCCATTAACAGAAGAGGGAAAATTATTAAAGACCATTACTGTATAACTACCAAGAAAACAAGCTTTTAAAGAAAATAAGGCAATATGAGAGAATGAAATGGTTTTGGGATAGCTTTATGTTGTAACTTAAATAGATTGTAAATATTTACCTAAAAAGCAACATAAATCCAAATTATTTATCAAAAAAAAAAGTACAATTAAGTAATTTCCACAAAGGATCTCATGCAAGACAGCTAACTAGAGGCTATAACTACAAATTAAAAAATAAAATATTTCAAGGGTTTCAAGAGATAATCTTGGCTTTGTTTGCATGCTGGAGGGAAGCACGACAGTAACAAACTGTGTCTAAAAACATTTGTGTCTCACATTATCATACTAGAGGAGAATGTGAGATGACTAAAGTGAGAATCCCAAGTGGAATATTTCCAGATCTTTCTGGTTCTGTTATGGAGCAATTGCCAGGACTGTAAGAACTGTAAAAACTTCTAATTTGTACACCCTACTTTATAGCTAATGTCCTCTCTGGTACTTGGAAAATTTTTAAATCTAAAAATAGTGCTCACAATCCTGACTTTCAGGGTTGCTTTATACTAAAAAACAAGCTAATTACAAGTAGATATTCAATATTAATTGTGATTACTTGATTATAGAAAATATACTTTGGATACTAAACCCTAAGAGTTCACATGGTATTTACCTATCTTAATAAAAAGGATCTTATTTTGCAGCTGGTAAATCAGTGGGTGAGTGGATAATCTGCAAAAGTCCACCTCATTTTCCATTTTTTGTTTACATAACTAGAAATTTTGTTCTAATCTGCTTCCATCCCCTACATTAAAATTCCTTAAGACTAGAAGTAATATCAATGACTACCAAGAAATTAGAGGTATTTTATCAGCTCATGTTTCCTCTATCTTTTAAGTTACTTGAGTGGAAGAAAAATAGTCCATCTGTGAAGAATTATTACTATTAGAACAATCCTGTGTGTAATGTGGAATAAAGTCATTTCACAGTAATGTGTGCCCTGAAAATGGCCCTGATTCAGCAACGTAGTCAGCTGAATGCTTAAGATTTACATATAGTGCCATTGACCTGGGCAGCTACATGGTGAAAACTGAATAATATTTAAAATGGATATACATAAAGGAAAAGAATCAAACCACTGTCCGTGGTCGTATTTCCCCAGTCTCATTCTAATTCAACCTCTGACTAAACTCTAAGCTAAACGAAAAGTAATGCCCAATCTAGACTCTTGGTTTCTGGAAATAAGCAAACAGTATTTCATAAACTTCTTTTTCATGAAATTTAAATGTCAATTATTCAATGAGCTTTTTTGTAATGCATTCCAAAAATTAATCTTCAAAAATCCACCTATCTAGTTTTTCTAATGAAAAACTAATCAGACAAATAAAAAAGCAAACAGATCTAAATGATGAAGTTAATATAGCTTTGAGAATAAGGTTTGTGATCATATTACCATATCTCAGCTTTCCTTCTCCTGCATTGCCAGCCTCCTTGTAACTTAATAAAAGTTTCTGTTTTAGTTTTCCAGGGGCATTCATAATATCTAAAATTGATCTGTAACTCCATAGTTTTTAAAACAATATACGCAAAATCATTGACAATAATTTGCTCTGTCAACTACTAATATATTAATGCCTATGCAAGTCATTCTTTATATAACCAGTGTATCCTTAAAAGCCCTAACCCAGCAACTCAAGCACAGGGTTAACTTTTAAACATGAAAACACTCCCCATTGAAATAATGAGCTTTGCTGCACCTGGGCTTGAGCCAAGTATGTTTCGTGAGCCTTATTCAGCTCCCTGAACTTACACAGCTGCTGTACATTTGAAGGTATCACTGAAGTAAGAAGTAAAGATTGTTATGGATCCTAACATCAGCAGTATTGTGCTTTAAGGAAGTTCTCTGAACCTGCAAGATATGCTAGCTCCCTGAAGGTAATGAGAGGTCCATGTAGCCTAAACGTGAGATGAATTTCTGATATATTTAACAAGGCAAAGGGAATTTGCAGAAAAGCAATGAGTTATGATGCATTATAAAGCAGCAACAACAGAATCTGATCTGCAGTGAGCCTGGAGTATCTTGCCAGAAGATCAAACTCTGACCCAACAAATTTATTCAAATTTGTATGGTCTATGGTTTCTGGTTTTCTCCCCTATTAAACTCTTTTGCTATTTTTTATAACAATTTGTCTCAGCATTCATTAATTTTTTGATATTTGTGTTTTCTATGGATAATAACTGAGAGTCATAGCAGAGGCTAGTCCAAAATAAATTCTATTTTTACTTTTTTTTAAACTGTAATTGCATTGTAATAGTTTTCTACTTGGCCATGAGAGTAATTAAAATAAAGATGAAGTACCCTATAACATAGAAACTTCCACCTAGACAGTATTTTTAATGGAAATATTTGTGTAGGTTCTCAGATATTGTGGAAAGGAACGTCATGAATAAAACAAAGAGGTATTTAAACTCAGTAACTGTTTAAAACAAGTATCTTGATAATCAATGCTGCTGATATCTTGGGTAAGAAACATAGTTTAATGAAGACAGCTTGAAATTCCTGGAAGAAGTTTATCACCACAATCAGTATTATTTGCTTACTACACAAATGAAACATGTTTCCAAAAATGGTTGCATGTGTCTATACATTTGTATTTTTCCCTTATAAATCACAGGGATTACTTCCTATTTATTTCATTCTTTCTGAAATAAAAGCATAGGGCGGCAGAGGGATCAAAAGAATTACAGTTTTATGCAACTGTGCATCTCCATAAAAAGTTGTCAATCAAAGATGTCCATAAAATATCTACACACAATCAGACCATGACCACAACATCTCTTTGGTGTCCTAAAACAAACTGAAGATGTGCAGTTAAAAAAAAAAATTAAAAAAGAAAAAGCCACAACCATATTGTTACACAGGGGCTGGCAATTAATTTACCTCCAAGCACATTTGAGGGTTTTATCAAACAGGTAAAATGAGAGACTTTATTGTAATAAAAAGCAACTGCATATATTTTTTTATCTAGCTGTGGCTTTTACCATTACTTCTGAAGAGGAGGAAAACCTCAAACCCAACACTTCAAGCCAAATTATGTGTCTAGGTACTAAAGTATCCTTCCAGACCCTTGCAAATTATTAGCAGAAATCCTGAAAGCATTGCATAATAAAACCCAACACATTGCAAGGAAAACAATAATTCCATCTTCATAACCCCTTGAAAACATCCACACAATTACAGAAATGGTGAAGTATAAAACAACCTTTAGAGATCATCTATAACAAGCACCCTGCTCTAAGTAGTATCAGCTGGAACCTGTTGCCCAGTCCTGTGTCCAGTTGGGTTTAAAATTAAAAGTTTAAAAAATTAACGTCAGTTTTATTATGATGTTTTCATATTCATCTCTGAGTTCCTAACTCTCCCCTTTTTTACTATGATTTCACTCCCTTCTCATAATAATTTTTTACAATGCCCTCCTTTTCCCACAGCTTGCTATTTGCTTCTCTGCCTCACTGTCTATCCTCCTCTGTTTCCTTGCCCAATAGCCTTTGTTCAACAGTTTATCAGTTTCCCCCACCAACTCTTATTTCTTTTCATCTCCTTCTGTCTTGGATGGTCCTGTACCAACTTTCCTTGCCTCTGTTTTCTTTTCACTTTCTTACTCTCCCCTCCACTCCCGAATTTCACTTACTGCTTTCCTTTTTTCTCCCTCAACCAAGACCATTACTTTTCACAGATCCACCAGCTCTCATCAATCCCCTTTAGGGACAGAAGAGAGAAACTGCATGTCAGAAACCTTTCTGTGTAATGAGCTCTGTCATGAGTACGACTCACTTGCTGGATAAAGCAAAGCAAATCTATAAAATAATCACATGCTCATCTCCTGCAGAAATACAGGGTTTCTCCTCAAAAGAAGATATGTGAGGGTTTACTGGCAGGTGAGCAGTGAGGGGTCCAGAGGCTGCTTGGTGGGGGCCGCAGAGCAGCACGAGTGTGGCAGCTGGCTAATTATGCTGCAAAGAAGTTGGCTGGTTTTCAATTCCCTTTCTGCATTCTATCAGAAGATATGTTGCACTCTGTGGAATAGGATGTAGATGATCCTTGGAGATATTTTTTTGCTGTTCCTTCACGTGAAGAGAGGAAAGAGTTTTTTACAAGGGCTAGCTCTTGCTGCTTGCCCTAGAAGCTGCCTCCATCATTTAAGGTCTAGCCAAGGAGTTCTGAAAGAAAAGGCTTAAGGACAGCCAGGAGACACAGGTTAATTCTCACATAACCTTTTAGGAAACTATTACAATAAATAGCTAAAGAATTACAGAGTAAATTACATACAAAGAGAATGACCCCGTAAAGAATTTCCTAACCTACATAATGACGTGCTTTATGATCTCAAAATAATTGCTTTGCATATGGTAAAACAGATATAATAAAAATATTTATTACATGGAAAAATTCTGAAAATGTATGTTGTTTGGAAAAATTTTACATCAACTTTTCCTCAACTCATATTGATTTTTAATATGTGAAATTTCATCAGGAATGTCTCAGCCCATTATACTTCTAAGGTAAAGTGTGTTCCATGCAATTTGCTACATGAAGCACCTTTCAGATAAAATATTAAAAGCTAGTAATGATCAGGAGCACTGAGGACCAGAAATTCTAATAGACCTAAAAAGAATTGCACTTGCTCAGCACCTTTAAAAGAGATGAGTTAGTCCAGTTCTGAGTTACTGTGCACACCAAGGCAACACTGCCCAATTTGCGTGTACATAATTATTAACTTACACCTTTACAAAGTCACTCACGTGCGTGACTTTAGAAGTCAAAGTGATGTGGAGTCAGAAGCCTTTGAAGCATCCTTCATGCCTTAAATTTTATAATTAATGCTTTAAAAAGCCCCCCCAATAAAGTGCAGTTGCACCAGTTTCTCGGTATAACTGCTCCTCTGTCCCCACTGCAGTTTCGTGCACCATTTTTCTGTCTGCTTGCCGCTCTCTATGAATCAGACACTTCTCTGTGATGGGAAAAGTCATACCCGCAAGTCCTCTACAGTAAAGGCTCTATTTCTCTGCACCTTAGTTTAACCGTCTGCAAAATACACAGGATGACAATTTCCCAGCATGACCACGATTTGAATTAAGTACTGAGCAATGATTACAAAATATATCAACCTATCTGGGAAGCTATTTGAGATATTTGAAATTAAGATGCAAATTATCAATGTCACCACAATAAGTAAAAAATACAAGAAAAGAGTGTGTATATCAAATAATCATGTTTAATTTCTGCATTCCCTTCTTGCCAAGAAAGAAAGAGATAGAAAAAAAGTATGAATAGAAAAAGAAAGCAAATCCATTATTTCACTTCAAATTTCAGTATCTACATGCAAAAGATATTTGTGGTGGTGTCTTTGGATGGCAAAAATGGTTCTTTAACCTTTCAAATCTGTAAAAGATTCTCCTGGAGAGGAGCTGGTAAGCTCATTTTAAAGAAAGATCCTCTCCATACTGGCATTTCCAAAATACAGTATTTTTTTATTGTTCATAAGGACAAGAGAATTCAGTGAGTGAGTTAGTTTAAAATCTCTAAAGTTCTATAATAGTTCAATTTTTTTAATTAGAAAAAAAATTTTGTGTATAAGTACATACAGTTTTATACTTATGAGCAAGATAAATCTCTGTCTCTATACATAATCTATTCCTGATCCTGTTTTTCATCTGCAACGTGTGGAAGAAACATTTCAGTTTAGACATGATCCACAGAGGTAAAACGTGCTCCTAAACTGTGATATTTTTGAACAAATAGGAAGTAGAAACTTCTCAATTAAATATTCTGGTTCATTTAATGATATAATTCATACTCTTTTTTTTAACCAAAATACTGCTGTTTTAAATGAGATCTGTTGTTCTTCAATTTTGTATCTATTTTTTGAGTTAAAGCTCTTTCAGTGGAGTCTGAAATGTATGAACTATATGCAGCTTCCCAAATTCATTAATAAACAATTATGATGATGCATAATTCCAACACATTTTCGGTAAAAACCTCCGTAGATTTGAGCATGATTAGAATCATGCTATCAAATTACTGACAGGGGCATATAACCTGCAATCCTCTGAATAAAAGCTTCTCCTCACAGATAAGGCCTGAACTGTCCACACAGAAGTACAGCATGCACGCTGAATATCCAAAGATTACAGAACATACGCCTTATGTTATACGTACATGACATCAGCATGTAAATCAAGCACCCTTCCCATGCTGCTCCCTGGCGATTGACCCAAACATTCCCACTGACTTGAACAGACTTTGGATAAGATCCTAAGTATTCCTGCATCAGCAGCGAGGATATAGATAGAAGTGATTGTCTTCTTTCTCATAGGCTGAAGCCCCAGGACTGCAGGCACAGTTCTCAGTTCTTTGGCATGCACCCGCGGTCCACAAATTCTCCCTCGGTGCTGGGATGGGAAGGGGAAGAGGCTGGGGCAGGGAGAGAAGAAAATCTACATTTGATCCTCAGCCTTCAAGGAGCACCTGTCAGGACTTTGTTCCTGTTAGAAATGCAGTACAAAGACTTCTCAGGGCTGGAGCTGAAAGTGAATAACTGTACGGTTTTAACTAGCTGCTCAAGGCATGTTTATGCAAGAACCACTTCTCCTAAAAATGCCACATACCCATTGCTATGAGAGAAATAGCATGGAGAATATTCTTGTGCAACTTGAAAAAAAAAAATGGGGAAAAAATCAACACAAGTGACAGTACAAAAAATCATCTGCCTCTCTTGATGGAATTTTTGGTGTGGAGAAAAGGACAGTGAATGAGAAAAGTAGGGAATGACAGTGAGATGGAATAAAATAGAGTTTTATTATTTCTCCCACTTATCTGGGGCACAGCTAAGTCAGCCCCTTGTTGACTCTGGCAGATTTATACAGATCGTGCTTCTTAAGCATGAACCGTCCTTGAGTGGTGCTTCCAGTTCATAAGACATATATTTTGCTATAACATCAAGCATCAGTTTCTTGTTTTCCCACCTTTCCCTCTCTCACAATGTTGTAGAGCAAAGGGCATGTTTTACTGACCTTTTATATCAGTAGCTTTCTCTTTGGGGGATTGAAATTGATGTTTCAGAGGATTGTCCTTGCTTTGTTATTTAGGAGTACGAAGTGCTGTGACGATAGAAGATGCTGAGGTTACAATTTCCTACATATGGCAACCTTAAAAAAGTCAATGTGAACAAAGTCTTGCAAGGTGGTTCTTACGCCACTGATTTGCCATTTTATTTTTCAAAACTCTAACCTTATCAATCAGCCACTTGCTTCTGTACTGTGTTGTTATTTTGCAGTGAGAGTTAACAGAAAGACAGGTAAATTTGTACATCTGGGATAAAGTATTTACTGGCAGTTAAGACTAAGAGGAAGTACCAGGAATACTTCATAACTAAGAATAAATATTTTTAAAAGATATTACAGTTATCCCAAACTGTATTTTATGGACAGGTGAATTTTAGAATTATACAGTTGCATCTAAAATTTCACTTAGGCTTTCCCAATCTCAAATTACAAACCCTATTACTGAAGTCTTATATGGTCACAAAATCACACCATTAATGTTACAGCATGCTCATCTCTGTGGGCCCAGTTTTATACAACAGAGCTTAGATCTCAGAGTTATACTTGGGCATATTATTCCAAAATAATGTGTCAGGAAAATAAAGTAGTTTGTAGTTGTCACCCAAATCCAAAGATCAAGGGATTGCTATGATCACCCATTGCTGCTACCTTAACTGTCTGACAAATATGGAAATAAATGACTTTATCTTCCTTAAATTCTGTTTCATGCTAATTAACTAAGAAGTTAGCATGTCTTTTTTTCCTATCTCTGTTGGAGTTTAACTTTTACCTGCAAATAATTTAATATCGCTGAGTCAGATACAAGGCATGGTGATAGAGCAGATGAGGTGTCTCACCACAGCTCCCAGGCTTTCTTCAGACATCTGCTGAAATTTGCTGCGTGTAATTATTATCCTGTTAACTCAGATTGGGAAGTTCCCTGTTTGTGGACACACTGTTAAATGAATTCAACATGTTTTATCAGCTACAGACACTAGTTCAGTCTAAGAACATCCTTCAGGATGATCAAGTCTGAGAGATCTTTGCTTTTCTTTTTGCCTTTTCATTTTTATTATCATTAGCCATCGCCATAACTAATAACTAAACTTGCAATAGTTTAATGAAATTCTGTCGCTTTCATCTTTGTGCTATCTTAATATATTTGGTAAAGCAATTCCAAAATATCTGGAACTTGCCTATAATACTTCAACAATGTTATAAGATACATTAATTTCTTTGATCACTATGATAGTGTTTGCTATGCAACTGAAAGGAGAACATTCCAACAAGAGATAATTGCTAGCAGTCAGGAAAGCAGATAAATAAGCTTTTTAAAGCCCCATTCTCTCACCTTCAGTAAATTGTGCTGGTGCTATTTGCTCAGGCCATGTTGAGATCAATACTGCAATTGTGCAAGACAGAGAGAAGCCAGGTAGGAAATTATGGGGGGAAAAAAGCATGAAGAAACCAGAGATCCTGAGACTGGTGAGGAAAAAAGGTCCCAAAAGGAGAGAGAGAGGGAGAAAATCAAAGGCTGTTTGGAAGCTGAATGAAGCCCACTTAACAGAAATGGAGTATTTGGACTGAGAAGTATAGATATTCGTTTGCATTAAAATCACCTTCTCTTTGTATACATTACTCCTACTGCTAAATTAAGAAATAGTTTGTTTCAAATTAGCTGCCTTGGGTCAAAACATTAATCTTTTTCCAAAAGATACTGCAGGAATAACTCTAACATAACCAGACATTCTGGACAATTACAACTGGCAGCAATGCTCCAGTAAATTGGGGAGGGAGTCGTATAAGCTGGGGCAGGGATTATTAGATTGAAGGCTGCCATGAAATGTCTTCAAAAAGTACCTGTATGACACAAAGAAATAAAAAAACCTACTTTTGTGCAGTGGAAAACTGAAGTTTCAGGTTTGATCTGAAACATACCCATAGTCTGTAAAACCTAAAATGAACAAATATTACATTTCTATGTTTTCTGTGGAGAAGATAGCACAATTAAAGAGAGAGAAATCCAGTGTGGAGCTGAGTGGCTAACCTTATCTTTTGAAAATGTTGCTTTCCACGAGAATATCAACCAAATAACGAAAAAGCAGAAACAACTTCTTCCTGAAAGTCCTTCATCTTCCAGACTTTCAAAGTATAAATAGGAGCATTAAGAAAAGCTATTATCTAACCTGAGATGTTTACCAGAAAAAAATCCAAAAACCAAAGCAAAGCAAAGCAAAACAAAACCAAAACACCAAAAAAAATTCTGGACATGGAAGTGCTGCTGGCAAATTATTATCTGCAGACCTCATGAGTCTCAGACCACAGAAAAAAAAAAGAGATCTAAGAGGCAAAAGCTCTAGTTCTCCGAGCTAGCTAAACTCCCAGGAAGATTGAGAGCTCTTTGCAGCAGGCCCACCTAAACATCCTGAGCTAAACAGAAATAGCTGGAAATGTGCCCTAACACATAAATGCTGCCTGGCCTGTCCATCCTGTCTCCCAGATTCATGACCAACTGGAGGTAAATGGGTGTCACTCTCATCTGTATGGTCTGTCAGAAGCTCTAGGAAGGACAGACACTGAGCAGCTTAGGGTTTCTACAAGTTTGGGATTGCCTTGTGATAGACATAAAAATCAAACCCAGATTTAAAAAAGGCTTTTTATTTCCCCTAGTCTCCAGCCTTTTCTTCTGGAAACACAGACTCCTTGCTGCAGCACATCATTCCCACAGCTCAAATGTTTGGCTTTGCAAAGCTTCACTACATATCTCCTACCTCTCACTTCACACAGCACTCCATATAGGAGCAATTAATTTTATTATATAATTTTTAAAGCTATTAAGTATAACAAATACAAGAGGAGATTCTCAAAATAATTAATAAGCTATATGACACAGATCTATTTCTAAAATATGTATTCTTTCACATTGATGGTAGTACAAAGTAGGAATTATGCAGATTATTTTAACTAATAAGCCTGGAATTGAAAGGAAATGGGGTGATAAAAACCCTGTGCAGTGAGCTTCACAGCCAGGCAAGGACATTTGGGTTTTCAAGCAGGTTTTTTTGGCCTCAAAAACCAGAAAGGTGTCAGTTCTGCAATGGCTATACTACTACTAACTTGTGTAAATCCATCTTTGTCCAGTGTGCTCTAAGCATACAACAAAAATAATGCACATGGGTCTTACCTGCAAGATGTAACACGGAAATTACTTACGTATTCCTTTTGTGTGTGTATGTACACTCTGGGTTCCCTGGCTTGTTTTTTCTTAACCTCAGTTGCTCTTCTACCTGCATCTATGCTTTGTTGTATAAATACAATTTATGGCACTGTTTTCTCTGCTAAAAAGTACTTTCTTTCAAGTTGGTAATGTTTTGATTAACTTCGATATCTGTGTTTTAAGAGATGCTGTGTATTAACACATTCATCTTGCCTTAGCAATAATCACAACATATGTGAATGTACAGCAAACTCCAGAAAGCAGCCAGCTATGAACTGACACCAGCTATCCATCCACATAGCACAGACTACACAAGGCCAGCTGGACCTAGCACCATCTGGGATGACTGAGTGCATTACTTTTCCTGGAGATAAAACACGTCACCCCAGGGGATCACACAAAATACAGTATTTTCCAAAATTATTTTTCTAAATTTTTTCCTACCTATTTAAAATAAAGTTGCCTAATACCTTGCTTATAGTACTGTAAGTTCCACCTGGGAAAACTACCAAAAGAAGAAAGACATGGTAATGGTATTTTTGCATTTCTTTTTTTGCAATGTTAAATCTCTCATCAAATTTTTCATTGAAGCCATTTCATAGACAATAGAACAATATTCCTGGTTGTACTGAATATGAGGCAGCTAGCATTAATAAAATTGATTTTCCAGCTTCACTCCCCCATAACAGCTGGCAAAGTCAGATGTAAATTGCATCCACCTGTACCAAGGAGATATTGACTTCCAGGAGAGCGCAGAAAAAGTTACTGACAGGAGAAATGTCTTACCGTCAAGGAGACTCTGGAGGATGCATAGATTTTACAGAAAGCCAGCACCCTCAAGTCGTCTTATTCTCTTAGGAAAATCATCTGTTTCTGAGGATGATGCAAGTGTGGAGTTTTGGGTTTACTTCCCACATGGTAACATTTCTTTGAACAGACTTTCTACCATCAAGAGAATATCAGACAGTGAGTATTAATTGCTCATGGTATTTCAAAAGAAAACACCCAACTGAATTACAAAATAGACCACTGAACACTTTCAATCAAATCCTTTTTCTGAAAAATATTTTCAATGAACCTTTAAATGTCTCAAATTAAAAAAAAATTCAGACTAATGTCATCTCCCACTTGTTTAGACTTAGAGATGGAAAACAGTTTGTTTGACAAAAAAATTCTTCCATCTTTTGTTTTCTGTGAAAATTTCAGAACCAGGTCTCAGCAAAATTAAAAATAAAAGTGCATTTTCTAATAAGTTGCTGTTCGGGCTTATGCAATAGAAGGCTCTATAATGACAGTTTCAGATTGTCACCTTGATTTTGTCTATCCAAACCTTCAGAGTCATTTTCATTTACTCTAAGGAGTCAAAGAAAGTCTTTACGCAAAGTTGTGAAATATTTTTCACTGTGTCTACTGTCAACATGTTATTTGGAATTAAGTTATGATGTCAGCTATTTCTTCTAGTCCAAGGGAGAGCAGCTAAACACTTCCTTTTCCTTGGTATCAGATCAGGCACTGAAAGACCAGGGCACCTTGCTTTCTTTTCTAGTCCAGAGTTTCAGAAAAAAAATAAAGAATCAGAAAAACATATTATGACAGGTAATCATTTGCAAACACACAACTCTTTCAACATCTGCCATGTTCAGCTTCATTTTATAGGATCTGTCTTGGCAATATAAATTGTGCTTGGCTTCAGAGGTGCTTTATGCCACATAGTGAAGAAAAACAATCATGACAACTGAAAAATAAAGCACAGGATGGGGGCAGGGAGAGAGCTGAGAATGTAGAAGCTGTTCACTTTTTCTAGATTTATTTTAAAAGAGTTTTACGTTAGCCTTCCTGTATTCTTTAAGCAGCTTAGTCTTGCCAATGGAAGAAAAGTGACAACTATTGCATTCATGAAAGGTGCCAAACAACCTCAAGCATTTCCAAAAGAATCCCCTGAAACAGCTGCACAAAAAGAAAGCAATTTATTCCAGCACACACAGATGAATTATGTCAGTAGAAATTTATTGCTACAAGAATTTTGTGGGGTTTTTAGACACAGAGGCTATATTGTAAGCATTCCAAGAAATGCAGCAATTGGGAAATATGAATTTCACATGAAAACTATGAAAGAGAGAAGGTAACTGCAGAATACTGCATCACCATCACATCTCACTGCATAATTTAAAGGGTTACTATACCTTTCCTTTTCAAATACTTGCTATACTTAGAAGCTTATTGTTATGAGCTAAAATATATTAAAAATAAGCTTGGCAACATACCATATACCACACCACAAAAAATGTTTTAATCAGTCTATTTCACTCAACCGTATTTTCCATAAAAGTATAGGCTACACATAAAAACGTTAACAATGTTAACACATTCTGTCCAAATGTGCATGAGAGGCATTGTGCTTTTCTGCTTTTGAAAATAGGTTAATCAAGGAATAAAATAATATATTTATAATAAATTCCTATAGAGTACAACATTGTACAATTCAAAATACTTGAAAAATTGTCTGTAAGCAGCAGTGGTGTTTTTTTTGATCATACTGGTCTACACATGTACAATATGCTACAGGGCAATTCCTCCATGAGTAACAAACTCTTGACACAAAGCATAATTGAGGTTCCTGAGTAGTAAATTGGTGAAAATTTTAAATACAATGTAAGAACAAACATTACTTTGCAATTTGAAAAGACAAAAGACTTTACCTAAAGCTAAAAAAAGAGTAAAAATTCTTTCATAGTAATGAAAAAGAAAGAAAAAAAAGACATTGTTTCAGAAGCCCACTACTAAAAAAATGTCAAAGCACATAAAAAAAAGTTTGGCTTGTGCTTGAACACGGTCTTTTCAACAATATATTTGAATGTGTGCTTATGTCACAGATGATTTAATGAGATACCATCCATAATCAAAGAAATTATTTGCAAATCTTAACAACCAAACATCTTTAAGATATCTACATATTGTCATCCAATACTCCATTTAATCATGTTACGCAAAACATTTTTTTCTATCTCTGTCACGATAAATAATATTACAAAAATTACTAAATCATTCTCATTTTTTCTCCACATAATTTTCTTTCATTAAAGTAGTTTAATATTTAATGTAATTCAAGAAGAAAGGAAAAGAAAGTGTTCCAGAGGATACGATACAATCTTGGAACCACTACACCTTGCACATTTTCAGCTCTGTTATGATTTCCAGGCTGAAAGGGTCTGTAGGGATCTGTAAGAATCCAGATACACCTCCAACAATAATGATGTTAAAATAAAGTGGCTTCTTCCTTTATTTATTCAGTTGACTACCCCTAATCTACTAAGGAGCCCCCAAACTTTACTCTGAAACAGTAGCATGCCTCTTGAAGCTCCCTGGAATTGCTGCATAAATGAAAAGTCTCAAAAAGTCTGTTTCTGATTTTGGGGCAGCTCATGTGTGCTGGCTCTAACAGATGCATACAGCAGAGCACTGTGTTTCTTTCCAACTGAGCTCCTGGAGGCCACCACCGAGGCAAAGCCTCAAATAGAGCCTTACACATACTTGGGATGTGGCCAAACACTGGCTTGCAGGGGGTAGGGAAGAGAGGAGAAGGCATAAGCAGTCCAGAAAACATAGTGCAAACAGCCTATTTTTGAGCCTAAGAGCTAAATTTGTGCTAGTAAATAAAGTATAAATTACTGAACACAGAAACAGATGGATATTAAGAAAATAACCAAAGCATGTTGAAAATTAAAATACTCATCCAAGTTATAACTGGAGTGTGTAATCTCTAATATACACATTTATCTTAGAAGGATCCTGACAAGCTGTTCCTCATAACTTTTTCAGCATTTGTGACCAGGCTGCAAGACTGTGGAAACTTTTGCTTTGATAGAGGATGAGTTATTGATGGGCCAGAGGAAGCACTGCCAGCACCTGGGGGAGCTTTCCCCACTGTCCTGGCTTTAGCTGGGAGAGAGCTAATTTCTTCTCAGCAGCTGGTGCAGTGCTGTGTTTTGGATTCGATATGAGAATAATGTTGATAAGACACTGATGTCTTGGTTGTTCCTAAGTCATGTTCATCCTAAGTCCAGGACTTTTTTTTGTCTCATGCTCTACCAGTGAGGAGGTACGCAAAAAAGCTGGGAGGGAGCATAGCCAGGACAGGTGACCCAAACTGGCCAAAGGGATATCCCACACCATAGAACATCCTGCCCAGAATATAAATGAGGCAAGTTACCCAGGTGGGGTCTGGTACCAGTCAGCAGGTGACGAGCAATTGTATTGTGCATTATTTGTTTTTTTCTTTTTATTATCATCATTATTCACTACTATTACCAAAATTTACATTGTTTCAATTATTAAACTGTTCTTATCTCAATCTACAAGTTTTACTTTTGCTTCTCCTCCCCTTTTCACCAGGGTGGGCGGAGGTGAGTGAGCAGCAGTGTGATGCTTGGTTGTCAGCTGGGGTTAAACCAGAACACCCATGGGGACAGTGCTGCAGCTCACACCTGCGACACAGGGACCCCTCTGAAACACAGGGGGCTTATCTTTGTCACTTGCTCTCCCTTTGTGACGACTTCTTCAAAGAGCTGCAATCATAGAACAAAATGAATCAAAGTGATAGAACTCTTTACCATTCTACTTGTGCTTTTCCAGTCCTTGAAGTAAAAATCTGATTCCCTAAGAGGAAAAAGAAACCCGAAACAAGTTTTTTTTTTCCTATTTGTCAGCATAAGACTGCCAGGAAGATATTCAGAAATTTTGAAAAATAAAACCCAAAAAAACCCAAATGATAAAAGATAAACACCACAGACCCTGTTCATTAGCTTCTAAGTTGCACACAAATAATTAAAAGCTTTTGAAAATGTAAAACCAGTCACTGAAGTACATCCTACATCTTACTATGATGACATCTGGCCAAAGCAAGTCCTTGTTACTCTACTGATACAACCATGTTTTTGTAGCACATCTAACTTAGTTCTAATTAATGTGGTACAAGTGTGCTCACCAAATTGCTTTCTCCCGAGCAAATTAAGCTACTGCCGTACTTCCAAAATTTCTCATTAATTGTGTTTATGGGGGAATTTAGAATACCTTGTGACTCAACATGAGACGGAATCCAGGGAAAATGCACACAGAATGGCAGCAGATTAATGTAGTGCCAACCTATTCTGGTCGGCTTTTTAATTACACAGTAAATAGGAAAGCAAATAACATGCACAAGCAAGAAGAAATAAATGCATAAATTCAAGTGACAAATTATGTTTCTAATAACAACAAAACATGGTTGCTTGCCAAGGCTATTAATATAGTTTAATTACGTCACAGGTAAGGTTTGTGTATAAATAATATTTTAGGCATCTCACACCAAAGAGTAAAAGAATTTGCTAAAATGCATTTGGACAGACACTTTATTATCTTTCATAGAGCAATTATTTTTGGAAACCCAAAGAAACATGCCTATGTCTCTAAAGCGACTTACATCACAAATTGATACATAATTTTTAAATCTTTTATCCTCATATAAGTACAGAAATCACTTCCTTTCTAGGACCAGAAGGAGAGAAGAAAAATTAATACTTGGATATTTTATATAACTTGAGATATTCACAGTTGCTATAAGCAAGATGGATGAGCAAGAAGGGGAGAGGGATGGGATGAATAAGCCAGAGTAGAAAAATGGATTATTGATTTTAACCATCAGACAGACATCAAACTGTGGCAGTCACACATAATAAGCAACACATGATTCAAATTTCCCTTTAATTTCATGGATGCTTCTGCCTGAGAGGGCTTGTTGCTTTTGTTTGTTTTTTTTTTATTTGGGATGATTTGATAAAATTAGGTTTTGCTGTTCCTTTCTTTATAGTTGATGTTTTATTTTCCACAGCAGTTTAAGAGAGTAAATGCTACTGATCTTCAAAAAAAACCAAAAAAAAGGTAAAAAAATAAAAAGACAATGATATACCAACCTTTAAATCAAATTGCTCAAAAGACAAAAATCACATCCTAAGCTAGGATTTCCACTGTCTTTCCAAGCAGTCTGAATCACGCTGATGAAACTAAACCAGTATTTTCTATTAAATTCCACTTGTACTACATATATGTGTGTGTATGTTTGCCTTCTGTTTTAAATAATAATCATAACTTTTTTCAATAGCTGCATAACTGAAACAAATACTACTTGGTTTTTTTTCAGTGAACTTCATGTGAGGAACTGAAAAGTGCTTTATGTTGGGAGTCCTTTGACATCCCATTAACCCGTCATGTCACTACATCACAAAGGAGAAAAAAAAGAGATCTTTGGGACTGCTGTGCTCTAGAAAGTACACTTCAAACACAGGCACTATCTAAATGTGAATTGATCTGATTCCTCTGCACAATATTATTGCTGAGAATTTTGTTCTTCACTATATGTGACAATGCTGAACTGTAACCTATGAATCTCTCCCTATGATTTTAACATGTAATCTGAGGAAAAATTAACTTCAGTTTTAAAATAATAATACACATTTTGAGCAACTTTTCATTCACCTCCTATAACAGTTTGCATTTTATGATCCCTCTAAAGTATCGCAGACTATTTGTCAGAGGGAATATTTGGTTAATGCTTAATATCACCTAGAATAAAAATGGATATAATAGTATAGCCATATCCTTTAAGTCTCACAGAAGTTCGTACTAAAGTTTCTAAAAAATAGTAGGTGGTAACAATCTCAAAGGATTAAAACAACTCCATATTCAGGGAAGCAGCTTTTATCGAACTCTAAGGAGCACTTATAACAACACAGCAAAAGTTACAAGCAGAGCACAAAACCAAGACAGAATAAGGACTCAACAAACCCTTAACAAGAAACAAGAAAGAAAAGAATATATATGTGAATTCAATGAAAATAAAACCCAAAGCCATAAACTAAATATGATTAAAACTGATTAGCAAAAGATCTGGAAAAAAATCTACGAACAAGAAAGATCTGATAAAACTACAAAACTATAGACATTCATCTTGGTTAAGGTCTGACATTACCAGGCATTATTTCAGGAACAAACATGCAACAAAAGAAACTTCCATCTGTTAAATATGATTTTTTCCTCTACAGGTAGTATGGTTACTATTGGAAGTACAGTAGGTGCATCAGCAACTTAAAAACATTGAATTCTGTACTCTGAATACTTCTAGGACAGAAGAATCAAAAATGTACCAAAGTTCTTAACCTTCCTGCCTGATTGAACTTCAGTTTTAAGTGGACCTACTTACAGACTTCTGTAAAATTAATTCTGTGCTCAAGAAAAGAAACAATTTTTTAAGGATAAATTAGTTTTCTAACAGAACTGGGAATGAAACAATGAATATGGCTTAATTGCAAAAGTATTGTGAAATCTTGATAAAAATTAGGGGATAAAAAAGAAAAAAATCTGGTGGACAGCCCTGTGGTTGGCACAACCAAAGAACTGCTTCCAATTTCTAGCAGACCAGAGAAGCTGATTCACTTCATGACAATCATGACCCATTTTAAGACCTGCTCCAAACCAAATGAATCAGCGGCAGTATCACTGTCTGCTTATGGATTGATAGGTTAAAACATGAAACCTAAACAATAACACCATCTTGAAGAATGTTGCCTCAGAATGATAGTAGATCCAGAAACCATGTCTGGAGTGTAAGAAAGAAAGACTGTGATTGTTAAGTGAGCATAGCAAGGGAGATGACTAAAATTTGCAGTATATTCAGTGAATCAATATTGAAGTTTTAATGAAGCAGCATCTACCTTCCAGTATTTCTTTGAAAAAGTTTTGAAGGCAGATCCCACCACAAAAGAAACCATGTATTTGTGATCTCTCAGAAGTTGAGAAACAGTAGGGAGAATTATTATCATTATTGTCATTATTACATGAAGGGAAAAAATATAAATATAACAATTTAAGTGTCTGGCATATAGTAAATGAGTAAGATCTTATTCCCACTTCTCTACAAGTATGGTAGGACAATACAGTCATACTGCAATATGTACCTACTGTGGTACAAGTATAAAGTAACATAAATATTTAGTTAATTCAGGTAAAAAAAAAAAAAAACATTCCTGAGGAGGGCCTTTTTTTTTTTTTTTAAATTTTAAATATAATACAACACATTTATCTTACCAGCTTTTGTAAGGCATGAAGGATCATCTTTAGATGTCACAGTGAACACAGCTTCAGAAGTTGTTATACATGACTCCTTCAAATTACCCTCAGCTGAAATTACCCTCAGCTGGCCTAATTTTAGCCAACGGCCTTTCTTTGAATTGAGCTTTTTTTGTCTGGAATTTTCGCTTGAAAGTTACCATCTATTATTTCAATGCTCCATCAGCCACCTGCCTTGGAACTTGTTGTAATTGTTTGATTAGTTGTAATAAACTCACTTTCCTATGTGCAACACACTGCAACACAGAGAGGTGCAACTTAGATGACTAACACAATGCATTATTGAACAGCCCAAATTAAAAGGGAATACAATTAAGGCTACTATCTGTCTGGATGATGGATGCTCTCTGTTTTCCTCTTTTTAAATCATGAATTTAGTTTTCTGTCTCACCAGTTCAGCTTGTAAATCTTCCACAGAAGATTTTTAACATACTATGTTTCTAGGGAAGTGGCAACTCTCTCCATCCCAATGACCTCTGATATTTGACATCCTGTCCCCCACTCCATTTTCCCATATCTGATTACATGTAAGGAAAGGTCAGACTTTTTACTTCAGATACCAGTGTGCTCATGGGACCTGACAATCAAAGAAAAAACTTAGTATGGAGGAAAATAAACAAAATTGATCCCTTACCCTCAGCCCCACAGCTCTTCGGGATGTCTGATTCTTTCTCGTACTAAAATCCCTCAAAACAAGAAATGAAAATTAATTCCATAAGCTACAAATAATTTGACTCTCCCAAAAGCCTACTGTGATGGCAGGAAAAACAAGAGGTAGCTCAAGAAGGCATCATATGGAAACAGATAAAGCAGCAATGAAGTTTCCTCACATCATTGGAAAACCTGCAGATTTTCCTCAGAATTAGCTGAAGATTACATGATGTACCTTGTCCTTGTGCCAAAACAATGTATCCATGAAGAAACCCTAAATACTACAATTTTTCAAAATCAAGTGGTATCAAGTATAGCAGTATCTTACAGTATTTTTAATGTTTTTCCTTATTGCATAAATAACATACTTCTGATATACAATGCTCAACAAAAGATGGTAATGTTCAGAGGCTTGATAACTCCATGCAGCATTTCTAAGTCAACAGGTCCCTTCACATTAAACAATAAAGTTCTGACACAATGGCTCAGAAAATCTCCATGTAAATCCATACAAGCTTGGCCTTCTAACTGGCATGTCTGGAAACCAATTGTAAGATTGTTTACACAAGTACAAGTGGCATGAGTACTGAAAGGTATGCAAAGAAGGTGCCAGCATGTTAAGAAGGAGATTTGACTTCAGGCTGGCCTTATTTCAACATAATATAAACTACTGCCATAGTCAGGTCAAGAATTTCTCTTTAAAGGTCTACTTTAAATGTTCCAAAATTGGCATTCTTGTGCATACTAAACTGCACGGACTAGCTAATACTTAAATAGAGTGGGAAATTCACAGGGAAGTCTCATCATAAAACAATAAAATGTCATTCACCTTGAAACATATCTAAAGGTAAAATAATAATTCTAGGGAATATATTCTGAGACCCCCTATTTCAGAGATAAAGGTAATTCTGAAAGACATGATGTGGTATGATATCACAGCAGTTGGTGATGTAGAGATGAGCACATAATGGGAAGGAAAAGGGTCAATATACATTTCACCTATGTGTGTAAAAGATACTCCATCACTGGAAAGAACAATAAAATGCATTTCCTGTCTATATCTTGCATGATGGCACCATTGTTTAATTCTGTTTCTAGAATATTAACATATATGCATACAACAACCAGGGTAACAAATTCCTACACATTTTAAGGCTGTTCCTTACTAAAGAAAGAATAAATGATTAAGCAAATAAAAAGGAAGTACATAAGAATAAGCTGTTAGGCAAGAGAAATGAAAAATATGAAAAAAAAAATCCCTGAAAATTTATTTAGAAGTTTTATTTTTGCTATTATAAAATATGTGCATTTAACAACTATTAATGTATTAATCCTAAAATACCCTAGTGAAACAAGGATGCATTATTTCTCTTTTTTTCTTTTAGAGAATAGATACTGTGTTCCAGTTCAGTGAAGTACTTACTGGAGTATTAAATTTAAGCACTTGACTAATTTCAGTTTTCTAACTGAATCACAAGTATCTTACTTATTCAGGACCCTTATTTATAGAGTCCTTAAATATCCATATTTATGAATAAAATGCTAGGAGAGGCAAAATTTGAAGTTCTCTGAGGTTCTAAAGCGATGCCTTTGCTGAGAGCTGATTTTTCTTTTTCTCCTATTTCTTAAGCTCACAAAACGAGCAGCAGAAGCCAAAGGCACTCATAAACATAATCATGAGATTAGCAACACTGGTAAACACTGAATATTGAGCTATCAAGCATTAGCAGAGAGATAAAGCAGCAGACTATTATGGGGTTTTTCCCACAACTTGCCAATATTTCTTTTATGTAACAGTAAACTCTCTGGTGTTATTCAGTAAATTCACAATGACATCTATAGTATTAAACATAGATCAGAAAACATAAAGCTTAACCTGTGTGCGTGGATCTGAATTTACAATGCATGCTGAACTGCCTTCCTTTTGCTCTTGTCTATTATATACTCAATAATTCAAAAAACTAAGCCTAGTAAAGAGTAGGACTGAATACCAAGTTTCCTATATTATTATTTGGTAGGAAGAAAACTTATTTAGAAGAACTGAACAATTGTATATTTAAAATACTGAAATTCAACCACCATCTGTTAGCCTCTAAGGCAGCTTTCATTAAGGCCATCACCTCTTCATGAGTCACTACAGGGAGCTATCATTAACATTAGCCATGATTAATGAGGATGTTGCCAATTAAAATTATTCCACTCTAAAGCTTAGCAACATTCTGACAGTGTCACATAGCCTAACTACCACCTCCATCCTCTCAGATGCCTCATTAAAAAAAAATCCCTGTTGCAGTTTACTTTAGATTATAATGCACATTCTGGGAGGTTCTCCTTTGTTAAAGGGACAGGTTGGTCTTTTCAGGCTGCCTCTGGAAAGTACTAAGATGCAATCACTAAAAGAAGAATCTGCACCCTCTATAACACAGAGGAGTTAAAAAAAAATCAGGTAAATGGTAAAAAATCCCTTTATTTTATCAGTGTAAATCTACAGGAATTTAATTCTAACCAGTATGTTTCAATATGCTGCTGTTGATGATACTATCGCTAAATGTCATTATAAAGAAAACAGTCTTTGAGAACCCACTCTCCCCTTTCCCCTGAACACCCCATATCTTATATTTCTTTTTCATTTGTTTACTGAAGTGAAGAAGCAGGGTCTTTGAATGGATCCAAACGAGATAAGTTGTCTTTTCTGTTTGGTTCTACCACCCAAAAGCTCTCTCTTCTGTCAAGTGGGAAAACTACAGAACAGTTCAACCAGAAATAAGTACGACAAACTACAAACTCATTTTCTCGGGAAGAGAAGCAGTTTCCTGCTTTGGTCATACCACATTATACTGGCCATATTTTCACTCTTACAGCCTGTCCAATGTTTGGGCTCCATCAGGTATATGCAGCATGGAACTGCAGTAAAATAACGGGCTGTTTTAATCACACAAAATTCATGTTAGGTAAAGGAAATAACTTTTAGTTTGATGCATGGTTAACATAAAACCAGAACACATTAGAAGGATGTTCAAGTAGCCATGAAGGAACGGAAGGCCTAATGAACAAAGTTATGAAAATTATGTGACCTGGTCCTAAAGCATTTCTGTTGTTTAAATTATATTTTACATTTTAAATAATAGTTCAAAATGTTGATATAGACAAGTAGTGCAGTAAAGCTGAAAGACTAGGTGAGGGAGTTTTATTAAATACATTACAGTAGGCTATTTTGTAGTAGCCAAATATTACTGCCAAAATAGCAAAAGACCTCCAAGACAACTTTTTAAAAATGTCTATTTCTTTAGGCAGTTCTGCTCTGAGGCTTTCCAAAAATAAAGTCATAGCAGTTATATGCTAAAAGCTATCTTTTAGTTTCTGCTACTGTAAGTGCAAAAGAAAAAAAAAAAGTTAAAACGTCATTAAAGCTTAGCATCACAAAAGAAACTCATATAATTAAATCCATGGTACTCCCTTGCTGAAGGACTTCCTGACAGCATTGGTCTGTCCTTGTGCTTGTTCCTTTCTCTCACAGCTGCCCTTTCTGAGGTTGCTTGGAAAGCACTGTGCCACTAGAACAAACTGCTTCTAAAGGGTTTGGTGCTGCTTTTCCTCCACAGAGACAGTCTCTCACTGCTGAGGAACAAGACACTGCAAACACGGCCAGCAGACTGACCCTCAGTCCAGCTTCACAGGCTCCTGCTCACTTCAGGCTTTTGGTCAGCTCAAGCACTCCCAGGAAAAACCAATTTCTGTGAATTTATTCCATCATTTAGAAAGGGAACTGTGAAATCCTGGATATCTATAAAGACTGCATTCCAAATTTAATTTACCATTTTTGTCCCTTATATGTATTCTTTACTTTGTTTACCTAAAACAATTAAGCAAGGCTGGTTGGTTGCATAAACTAATATAAACCAGGCTTTCAATAAATCCTATTTTTATTAAAATAGGAAAAAAATAACATTCCTAATGCCAGTGACGTTACTTATAAATCTTCTTAAAGAACATTTTAGAAGGTAGAAAATATTGCCAAGAAATTAATTCTTCACTTTACCAAGTTTCATTTAGAAACTTCTGTGTGAGTAAAAACCCCAAAAGAACAATCTCACCCTTTTTATTTACCAACAAACATCAGTTTATTCTCTGGTGCTGCTGAAAGAACTTCAAACAGGAGTCTTCCTCCTTATAGTCTACGCTGTGCTTCAGATTGAAATTCTAAAAGACTTTACTTTGCTTTTCGAGTAGCTGAATGTACTGTCAAAAATCAATCATAACATCTCTGCTGAAAGTTTTGATTGGAAGACAAATCGACTCAGACCCAACTATTCATCTTTAACAGGGCCCATTTCTGTTGTACTGAGCACAGCAAGCACTGAGAAACAGATATAGAAATGGCTACCACTCTTTTGCTTCCTTCCATGCTTAGGAGAAAATGTTTTAATTTGTTTCTAGGCTTGTTTAAATTAGTATGAGAAAAACAGACAGAAGGGAAATTGCTGGAAAGGTTGCTTTAAGAAATGTGTATTGCATTTAATTCTGAAATGTTCCCACGTGATAGCTTCCTCTACAACTCTATTTCATCACCTACCTCCACTACAGCATCTGCCTATTTAGATGGCTTAAACCAGTTCCAGTTTTTCATAAAGGATCCTTTGTATCTTTAAAAGGAATCCTTAGCTCACTTAAAACTTGGATTTCAGAGCCAATCTGAACCTTGGGGAGCATGGACCCTCATGAAACACATGGCATGGGTACACAAGGAACAGCCAAATGGACAAAAGTTGTCAAGAGCAAAGCTGGAAGAATGCCTGTAGCTTCATAAATCCTAAAATCTTCCACCAGAGCTACTTTGTTCAAACTAATATAAAGATTACTCCTTCATCCTTTTTGATCTGCCTATTACTATCTTTATGCTGATCAGTACCTATTTTCTACCTATTTAGCTGATCAAAGTGGAGCCCAAAAACATAAGTTTAATTGGCTTCCAAAATCTTGTTAGGTAGAAGCATACAGAATCCTCCAGAATAAACAACAGCAATTTTTTACCACATTGGACACTGATATGATTGTTGTGTGGTGACTAAGCAAAATAAGGTTAATTAAGAAACTTCTCAGCATTTACCGGAAGGATATTGCAATAGTTGCATGCCACCAATGTTCTCTTAAAATCCAGTACAAAAGTAATCTAACACAACAAGCAAGGAATAGAAAGTATATTATTTGAAGTTCAAAAAGTCATCAAAATGGCTTGTTTTCACTGTCTAGGAAACTTAGGAGAGTACAACAGACTGCTTCCTCCTTGCCAGCGAAGGAGGTGGTCAGCTAGCTAGGCTTCGTAAAGGACTGGGAGTGTTAAGTAGATGCAGAACTGTTGCTAGCACTAGATAATATTTATCTGTGTGCCAGCTGGTTTGTGGCATGATAAACTATACCTTGAGTTTGTGTATTTCAAACATTCTTAACAAGTGAAGTGGAGGTCTGCAGGGTGTGTTCGCACACATGAGACCTCAGTGCTGTTATGAAAGGTGGAATCACAACAGTTTCTTAGGTAAACACTAATTAGTGACTGTCTATTAGAGAATCCAAACACGACTGTATGGTTAGAGAAAAGTCAATGAGAAAAAGCAAAGTGCCAACTCTATGTGTTCAAAGGTGCTGGCAGTTCCAGAGCTGAGTGCTTTGCACCTGTCCTTTCCCACCTCCAGGGTGCACAAATGTTAAACTGGGGTTTTTTTGTGAGTAAATAAAGTGAAAAAATCTGTACCTATTGCATGCTAGTAGCAGGGGAAGGAAAAGGCAAAGATCCAAACACCTATTAAGCACTGCAGAATTGGCACAGGCAATGAGGAAATGCATGGACTCACATGAAGGCAAAGAAGCTTGTGTTTTCGTATATTTACTGATGAAAAGTTATTAGAGTGTTTTCCAGTTTTAAAAAGCCCCCTTTTATCTTCATATGAAGCAAGAATTTGCTAAAAATTTTCTGTGGTAAATGTTAATCACTTGTTCTCATTAATCAAATTCAGTGTTTAAAACTGCCACAAGCCCCTACAACATTTTCCTAATGACTATCACTTTTTGATTATACATCCCACTGTTTTTCTGTAGCCAAAGTAACTGTCTTAAAATTCATCCCCCATAGCAGATACGGAAACAACTTAAATGACAGAGCTCCAGGCTGAGAGAAGTGAGGTGGAAGGAAAACAGCAAAGTTGGTATCTTCTGCAGTTGAAGACTTATAAAATTCTGAAATCATGCTTCAGTTGACTACACAAATAGGGTATGAAAAATTCTAGTGTTTTTAAGCCAAACAACAACCCAGAAAATGAACACAGCACACTGTGGAGTCCTAAGCAGCTCTGTAAAACAGTGTGACACTTCCAAAAAACACATTTAGTCCAACAGGCTGTCACCACACAGGCCTCTTTGAATGAGAGAGTACTACTAAAACAACATCACTTCTACTTATTGCTGTCACCCACAGTGAGCTGCAGATCTTACTAATCTTACTAACCAGAAAATGCATTTCTCTAACTATTAACATAGACACACACTTAAATATTTCCAAAGCCACACATTTAAATATTTCCAAAGCAAATTGTGTAGAAAATGAGCAGACAACATGCACAAGTGAATGGGAATGTGCATGCACAAAGGAAAGCATAAGTCAACGGACCTCTGCTAGCATGCAATCACATGTTGCTCTAGAAGAGTCCTGTTGACAGCATGTCTAACTTCACATTAGTAGGACTTCCACAAATGTTTTTCTAAGCATATTTTTGAGGGTGTATGCATTCATATCCTGATTTTACACCGAACAACCCATGGCGAGAGTAAGGTTCATTTCACAATCCTCTCTAGATCCCAAAGTGCACGTGCCTGAGACAAATAGAAAAGACTATTGTTTTACTCAGCTGAAGTTTCTGCAGTTGGTTACTTGTTTATAGTACTAGTGGCATCCTGCCTTCTGCTTAGAAACCTGGCAATCAAGATACGGTAGATGCTTGTGAGGAGTTGGTGGAAAATGGGAGGTTTGCCATCAGAGATGGATTTATGCAACCTTTCTGAAGTTGCTAAGAGAAGACTCCTCCAGCTACATCTTCTAATCACAAGTTTTCCACAAGGAAGTCTAAATTGAGTTATATTCTGCTTAGAATAGCCTTAAGAAAAGCTCTCTTACATTGAGAAGATGAAGACAGAACCTTTAGATGGCAATAATTTATGTAATCCATGTGTATGTAATTCTAAATAATAAGAATCTGTTCAGCAGTCCTGGAGTGGAGTTGTAGGAGTGGCTTCTCCTGTTGGAAATGCCTCCACAATGAAACTTTTGACATGGAATATTTTTTTGCCTCTGTTTTTGAACTGGAAGAATGCTCTAGGGAATTTATGCTGAGAAGGAATATATTTATTTTCTGTGTTTCCTGATGGAGCAGCTGTGTCCTAGGCCTCAGAAAACTGAACATGTTCTTGAATATTGATGATTGCAGAGATATTTTTTCTTTCATATCTTTGAAAAGCAATGCCAGATGTTAAGCAGTGAATTATTCAAAATATGTGACACCTAAGAGGTATCACAGGGAAAAAAATTCTGATGGGTGACTTAGGGTTTTATGGCATATATTACCTGGGAGGAACTGGAGAACCCCACTTGTTGTGACACTTTACTGTATAAGATTCAAAGTATCCATGAAAAAAAGTGGAATTACTCAGTTTAGTATCAACAACCGTCCCAGTCTCTCTCAGGTGACCCTGAATAGCTACTTAATAAAATAATAAAATGCCTTAAACTAAACCTTTTTTTAAAAAAAAACATTACAGGGATAATAAGCATCTAGTCTAGATCAAGTGTATTTCTGCAGTTTTCAGGCAATATTAGCAATATTTTTTGCTCATATTTCATATGATCTGCTACAGCTGAGATCAGATACCTTGAAGATTTTGTATATATCTTTGTGATAATTCTTAGGCAAGTTCTACAGTTTCATGCATTTTCTACCAAGTATTAATGTTTGAAGTTCTCAACATCCTTCCACTGGGGAGCTGACCAGCCAAAAAACACCTTTGCAAAAAAGGTGGTCCTGATGGACAATGAACAAGCAACATGCCTTCGTGGCAAAGAACAGCTTGTGGAAAATCCTTGGAGATACAGCCCAGTCAGGCAACTGTAATCTTTGGGGGCTAAATTTGCTTTCCTCTGAGCTCCTGCAGAAAGTCTTTACAGAAGGAAGAATCTGGATCCCTGAGAGTGATACTTTCAGTACTACTATTTACACTGGAGTTATTATTTGGGACAGGCTGTTTGTTTGTTCGTTTGTTTGTTTTAAAGACATCACTGGAAACAGGAACGCTCAACAACTTGAATATGAGTCAAAGTGTGGTTTCAATATTATACAATGGATTTCATTGCACAACAAAGAATGTCAGGATCGTAAATTAAGGGATGAGAGTCTCTGGTAGCTGTCCTGAGCTGGAAATCTGAGAGATTGACATCTATGGATTCTACAGCTCACCAGGGCATTGCACAGGGATCCACTAGGATAGTACCTCAGATACAGCAAAAGATCAAAGAAGAAAATATATTTAAAGAGCAATAGTTAGAATTCAAATGCCAGAGTTTTACGGGAAGCTACATGCTGTTTGGCACTTTCCTAAGTGTTCAGAAAGAAGCAAAAATGTACCACTGGAAAACATAACATTCCCTTTCTCTAATAAATTCTATCTACTCCACAACATTGCCTACATTTTCTGAAGATCTTTGCCCCAAGTTAGGCAGATCTATATTAATAAACACAGTCAGTAACCTTTGTGTGCTGTGTGACAAATTCTGTTGTGGTTTAGAAACCCTCAGGAGTTGACAACATTCATCAAAATATATTGCTGAGGACTCGTACATTTTTCTCAAGCAGTTCTCCTAAAAGGTGAAAGAAGCAACAGAGTCACACAAAATCAGCAAAAGGATTTAAGTAATTAATAGTTCTGGCAACAGAGAACTAATATGAACACTATCATTTTACCTTTCTCAGTACCACACCCTATCTATTAATGATGCCATGGTCAATGATCCATGAGAATTTCCGTAATAAAACAGCATTTTCAGAGGTGATATAAAAACAAGCTCTTTTCCTGAGCCTTAGACATCTCAGCTCAAATGCCAAGACTTCATTAAACCCACTGCCTGCAGAGGTAAAAACTAAACACTTCCTTGCAATTAAAGAAGCCTTTTATGTCATAAACATTTTTTTTTCCTATCCCACTTTTAAGAACTATTTTATTCAGAATAAACAGAGAGGGGGATTAAAAAACATATTTTTCAAATATATTGCATAATACTTCAAAATCTAAGACTATTTCTCTGTAGTACTTGATTAATATACCTTCCCCTTGACTTGGAGATTTAAAAGCTTCCTGATGTTCCTTTACTGTCACTCTGTTATAATAATGCAGTAGTTAAAATATGTACCTTGGAAAAGCCTTAAGATGTGCTTTTTCAAAAATATACAATCTTCACTTGAGGAGTTTAAAACAACTCAAAAGGCTGAGTATGGTGATGGTTGGTCAAAACCTATACTGCAGAAAATACTTCCATTAGAAAGGATGGATAAAATACACCAGCTTCAGTCCACAGAGGTTTTTACTATACGAACAGACCTCTCTAAGTACATATTTAGACAAATGATAAGAATATGGCCTTGTGGCTAAATAACATTTAATTACAAACACTTTGAGAGGATCATACCATTTCTTACATTCTGCACTCTACGCTAAATACATGGAGCAAACACACTTGTCAGGAGAACCATGATGATGGTTGGAATTTTTCCCCCTGTGTATCTGGGGCCATGTGGTGTCTTTACTTGAAAACCTTCATTAAAGAAAAGAGATCAATGCTGTGTCATGACAATGACAAAGGAGCACAAATCATTTTGGATTCCTGGTTTTCAAGGAGTGAATTTAATTGCCGTGGTTAGGAATAAATAAACACTGCTAGAATATATTATATGTTACAATGCAACAAGTTAGAAACAATAGTTTCTGAAAATAGATGTGACACTGCAGTTTAAACTAAAAGACTTAAATCTAGACTACGCACTTGACCTGACATGCTACAGCTACTTTACAGGCCTAGGATTACTTTACAGGCCTGGGATACAAGGCACAGTTTTTTCACACTTTGCAAGTTGTCTTATTTCAGCAAAGAGAGACTGCAAAATACTTTTGTAAGCAATACGCTGACTTTTTTTGAAGTAAAATCAGTGTTATACCGATAACTTTTGTCCAAACCCACCAACATAAAACGCCAAACTAATTTTTTTACTAGTAACTTCATTCTCTATTAAAAAAAAACCCCTCAATTTTTACTTCTATACAAAATGTTAAAGCATTTATCAATTTATTTATCTGTGTTTGTGTAAGACAAATTCAGAGAGAATATCCTACTTTCCTAACACTCTACTCTGCTTTTTCATAGAAGAGTTAAGATTATCTTTGGAAATCCAGCTGGGTAAGCAGGAAAACTAAGTTAGCAGTGGCCATGCACAAACCTAGTAAGATTTTCCAAAATAGCTCCTTAGCAAACAGCTGTCATCCTGCCACGGCTTCTGTTTTCTTGTACCCAGAAGTTTGAAGTGACTTCAACCAACTGTAAGATACTGACTGCTTTATTTTAGGTCATTGTTTTTACCAACAGCTGCTCCACTGTAAAACTCCTCATTTACCAGGAAGTACAAGGGGAAAAATTATAATAATGGAGGTGAGAATGACACTCTGTTACCTGAGAGCAGTTAAATGGAAAGGCAAAGAACCCAGCAGTGTCCCAGAGAAAGGAAATGATTTAACCGCATGGCTGCCTACCTCATTACACAGAGAAATATAGTCTCGCAAGTTTTGCCTTCATCCTGTGCTGTGTGGAATAGCAAATCCCAGCATTTCATAGAACAGCTGTTACAGTGAATTTATGAAGTACATACTCTTCATCTTCCTCTGTACCTTCCCTCTTTTTTTTTTCCCCTTGATAAGGCATCAGCAAAATAGGCATGACTGAATCTGTTTCCTACCTTTTCCATTACTTATTTATGTATGTATGCTCTGGGGCTATACAAGATGGTGGGAGATGTGGGAAACATTTTGCACATCACTGTTGCAAGACAGTACTAGTATAAATGGCACTGATACAGCAAAGTATCTTCCCATAGGCACTAATTAAAAAGCAATAAGCTCACTTGAGAAACATTTGCTTCCATTTTTTTCCTTCATTGCTTAATGCACTGAAGTTTTTCTCCTTTCCTTCCTGATTACAACTACACATTAAAACCTGAGACAAAGAAAAGTAGGAGATAGAATTTAAAAAAAAAAAAACTTAACCCAAATATCCCTTGCTACTCTCCTGTGCATGGTTTTTTATAATGAGTTACAGCTAAAATTTTCTAACTAGAGACCTTATTTTTAAAAATCTGACTTTGAAAGAGCTGCTTATTAACAGAAGCCTGGGTTCTGAAAATAGGTTTCTGACTTGACTGCCAGTTTGTTTGTGATGAAATATCAATATTTGTATATTATCTGCAAAATGTTAACTTCTTTAATAGTTACCACATACCTCTCACTGTTAAGGACAAGTATTACAACATGTGCATAAATTGTATATTCCTATGCGAACATATGAAGTTAGCCAGATTATATTCTGACACCAGAGGAAAAGCAAAATCACTGCAAGTAAATGAAGATGGTTCACTTTGCCTGTAAATAAAATGCAGACAGCCGAGAGAGCAAAAATTGGGAGCAAACGAGACCTCAGAAGTCACCAATGGGGAAAGAAAGGAATGGGAGAAGGAAAGGAAAATGAAGGCATTTCACTTTTATTGATGGCTATCAACAGCCATCCCTTTACTTCCTTCAATTCCAAATGGTCTGTTGCATCTTTGCTTATACACCTGGTCACTATATGAAGACATCAAATAAAGAAACTTCAGTATAATTTTTCGGTGCCTAAATAGGGAGCAAAACAGGTTTTGATACCGAGGAACCAAGAACTCACTCCTTGCTTTTGTGCTGAAGGAGATAAGTGAAGAATCTAAGCCTAAGGACTGAGTCATGACCTGTAACTCTACTTCCTATATGCCTGTAAGTCTCTTTGGGCTCCGTCTCTTTGAGATAATGTAACTGAATTCAATAAACTGCATTTAATTAATTGATTAACTTTTAATTGAGCCTTTATACAGGAAAGAACTGCCTGTGCATCCTGTGTAATGGGATGCTGAAGTTCTTACTCTATTTTTCATAAAAAAATAGGCTTTATTCCTACAATAGACCTGTAGATGTAAGAATGTTAGACCTTTAACAGGGCTATGTTAGGTACTGGTAGAAGTTTAGACAGGGCAAATTGGAGCTCATCAGGGCCTACAAACATACCACAGAAGTGGAGTCAGATGGCTAGTACTGAGTTCCTAATCTTCTGTCTGTGGGGTCCAAGTCAGCAAGTTTAAAGCCCACTTCAGTTTATTTACAGGTCTACAGTCAATCTACTACAGTCTGCAATGAAGAAGTGCATGGTTAAGATTTCTCTCCCTCATCCCACAATGGATTTCAATATTTGAATTTATGTCTTTCCCTCCCCAGTATACTTCTTTTATTTACACTCACAGTATAAACCATTTTCCTTTAGAAAGAAAAATACTGTGCAAATGACAAACTATGTAAAATGCCTATCAAGAATTTCCCTTTTATCTCACTGAGAAAGGAAAAAGAATCTTCTTGGATAAATACATAGACAAAGGGGAGCCTTTAGACCCTAAATCATGAACAGGGGAAAAAAAAGTTCCTGGTGGGTTGAAGAGCAGAAGTAGTAATACAAGAAAGAACAGAAGTAACTTTGGCATTACGGTATCTTACCTGTTGAAGGAAACCACATAATCTGAAAGTGATATGGTTGGTCCTGGGGCAGGGGGAGAAGAATGAAAACAATTACAATACCATTAACAGATGTTCTTTACATTGAGATTTAGAGCATCTTTAGAAAGTGTTTAAGATCTGACCCTTCAGCATCAAGAGTGGTGTGTCATAGGGGTTAGGAAGCTCCCCTGTAACCATCAACATGGGATGAAGTTCTGCTCTGTTCTATAACTCATGAGGACCATCTCAGTGGCAAACAACAGGCTAGAAAATTAAAATGAATCCCCAAATTCAAATGCAGACAGGTGGTGACAGGAACCTAAATCTAGAAAACTAAATTGCCATTTTTGTAAATCTCTTGGCATAGTTAATGACAGATTTACTTTTCTCACAAGAGGAACTTTCGATTCCGTCCTTGCTACTGGCATCTGAACTGAAAACACTTGTGTATCAAACAGGTCAATTTAACAAACGGGATCTTCTCTTTAACCAGTCCACATAAGATTTTATGTTACAGCAGTCCCAGAAGGAGCAGTCTTTAGTTTGTGTCTTTGATGTGGTGCTGAGTAACTGCTGTAGCAAATACTATTATTTGCTAAACACTATTACAAAGATAGAAAATCATGATGGAAAGTTTCTACCACAATATGAAGGCAGGAAAGGTTTACTTCAGCCATAAAAAAATTCTGAAGGTGATGAAAAGGAGTGTAAAACTTTTTAAGAATAATTTTTCACAGGGAATTAATTTTCCTTTCACTTTTATTGGGTGAGGGTTATGTATAACTTCACCTGTCAAGTATTATAGGTCTAAAAGTTTTACTTTAATGTAAAATAGTTATAAGTGACAGAGAATAAACCACCTGCTTTTTATGAACTTTCAAAGTCTATAGATACCTGTGCTTGGTTACTAAACACTAGAACAAATATATTACTCTAATATTTTTACAGTATGTAGTTAATTAACCATGAAAGAATACAGTATGTTGATGAATACATAAAAAGACCCTGTCTACAATAACACTGTGATTTTCAAACCATGAGTAGGCATAATACAATGTAAAAATAAAGAGAGAACTGTATTGTTTCTTATACAACACCCCTGTTAACAGATTGTGAGCCTCTGCTTATCAGCGTCAGCCAGGCATGGCACATAGAGACCGATGCCTCAGGAGCCAGTGGGACTCCTGCAAAGCTACACTGCATGGATCTTGCTGTTTACTTGATTTTACACTATACTGAAACTAGACTGGAACTTTAAAATAACATAGTTGAAGCCAAGTAAAGTGCTGTTTAACATTCAATTTACTTGCTATTTGTCCAAAAGAGGCCAATGATTCTTTCCACTTATTCCTGAACTGAAATTTTATTCCAATATAGACATGCTGCTGGTGGTGACAGATGGAGAGGCCTCTTCCCTCATGATTCCCATTTGAAAGGAATTTTACACACACACACAAAACTATGTTCCCCCGTCCTCTCTCAGAAAGTCCTCATCTGTGTCTGCTTTATCTCTTTTCTCTTGAGTCTTGTTTGCAAAGTGAGAGCAGGAGGACAGCCAAGGAATTGCTACAGACAATCATGTCTTTCTTCATTTCATATGGAGACCTAGTGACAGTGAATTCATCAAAATTTTAGCTGTGTAGTTGAGGTCGACATAAGGTTGTGATGGACCAAAAAATAACTTCTTTTTTCACCTATGGTCTTCCAAGTTTTGTATAAATATGAGATACATTGTTAATAGGTGTGTTGCATTCTGCTCAGTTTTAGCTCTGTATAAAGTAGGTAGGAAAAGCCTTGTCATTTCATCTTCAATGTAAAGGCATACTTAAAGATTTCACCCCATATATTTCAAGAACAAAGATATTAACTGAGTCAAATACCAAGAAACACCTATAGATTCCATAACATAGCAGAGCTATTGGCAGTAAAACAAAATAAAAATGGCATAACAGCAAGAATTAATAAAATAAATCCTTTCCTTTTCCCATTTTATTCTACTGTATTTTGTTTTCAGGAGGCTAACTAGGGGTTTTACATCATCCCACTAGATTTTGCAACCATATGGTCAAAGGGGGAACACAGTGACTAAGTGGTAGACTTCCAGCATCAACAATCTGCATTTGAAAAGAAGCAGATCCATATGTTTTTCTCCTTCTCTTTCTATCTCTCTCTTTTTCTTTTCTTTTTTTTCTTGGTATGTCCTGTACCAGTTGCTACAAAACTTGTCCTTTTTTTTGCATAAGGCACCGGATTTGCAGGAGCACTTTGTACTCTGAGACAGTTTAAATTCCTGACAATACAGGAAGCTTAAAGTTTGCTCATTAAAAAGAGCCTTTCCCAGAAGTTAATCTACTGCCTTAGTCTTTACCAGCAGCTTTTGGATTTATGTATAATTGAAGAACATTTATATATAATTAAAGCACCTACAGACAGGTATGTCTAATGCAAATTGTTTTATAAGTGGGATGCATCTATTTACTGTAAACTAGTGCCAAGATTGTTGCAGCCTAATTCCTTACAGGTCTACGTTCTGAACTGCTGAGACTCATTAAAAGTCACTATTAATGGCATGAAGGTTTTTGATCTGTTCTTTATCATTAACCTCTATGTCACTTAAAATACTGGCATAGACCAGATTCTGGACCAGCTGTTTCCAGGTGAAATCTTCTTTCTTCAGTTGAAAAAATAATAAATACAGGATCTACCATTTTATGCAATTAGTCATTTTATACTTACTCCATACATATGTGCTTTGCACAGAAAATTCTTGCTGCAAGATAAAAATGCCAGATGAGATGTGAGGCTGCTCATGGAATATGCTCTAATAAATGAAGTGCATCACTCCTAATATGCTTGACCACATTCAGTTCTAATCAGTACTTTACTATTTAGAGATGAATCTTTAAAGAGGAGGGAGAATAGAGTGTTCAGTTATATTTATTCTCACTTGTGTATTGTTTATGGATCTCACATAACCTTATTACTGTAAAGGGAGTAAAATCAGGCACTGATTTGGCTCACTAGCCACAGTAGCCCTTTTTTGAGAGAAACCCCCAATTCAATTTCTCGCTGGAATGGATTTTTCACAAATAAGGATAATCCTTCATTTAGTGTTTACACACTTGGTTACCTCTTAGCATTCCTGCCTGTCATATCAAGTTTCAAAATTTTATTGAAAATTGCCAGAATTCATTTATGCATTAGTTGGTTTTATTATAGTTATGGACGAGCTGGCATTCAACAAATTTTGCATTAGGAAGTAATAGTCATGATTTTATCAGAATATAACAGGACCCATACCAAATTTTGCTTCATTTTCTTGTGACATGTTACTGTCCATGCATGTCCAACATATGCAGCTGCACAAAATGAGTATCTGTACTGGCAAAAAGTAAACTATTTTCACTCTCCCACCTTCTTTCTCCCCTTGTCACCTAAGACAGACAAAAACCACTCAGGCCCCCTAATTTATTTGATCAGAGAATACAGGGCAAAATGGATTGTATCTAACCATGTCACCTCCCTGAAGTATACAGGAAGACCTTGGTCATCACACAAAGTTAAGGTTCAAGCATATGAGTTATATTCCAAATGAAAAAACTATAAAGTGCCAGTTCTCTTCAACGGAAAATAAAAATTGATATATGCTAGAAAAAAGTAAAAGCAGAAGAGAAACATAAGAGTCTAACTGAACGAAACTTTTTCCAGCAGAGTACTAACGTTTTAAATAAAATTACAAAATTTGTAGAGTTACCAGAACCTTAATCTAGCAATTTCATTGTAGTTTAATTAAATAAAGCCTATGAATTTCATTTTCCTCTTTAAATTACTGTTTTGCCAAAATGCCAAAGTCAGCAATCTTAGCCCTCATCACTGGGCTTGAATTTCCGGAAACAGCTTCTTAAATCAGAAAAAGAACCAGCACTGAGACAGAAAGGGACAGAGAAAAAAGAGGGAGTCTGCTCGCTCTTGTTTCTGATCACAGTTCACCCTAGAATCTGAACTGCCCCACCCTGCATTCCTCTTAATTGGGTTGGCCACAGGGATAGAAGGAAATCAGGTCTAACGTATGATGACATCAACTGAATAATTATGAATACACATTAAAGAATTACTGTGAGGAGGTCAAGACCTGCAGAGAAATTAAGAGAAAAATGAAAAAAAAAAAAGTCTTTGACGCTGTTTCAATCCAGGGAGTGAGGCAACATTAGTTTATTTTTAAAATCCATCCTCAATAAATAAATCTGTACATCACCATCAAGAACTTATGGTATTTTATGACATGGTCTTATACCAAAAAACTCACCATGTATGACACCACATAATAAACACATAGCCTAAAATGCAAGCAAAAAGAAGTGAAAGAAAACATGAACAAAACTATTGCATGGTGAAAGCAGCCTTGCTTCTGTAAGTTCGTATTGTGGCCTTTGTTTGTTTTTCCTTTTAAGAATATTTAAAGAATTTTTAGTACTGTACAAAACCACAGAGCATCCTTTCCTATTATTCCAGAATAAAAACAACCCTCAGTTTTTCATCTTACAATTGACTGAACTAATTCATAACTTATAAGGCAGGAGATCCATATATAAACTGTTTATTCTGATGGCACCTGACTGCACTATTTTAAATCCATTTTGCTTCTCACCAAAAGTACTTAATTCAGGCAGAGACTCAATCTGGTGACATGACCTCAACAGAAAGGTCCATGAGGCTCAAGACTCACACCAGTAACCAGAAAGCCTTTCAGTTCGGTGATTGTTTTTACAAAATTGTATGAAATTATTTCTAACCACAAGAAGGAGCTTGGAAGTTTTGGACCTGAACTAAAGCACATATAAGTCATATAACAGATTCGAACAGATTTCATATTAAAATAAAATTATTCTCCCACTCTTAAGTACCACCTAAAGCACCAGGAAAACATTGGGTTAAACACATTCCTGCCTATTTGCCCAAGTTTCTTAGTTCAAAACAAAGAAATTAATTAGACCTGACTGAAATGAAAAAACCTAACTTCACGGGAATTAATTTTCTCCGTCTGAAACTAAATTTTTCAAATCAAGCAAGTCAAAATGTACACAGAGAGTACGAACACCCAGAAAGAACATGTTGCTCAGATGAGGACAGTGCAAAATAGTACATCCTCTTAGACACACAGGTTGCAGTGTATGAGCAGAGAGGCAATCCGCCACAGGAGCGAGGCCCAACACACTTCAGGCAAATATTTTTTTTATGTTTTGAGCATCTGGCCTACCATCTATATGGAAGATGGTATATCTATTGGCCTACCATCTATATGGTATATGGTATATCTATTGGTAACAGACAAATAACACTATCTTTGGTCATTTTTTCAAAGTTACAAACATTACTCTGCAGCGCTCCTGAGTGGGGATGAGGCAGCAGTGTTTTCATCTGGCAGGATATGTGCAGAGCTAAGCAGAAGAAAGCCAGCAAAATCATCTCTTGTTGCTCTTTACAGGAACCCGAGGTGTCAGCTAAAATTCAGTACCTCACTCAGAAAAAGGTAACTTCTGCCAACTGAATGGACTTTTCTCTGCACTTATGGAAATAATATCTAGAACATACTGATTCTAATTATTAAAGCCTGAATTTAAACTTTTTTTTAAACAAGCAATAAAATCTAGAACTTGGGGATGTACAGACAGATTCAAAACAACTGCGAAGTGCTTCCACCATCAGATCATAAACAGCTGATGAGCACATGCAGATAGAATCTAAGTAAATATCCCACTGACACTGTCTTCACTCATCTTTTACAAAAGTGTCCAAATAGATCCTAGAATAGTTACAGGGTTTAATGTTATACATATATTTGTATAGTTATTTTTAAAAAAGGAACTGGAATCCCAAGATAATCAGGTTCTTAACAGAGAATCATTTATGATATTTCAAAATTACCCCAAAACAAACATAACCCCCTTCTACATTCAGGATATACCACTAAACTCTTTTTTCTGCATGAAGTAGCAAGCTTTAAATATATGCAATTACTACAGGGAACCAAGGATGTTTTGTTTTGTCCAGTTGCTTACAGCAGAAAAACTAAAATAAGTACTAAGAATTTATTTGTGGATTTTTAACTGGTTATCATCCCTAAGAAGAAGGGAAAAACCTTCACTAGAACACTGCTTACCTCTGCCAAGAAAGTTAAATCAATATAACTACCCTGGTTGTGGCTCCATCATGTTAAAGATGTTTTATAGTAATGAAGCTCTGAGGAAAGGTTTAATGAATTTGACCTTAATACCTTTAGATCACAAACCTATCCAAACAAGTCCAATCAATATAACTTAAAATTAGCTGATTTTTAGTTAGAGAAGTCTGAGTTTTACTTACATTACATTTAAGTACCCTAAACCTTTCTTATTGAGTAATTCAGTCAAAAACTAGGACAAACAGTGCAAGTTGAGACATTCCAAATGTAAAGATTTGGAATGATTTCTTCTGCAGTGAGTTAGAATAAATACCAGTTTATAGGTCTTTTGGAGGTAAGCAGTCCCTTTACTTTGTTTTCATTAATCATTAAAATTTATCAATAACTTTAATACTAATAATCATCATCATCATTATCATTACGATGATAATTGTTCTCACTATTAAGAAAATACATCAGCTTCCTAATGGAGATGAAGGTATACTTGTAAGAAAATAGTTTGACATTTGCTACTTCTGCTACTACAATACCATAAGTAAATATACTTATTTTCTCCTCCTGAGCCAGCTGGTGCCTTTCACATATAAGCATTTTAAAAACTAGGATGAAAATTACTGACTCTTTAGATTTGCTTAATATTCATCATTATGAAAAATGTTGAAATAATGTAGTGTGAGCATCTCTTTGTGCCCTCAGCTATCTAAGGAATAATACTGGGTAGACAGAAGTTTGGCTGCACTTTAATAAAGAAAGCAAATTAGGAGAGTTATGCACAGGGACATCTGAATCTCAGTGGCAGCTGCCATATTAAAAAAAAAAAAAAGCCCCACTGTCACATCCCATGGTTTCTTTGTATTGTAATACATTCCAGCAACACATCCATAGCACATTTTGGTCTTATTGAGTAGAAAAGGGGATCCAAGAGGGATCAAGAAGGATTTACCTACATATGCAACTATGGCTCTAATGTCAAGAATGCTAATGAATATTCACTGTATCTCCTTTCAACATAAAAGGCTAAGAAACATTAGAAAGAGAGCCCTTCTGTGTGAGAGGAGGAGTTACTGTATGGAGAGAAGGCCATCTTTGCATGTAGTGAAGACAATGACTGCAGTGGTGCCAAAAATTAATATGTAACTTTTCACTTTCCTGGCGAACAATACATGTTTGTGGGTGCAATATGCAAGCAGAAGAAAATAGTGTTCCCTCTCTGGTTACGTTTCTACCCCCAAGAAGAGGGGGCCCCAAACTGCCCGCCAAACTAAAGCTGAATAAGGCTTACTTATCACATCTGTTGGTACTCCCTTTTTTTCCCCCAAAAGGCATACATCTAAACAAAAAGACATAACAACATTAATAGAAATAGCACAAGACCTATAAGAGTGAAAGAGTTTAAAGTCCACATCTGATCTACATTTATACATTCAGAGAATGTACAATATTACACGAAAAAAATTCAAATGCAACTAATACTTTTGACAAAACAAGTGTTACTCTGAGCATGGTATTTTTACTAGTCCCAGGCCTTCCATGATATACTGAAATAGACATTAGTGGGGATCTCACCTCTTTGTATAAATATCTGAGAGGAGAATGTAAAGAAGACAGAGCCAGTCTCTTTTCAGAGGTGTCTACTGACAGGACCAGAAGCACTGGGCACAAAGGAAACACAGGAGGTGCTGCCTGAGCATAAGGAGCAACTGTTGTACTGTGAGGGTCACTGAGTGCTGGCAGAGGTTGAACAGAGAGGCTGTGGAGTCTCTATCTTTGGAGATATTCAAAAGGACATGGTCCTGGGAAACTGGCTCCAAGTGGCCCTGCTCAAGCTGGGAGGATTGGACCAGATGACCTTCAGAGCTCCCTTCCAACCTCAACCGTTCTGTGAGTCTGTGCTTCCTGATATCACAGCAACTGCAAGGACAAGATACGCTGAACACCATCTGTATTACTGGGCATAAATCTACCCTCTCTGGCAAAAGGGTTTATTAGACATTTGATTCAGAAACTCATGTAAAAGTCTTATCTGAAAGTAAATTTGGTAACTGTTTTCCTTTTCATTTATGACTGTTGTCACCCAGGCTGGAGAAACTCACTCTAGGCTTCACATTAAAAGGCAGTTTTATTTCACAGCATGACTTGAAGCAGTACATAATACTGAAGTCATTTTCCCCCTTTCCAATGGTATTTTTTTCTAGCTTTTAAGACACTTTATAATGTGTAACCTCACTGAAAACACATACTGCAATAAATATTATAAATCATGCACAGATATCTCAGAACTTCTAATAGAATTAGGAGTTAAAATATACTTTCTTATCCTATAAAAATAAAAGAACTTACATTATTTTTTCAACATAGAGGAAAAACTGTTTCCTTAGCCAAGTTTATTTTGCATGAGAGAATTGCTGTTCCTGTCTTTTGAAATGGATGAGATTTTTTTTTTCATAAATCTAGTATATGTTTTCATTTACTGTATATTACAATTTATGCCCAATATAATGAAATTTTTCTTAAGGGATATTTAAAAACAAACGAAAGAGGTAGATAAAAGCCTGAATAAAACCACGTCAAGTCTTCTGAATCCTTCCAACTGTTCTTTTCAGATGGAGCTGAGCATTTTGGAAGCCATCCCTAATGGCATTGTCACTATGTGAGACAGGTGCAAGAGTGAAGCTGTCCTTTAAGAGGTTCAGAGCGAAGTGAGACTTAGAGCCAAAGACAGAAGTGGAGAAGAAAGAATAAAAATTGTAAAATAATAATTTGCAGCCACCCAATTTTGAGCTTTCTTATTTCTGTAAGTGCCACAGTATCTTAAACAGGTCCCAGGAATATTTGTTGGAACAGGCTGCCCAGGTTGCATCTGGATTTGGCAAAATCTAACATATCATCAAAGAAAAGAGACTTTTAAAGATAGAAATGTAGACATTATCTTGAGTTTTTTTCTGATATCTATGTTATTAAAAGCAATGAAGACACTTGATGAGCAATGGCAGAATAAGACCTGCAGATGCCCTGAGATCATACTAAGGAAAGTTCCACTGGTAATTCCAAATTTGGAGTCAGGTCAGCACTAAATTTATTTAAGGCTGATGCTGTGCACCAAGTCACTGCAAGCAATGTGAGAACAATAAGGAAGAGTGAATGACACGAATTCCTTGTGTGACTGGCAGTCTCAGCAGTTCATATTAAGCATCCTTGTTACCATCAGATCACTTCATAAGAGAAATGAGTACACAAAAGGGTACATTTCCCTGTGCAGCAGGTAGGGAGAAGATCAAAATATGCCTGATTTCTCTCCAGAATCCTGGCACAGCTGGGCTTGGCCTACACAACAGACTCTGTATTTGAGATGGTCCCTCTCAAAAAACACTGGTTCATTAGGAAAAAAAACCATTAGGCTTACAATTAAGTGTGCAAACTTAATTTAACTAATGCAGGAGGATTTCCTGATTCTGTGGAAACCCTGGGGAAAATTGTTCCAAGAGATTATTTTCTCTGGCCTAGTCTACTCAAGGCAGCATTAACATCAGTGCCCAGTGGTGGCAATTTAGATGTCAGAATTGAGGCATTTTCCATTATTTATGTAGAAAGAAGCACATATATTGAATACATGTAATTTCCTTTAAATACTACTTCTGTCAGCCAAATGCAGGGAAATTAAGCTATTTTTGTACTAACACATTCATTAGCAGGAACCTAACAATAAATGGCTGTTTCACATTTGTTAGTTTGACCAAGGAGTCACACATTACAACAGTACTTTTCTTATGCACAGTATTCAATTGAAGCATTTTAAAACATTGTGTTTGTCATGTGTAACTTGTAATATATATCAAAAACATCTGTATCCTCCCAGAACACATGCAATTTTGGAGAGACAAATACCTACGTTACCCATTCTCAAGAATTCAATCACATTTTTAATATCTCCCCAACCTGTAAATGAGATCACACTTTTTCACATACACTTCAGTGGCTGTTTATTTTGCAGTTTAGCTTTAAAGGAAAAATTGATTTTTTGTAATCTGTTTGCCATATTACCCCAGTAGTGTAACCAGCAGAGGGGAGAAGCTGACTCAGCAGCAGTAAAGACTACCTAATTTCAGAGGTGCTACTCGTCCCTTTTTCTTTCAGTCAGCCTTGCTCTGATGCAGTGAGCAGTTCTCTTTCCTTTCTCTGTCACTGAGGGAGGACACAAGTAATTAATTCCAGGAAAAAAATGTTACCTGAAATGAGCAGTGGTGAGAGGTTATGCACTGCAGAATGGAGTTTTACAATAATATATTTTAAAAAGAGAGATGAAAATAAACTGCCTTTTTATTTTATATTATTGTAAAATCTCTGCTAAGTTTATATTCATCAAAAAAAACCCCACCCTATTAAAATAGCTTAAATAAAGCTAGGAAGTAAGAACTCAAAGCAAATTACTGTGTTACAGATCTTTCTCTTCCTAGGAAATATGAAAGTATCAAATTCCAAAGACTGTACTATCAGGAAGACCACTTACACCATTTATGACCTGTTATTTATCAATCACCAGAAGGCACTCAGAAGACCCTTGTGCAAAACTGTGATATACCACACAGCCTATGCTGACAAGCCACCCAAATCACAAGCCTTTCATGGTTCCTGAGAAACAAAATTCAGCAAATGTCCATTTCTTTGTTAGGTTTAAGATGAAAAGAAATAGATGTAAGCAACATCCTTAATATGATAAACGATGGAAGAGCAGTTCTGCGGCAGAGACAGTTTAACAAAACCTGTGAAGTCAGGAGGCTCCTCTGGAGCACAGAGGGCAGGGACAGCAATGGGACACTATGCACCAGACGTGCTGTAAGTGTCAGAAACTAAATCTCATCTCAGCTGCAGAGAGTTAGACCTGAATATAACTCCCCATGTCTGAAAAGATCTGACGTAATGACGTGAACACTTGCAAAGCATAGGAGAGCCATGACAAACGCCTTTGGTGCTTGTGCTGGATGATACACTGAAAACTCAGTACTAACTAGCAAGGACACAAGAAGAAGAAGAATGACCACGTAGAGATCAGTCCCCACACTAGAAATGGCCTCACCGTAGCACCTGTGCCTGAGTAGGGAGGCCCGAAGTCTATTTGCCACACTTCAATCCAGACCCTTACTCTGGTTGAATTCTGCATTATGACAGATAACAAATCAAATGTTCACATCTTTTTTTACCAGGAGTACACACAGAGTCAGTTATGCTGGAGAAGTGTGGGTTTGTGTATAGCCTGGTGCATATCAGTTTGCAGAATCTGGCCTTCCATTCACATATAAACATTTTACTTTTCACTAGAGAACTAACACTGGGAATGTTAACACTCTTAGAGCTCCAAAAGAAGAACTGCAAATGTGACTGCTATAATCAGACATTTTTTGTGGGCTTTTGTATGTTTATATTGAGTTTTCTGTTGCTTTTTTGTTTGGTTTGTTGTTGTTTGGCTTTTTTTTTTTTCTGGAAAGAGGAATACCCTAATTATCTGAATCATGGCTACTAAAATTTTCAAGCTATATGAAAAAACTTACTGGTAGATCTGTAGGTGGCCTACACAAGACTCCCACACAACAATCTTTACAGATGTATTTTGTCCTTGATTAATTAGAGAAATCAGGGAGATGTGATATTTTTACAGTGAATAATATTTTCTTATAATTAATTTAACATGTATATATCTCCCATAAAGCATTAGGTTATGGAATTTTTGTAAAGTACCAGGTAAGTGCCAACTGGAAAATTATAAATTTCTATTTAGATGGATGTCGTTGGTAAAAATAAAAACAGTGGGCTCTTTAATTTCATAGAAATATTGTATCATAAATCTACTCTGAGCATCATATATTAAAATAATGCCATGCAAATAGGCATGACTGCTAAATATGGTTTTAGAAAAAGACTACTTAAGTGAATAAGCAATATTTTAAATGTCAGTCAACACACCATGAAAAAAGAAAGCTCAATTTAATTAGCCTGGTCATTTGTAGCTTAGGTAGTCAAAGGATTAGCATGGAGAGTAAGTGAAGGCTGCACAAAGCTTTGTGCAGGTTTTACACAGGTATTCACTTTCATCTCAATAAAAGATTTAGTGTAACAAATGCTGGCTTACAGGTTGCTTTGGTGCTTATGGCACAAAAGAGCTTCTCAAGAAACTTGCTGTGCTGCCATGTAAAGGTCAGGCACAGTTTACCAAGACTAGGGGGGAAAAAAGAGACCTAAAAAAAAAGGGGCTTTGCTGACAGATCTGTAGTATAGTGGTACAGACAAGTTTTTTTAATCGTTTGTTTATGTCAACTTTATTTTGACTAATTTCTCTGTAAAAGGAGAATAACTAGTACCATTAGAGAGGATATCTATCTGCAATCAGGGGTACAGCCCAATGGGATTGGAGGGGAAAGATAGAAGGTTTGGGATAATATACTAACTTGAACTTTTCTTAACCTTTTCAGCAGACTTTGCCCACTGTAGACAGCAATGCATTGAAGAAAGCAGGGCAAATAAAACTCACTTGCTGTGAGAGCCACACTTTTGCCTGGCCTTAACACAGAGAAGTCTCTATACAGTAAGAAATAAGTCTTAGTACATATTAGAAGGCACCCCAGCTGGAATTATTTTCTGTCTCCTTGGAAGGTGGACCAGAAAAGAAATTGGGGCAGGCACATACAAAATCTGCAACTACTCTTTATAACCACAGGACTGAGATAGATGTTGTGTGTTTATAAAACAAACAGACTATTGCATAGCACATCCATGACATTAAGAGTGCCCATATTGAAAATGCTGCACTTTGGAAGCCCAGAGGACTGCCAGCCTAAACTGCAGGAACAGCATGCTCACTGTTCCTAACTACTGTCCTCTGCTTCAATTCGATAGGAAAAGAACGATAACAGATTTTCTTTGTTTTTGGGGAGAAAGTAACAAGAATCTTAAGTGCAAATTATTTTCACAGCCAAGCATTATTTGAAAACTAAAACAGAATAAAATTATCATTTTAAACTCTCCAGAAGACATCTCCCTTTCCTCTGTTGTACTTTTATGCTGAAGTACCTTCTCAAATCTTCTGAAAGCTGGGGTTTTTTTGAATCAACCTTGAAAATTGGAACAGCTTCCACTACAAGTTTCCAGCTACTTTCTGTTCATATGTACTGTAAAATATGCTAATAGAAAAAAGAAGCAGCTGTAATCTGCTCATTCAATTGAATTTATCAGCCTGCATATATTTATTGTCTCATTGACCCCGTATTTGCCAAAAGAATGTAGGCCCATGTACATTCCAGGCAATCAGAACATATTTATAGGTATACCATCCTGAAACTTTTTATAATAGCGTTTCTACCATGGAGTTATGAGGAATTCCTGGGAGACAATACAAGGTTGGTGTTTTTTGGTGGGGAGGTGTTAAGTCTCCAAAACACAGACCTGTGTTTAGCAGATACTGTAAAAGCTGAAATGTTTGGAAATTTATTTAGGTTTATTTAATACCAGGAATGCAGTGACCCCAAATCAAACAGCACAGATGAGAAAGCCATCATTTCCAAAAGTGGACATGCTGAAGAAAGCTGCTGAGCCTAGCAAAGAACTCATGTTGTGTGATGTAAATGGAATCTACGAGATTCACACTCATCTAGTGATAACAGCAATGTCTTTCTGCAGCACTGACTTCATGTATTCAAGCTGAATACAATATTTTCTGTGTTTTTATCCATCCTACCATTGGAAATGTACATTAATGGTGTCTTCTGTCTTGATGTACATGTGATTCAAGGCTATACTAATCACCAATAATTAAATACAAATTTTTGGAGAAAAAGACTCCCCTTAGATGGGTTCATCTGGAACACCAAAAAATGCAACACTTCACAGCCTCCAAAATAAATCAGAGATAGTTGGTTAATCCAGGAATAGCACACAAAGCTTGAGGGGATTGTGGTTGTGGCTTTTTGAATTAGATGTGTATAAGCATGGTACGGTTTATTCTTTCCAAGGAGAATATAGTATCTGGGTTTTTAATTGCTATTTTTTAACAATGCTATTACATGTAAAGATATTGAAGCTCTGTGCCACATCAAGAACACAAAGCTGGAACTTTAAACCACAGCGAAAGATAAATTTAAACATTTGAACGTGGGCTAAGTATGGAAGTTCCTCCTCCAAGCTATAGCATGGTATGGCTCAGTCTTCTGCAAAACCTAAGCCTCTCCCATAACAAACCTGGTTGACAAACACTGATCTGGGAGAGAGGAAGGACTCTCATCCAACAGTAACATAACCAGTGAAATTTAGCAGCACTCAGACAAAAAAAAGCCTTCAAAACTTTATACTACTGGACATTCAAGTCACTCCCCAACATGCTCACATTTTAGGGTGCAAACCAAGCTTGAGGGCTCTCTTACTAGTTTTCTGTCCTAGAACAATAACTTTCCCTTTACATGCTGCAGCTGGAGGGATAAATATTTTCAACTACAGACCTATTCAAAACCTTCCGGCCTCAGCCCATAATAGTCACAACCTAGACGTGAATTCAGGTCTTTCTGTGGCCTTAACAACAGCTCCAAGCTTTGAATAAACATCTATCATCCCATCTTTTTAGCACACGTGTAGTTCTATAAATTGTGCATACAATCAGGTTAATCATTAGTCCTTAAAATAAAGAGCTAAGTATGTCTTTCAAGGACTGGAACTCTAGTCTGCATGATGTTCCTTGTATATGCTCCAAATATTGGAAACAAGTGAGTGAAAATTTCAAAATCCTTTGAATTACTCTTCTCAGCTATAAACAGCAAGGAAAAAAAAAAAGTAGGACTACATATATACATAGCCATATGTATGCAAATAGAAAAGACTAGTTATATCATCTCCATATACCCCAAAACCTTGAAACAAATCCAAAAAAGCTTACCCTTGCCAACGTCAAGGTTCCTTGTTTACACACACTGCAGCGGACCCTCAGTTTTCCAGGCTTCACAGCTTGGCAGAAATCTTTGCAAAAAACATAAAAGCTGTTGTAACTTGCTGCACCTGTCAAGAGGAAAAACAAACAAACAGTAAGCAACCACTTTTGATGTGTACTGAAAATCAGTTGCAAACTGTCATGAAAGCTTTCCTTTTGACTCTATAAGTGATAAGTTATAAGAATTTTAAGTTCTGAAGATAGCTTTGTGATCATCTTATCTTGCCTGGTCTAGCTCCTAACATCTTCCAGTAACTCCTGCTTCTTGATCAATAAGTACAGGTGAACTACACTATAACTCCTCGAAAATGCATCCAGAGCTTATCACTGGTCAGCACCAACTGAAATCCTTGGCAAGTGACATATGAGATTAATTACCACAGTCCTCCATAATTTGCATTTCACTTCTAGTCTCACATTGTCTAGCTGCAATTTTTATGAGGTCAAATTGCATGAAAATTTTTAGATTAAGTTTTAAAGATGAATTTGACTGATCACAAAAAGAAAACAAATATTTAATTTAGCAAATTTACTTCTATTCATGGAAGAGTGGAAGCCAGTTCTTTATTCTTGCTGGCAGCCTTATAACCTAGCGAAGTTTGCAAACTGCTGCCAAGATATTAGGCCAAGTAAATTTTCAAGGAAAATGAAATGAAATGCATTCTGTTCTGTGAAACTATTGAACAGATTGCGATATGCAGAGAATTGTGAACGCCCAGGGCAATGCTAATGAATTTGATTTCACAGGCAATGATGATCACTGTTTTGAGTGAAGCACTTTTTAGAATAGCTATGGCTATTCCTTACAAAATGTTGGAATATCCCTGGCATGGTTTTAGTCTAGACTGGACTAGTCTAACTAGTTCCAAGTTCAGAGACTCAAGCTTATCATCAGAAGTTGAAATGAGACCAGAATAAAGTTTCAAACAGAAATTTCTCAGTATCAAGAGGAGATTTGACCCATTAACAGTGGTGATCTTCAGAATCAGTAGCAATCCCTTAGAGATGAAAAGTTTTTCACTGTCTTTCTCCCTATTCTCTAATTTCTCCCCATATTCATCAGCAATATATGTTTTATGTACATTGGAACCCTAGCACATTACCACAGTAAATATGACCTGGAACAATATTTTTAAACATGGCTGACTTCCTTTATTTTTACATGTCCCTCACACAGTAAAAGGTCAGACCCTGCATTCTGCCAATGCAAAATGCCAATCAATTACATTTTATACCTATTCATGGCTGTCCTGATTTAAACGTGCTCTAATATAACATAAATGTAACTCAAATATAATTTGAGTTTCCAAAACTCAACCTCAGAGAATTGTGTCATCCAAAAAATCTTTTTTTCTAAGAAAAAGTGTGCAGATGTCTACAAAGAAGATGTACACCGTTGAAAGAAGAAATTTTGTAACACTTTTTCAATTTTTCAGAAACATAAGCCACATAAGAGTATATCAGTGATGTATCCAAAACTAATTTTAGTCAACTGATCTATCAAGTGTTTTCAGTATGCTTTCTTGGAAAGTATTAACCACCATGGCAGAACATAAAGTACTACAGAACTTAAATCAAATTCAGTTTTTGTCGAAAAATGACACACACCCATACATTCACACACTTACACACTTTTCGTATAAATAATTGCAACTCAAAAGGCTGAGAGTGCACTTCTCAAATCAGCCTAAAACACAGTTCTGGGATTAAAATAGTTAAATAAAAGATAAAAAGGCTTATGCTGAACTATTTAATATATGGTACAATGTTGAGAGGTGAAACTTAATATGACAAAGTTTTGGACATCTGGATATCCATTCACTCATATTTTGCTGGAGGCTCTGATTATTGCAACTGAGAGCACGTCTGGATTAGACTTGATTTGATGTAAAATTCACAACAAAAATATAAACTATGGTATTGCATATAAGAAGGAGGACTTAAGTCACTTGCAAGTGACTTAATTTTACTTTTGGCAGCTCCTCTATTTAGTCAATAAGACTAAAGGTCAGTGCCTTTAGCACAATTCAAAGGGAATGCTACATGACTTGAGTAAGCAAGAATGCTATTGCTAGTGGAGGTCCACAATAAACAAGATGATTTCAGCCACTTACTCCTGACTTGGTCTCAAGAGCATGAAGTGAGACCAGAGCCCGTTATCTATCCTGTTGTCACCATTCCTCTCCTATTCTTCCAATTCCGTATGTGAGCTGTCTGATGGGACTACTAAAATGGCTGCTTCCATTCACACTTATCCTGAGTAGTTCTGTGGTGCCACTCCTCACTGTCCTAGTTTAGTCCTGCACTCCAAAATGACTCCTGGCATGACTCTAATGAAACCCTTCCAGTTAAACAGAACCATCTTATTGAGTACATGAGCCCTTACAGCATGAAACAATTTGTTAATTGGCTGATGCCTTTCCTGATCCAGTCCTCCACTCCCTGATGTCTTGTGTCCCTGCCTCACATTTTATGCCAAGGATTAAAATTTATTTCAAGGATTAAAACACTTGAGGCAGGAATCATGCTCTCTGTCTGCTTTGTGTTCTAAGCTCATTCCATCTGGACCCAAAGATAAAATTATTTTATTGATAATAGTCTGCAAAATATTCACAGGATAGTATGGCATAAATCAGCATGACTGAATACTGCAGTAAAAAATAGTAGTCATAGGAGAGGCCTAAAATGAGACATATTGCTGATTTACTATAGAGGATAAATCTTATGCATTAGCTTGATATTTGCTCTGTGCAAAAATAGACTACATTAGCTCAATATTCATTTTTCTTAGCACTTTCAATTTTGTTTCCCGTTTTCATGAATATAAAAAGTCCCCCCAAACACATTCCCTGTGCACAAATTTGAAACACAAGAAACAAATTTATAATATAATGGGTTGGAGCAGTTAAGCAGCACAGATCTATTCAGAGACACAGAATAACTTTAGAAATATCTCCTACAGCAGGAAAGCTGCAAAGGCACAACACGACAAGAGGAATGCACTGATTTTAGAAACAATGTGTTAAATGGAGATTTTCAGCAACCCATTTACCATTTTATGCAGATGTGCTGATCCCATTCTCATAAAGTGCAGTTACATCATTAGGCGGATGTCCTGAGCAGCATCACCAGGCAAAACAAAGACTCAATTAAAAATGGAAATGCTGTAAGTTGGCTTACAGTGCAACACTGATGGCCAGCATTAAGCTCTATACTGACTTGTTCATGTCATTGACTATATTAGCATGGCCCTTGGCTGAGACTGTATTCCCTTAGACCCCTTTTCAAAGAGAAACTGAAAGACATAGGAACAAGGAAATCTGTCTTATGCACCAGCTCTGCTGATTCAATATTAACAAAGAATGTAATTATGACACCGTGCCAGTAATCATTAAAATTGCTGCAGACCTAACCATATAGTAAATGCATGAGACACACACCTTTTGGGTGTATAACTTTAAAAACTTTAATGAGAATTCAGAAAACAATCCATATTTTGCAGTTTTCACTTCCAAATATTATCATATAAAGCCACTTATTATAGGCTAGTTTTAGGAAAATGCTTGATTGTTTTGTCTATGGAGTTCATTTAATTATGTTGCCTTTACCCGCCAAAACAAGAAAAAAAATAGGATGATATGAATACAAGAGGCCTCTCATTTATGATCTGTGTCAGGAACTGTTTTCTCACTCCAATTAGACACACTCTCTCTTTTTTACCTCTTCAAAGCTAATTTCCTCACAAATATCACATCACAAATAAATTCTTAAAACTGTTCTCTCCCTTTAGTGTTTTATCTAAAAAGCGGAAGTAGTTTTCTCTGATGTGTCTCCCAGTGTTTTGTACTGTCTCCCCATCTAGGTTTTTAAGCTCCTTAGGACCTGAATTACTTCCTTATTTTTGTGTTGTTAATGATGACCATGCTGTGGGAGCTTTGTACATGTTAGTGATAGCACAGACCAATTATTTTGATATGCATGACTAGTTAATGAGAAAACATTAGTCATAATGACTATAGATTTGATCCTGAAATCTCTAATCAGTCCAAACACCCATTATCATCTCTATGACTGTTTAAGTGAATAACATCTGAATAGGGGTATTAGTGGCGAACCTACTGTTTTCATTTGAACTGCATTTTCATATAGATTATAATGATTACTGAGTCTTTCCTATAATCACTAAAAACAGGACACAGCTACAGGAAATCTTTCAACAGATTGAAAACTACATAAAGCTAGCATTGTTTCAGATTCCATTATATTTACATTTAGACTAGTTGTAATTTGTAAAATGTAGACTGACTGTCAGAGACCTCAGACTATTTTTTTTGCAATTTGCACCCACATAATGAAAAATGCACAGTTAGATGTGAACAAAAAAAGTATTCTTCCAACTGTGTTCACTTTGAGGACTTTGCTTGATTCAACACAGTAGGAGGAAAAACATCTGATGTAAAAACCCAGAATGCTCAAACTAGTGAAAATTTCCACATAAAGCTAAGTTTAAAAAAAAAAAAAAAAGTGGAGGTTGCACTTCTGCACCTAAAAAAGGGAAATTACTTATAAGATCTCAGTTTGCGAAAATACAACTGGTGTGTTGTGCCTTTAAACTTTTGTTCTTTAACCACTTTTCTTTGCTTGCAAAGATTTTGTAGAGCACATATCTTTCCTCCCCAGACCCATGTATGGAGACACAAACATTTATAAAACTTTTCTACCTGTTCTAGATTATACTTATTCTTTATGATACCTATCTAATTTAGAACATGAAAATGGTATTTATTAACAGCTGTGCTATGTTCTAGTGAGAAAAATTGACACTTTTATGGTTTGATCCAATTAATCCTAAAGTAGATAAAAAAGATATAAACATGCCAAATAAATAATGTCTAAAAGGTTCTGTTTCTCTCTGTTGTGGGGATTTAGAGCCACAAGGTGTGGCAGAAATATCTACTTTGCAAACCTCTAAAATTAGGGAAGATGAACCCCACTTGGTGATGCCATGCACAAGAACTCATGACAAAGAGCTGCAGAATTCTGAAGTATGGATAACAATATGAAACAGAATAAACCTGAAAAAAAACCCAACAAAACAACCACAATTCTTTTTCTTGAGACTCAAATATGACTTGCAGAACGTCTATGGATCTCAGGTAATTAAAGTATATGGAATACACAGCTATTTAGAAAAAAATAAATGGACTTGTCACTGTTACAAGGACTAGAAATTTAAGAAGAGTTGAAATTTGGCTGAAGAGAGTGTAATGTACAAGACGTGGAGTATCAGAAGTTACTTGACAAAGACAACGGGGCACACTTATCTTTTGAATGCGTTTTCAGTGAAAAATGTGTGACAAAAAAGAACCAGGAGACGTCTATGAATTAAAAAAATGCAAAAAGCACAGCACCTGATCTATCTCAAATTCCTGGAATTCAGGAAATTAGTATATTAGGCTTTCTCTTCCAATCATTACCATGAAAGAAACATCTGCTCCACTTTTCTGAGCCCTGGTATAATTTACCTTCACTTTCTTTTATATTTCACCCAAATCCTTCATTATCTTGTTACCCATCTAACTTCTGTAATTACCTTTTCCCTGTCTCATTCCCTTTCCTGACCTCTATATAGGCTTCACCTTTCTCTTACTTCTCACAATATATCTTTCTCTCCTTCAGCTTGCTCTCTGATTTTCAGACAAAGGAGCAAAATTCAACATTAATGTTTGTATTAACAACAAGGAGTGAAAGAATCAAACAGAGAAAAAAACCAATTGTGATGATTCTATCAGACAGCAAAATGTGGAATAAATAAAAAAAAAAAGAAAAAGAAACCCCAGAAATTTCACGAAACTGCTGAAAGCTTGGCAAATAATACATGGGAGAAAAACAGTGATACAACAACAAAGTGTCCGAGACTTAAGAGTATCAAAAGACCGCCCATAAAATGTACTTCTTGTGCATGAGGAAACCACTATGCATCAACCATAATATTCCCCACAAAGCTCTACCCTGAGCTGCTTTTTACATCATTGAAGGGACCGAGTGTGACCTGTGGTGATGACAGCTGGCTAGGCCTGGTTTATTTGCAGCTGAAGGCAGTGACCTCTGAGTTTAAGCCTAAGCACATGAAGGGAAGCAAAAGTGCTCCAGAAGTCTATGCAGGGCTGGCACAGATCATGCAGTGTAGGCTTCAGGATGAGCAGCAGATCCAGTTAAACACAGTTTCAGCAAATAAACTAAGAAATGTTTAAAAATTAAACCAGTGGTCATCAAGAACATCCACAAGGACAAGGCTGGTCCCAGGTCAGGCCAGAAAAAAAAGAATATACAAGATATAAATCCAGACACAGCACACTTAAAAACATAGCCCACGGATGGAAAAAAGGTAAGGACCTGAGCTTAAATTTAACTCCTTGGCCAGTGGGCCCACTGAGGGTGTGTGAGGTGAAAACCTCTGACAAGGCTTCTGGCAGCTCTTTATCACACAGCTCTTTTGATAAAAGTCTGACCCAAGGTTACACAACTGCCCATTTCACAGCTGGCCTGTGACACAACTAGCTAAACACCCAAGGAGGAAGGGAGGTTGAAGAAGTCAAAATAATGGCTATTCCTACTGAGTTGCTTCTCTGTATTAGCTCCCTAATTACTTCCAATGTCCCAAAAAACCCAGCTCTACTCAATTTATGTTTTCCAGATATAGGTAAGCTAACATATCCATAGTAATTAAAACTATGAAAGGTTGGAAACCAGCAGCAACAGTATGGCTGTTGGCTTTGTTACAGAGTCTGTCACCCTAATACAAAACAGTCTGGAAAAGTTTCTTTTTCAGAGCACCCAAGGAATACAAAACGAGGTAGCAAGGCTTTTGGAAGATAATTGATTTATTCAAGGTACTCAAACTTTATCCTTGGAAGTGGTCAAGGCCTTCTTGGATGGGGCTTTGACAAAACTGGTCTGGTGGAAGGTGTTTCTTCCCACGGAAGGGGATTGGAACTAGATGATCTCTAAGGTCCCTTCCAACCCAAATAATTCAATGATTCTATGATTAAAAAAACCTTTCTCGGCAGTTTTTTAATAGAAATTATATTGTTACTGAATGAAAAGCAAAATACTCTTCTGTTCAAATACATAGTTAAAATACAGGAAATAAAGTTCAGGAATAAATGATCAGTTTTTTCAGCATAGTCCCAAAAGAAAATTGTTACAAGACTTTAGTATTCACCATCAGAAAAAGAAAAATGAACAATGAAGTGACAAAGTTTGCTGGTGATACAATTTTTTTCAGGATAGTAAAAATTCAGGCCAACTGGAAAAAACACATTGAAGACTGCAGGATGCTGAGTGACTAACAGTAAAATGAAAAATTAAATTCATTGTAGATAAATGCGAGGTGATGTACATAGGAAAGATAATTTTACCCAAACAGTGATGGTCTTGATTAGTTATTACCACACAAAAACAGGATCTTGGGGCTATAATAACTAGTTCTATGAAAATGTCAGCTCAATGCTCAGTAGCAATCAAAAAAGTAAATTGAATGCTAGGAATTATTAAGAGAGGAATTGAGAAGGAAAAAAACCTAATCAAACAAAAACCAACCAAACAAAAAAAACCCCACCCTAGAAAACAGTGTTGTACAAAAGCTGTAAAAATCTATGATGCGCTCCATTTTCAGCAGCACGTGCAATTCTATCTTTTCTCTGCATTCATAAATTCCAAAGATACATCTTTCACAGGATTGACCATTAAAGTACTAAATAACTTGCTAGTGCTTTTATTCTAACACTTCAGTGTGTCACAAAATGTTGCACAATAACAGTGTACCACAGGAACTGCTTTTTCAAATGACCTGTGGTACTTTTCATTTTCAATGCCCTGCATGTCAGGCTCCTCATTCTGAAGCTCCCGCAGAACTAGAATTTTAATGACAATTTACTTCTCTTAGAAATGAAAGAGAGAAGGAAAATGGGTCAGGAAAGATGTATCTATAACTCAGTTGATACAATGTTTTCAAATACAGACAGAAAATACCAGTACCAGTACTTTTAAAATTGAACTATTTGGTTTCTGAAACGTGCTATTTAATGACATGAATAACTTACTATTTCAGTAAAAGTAATATTTTGAGGAAGTTCCATATCTGGTTTTACAAGTCAAAAGACATATATTGACAATCTTTCTCTTAAAGAATTGTCCAGAAAAATGGAAAAGATTGTGTGAAAACAGTACTTTACCATGCTCTGTTAACATAATGGCATGGTCATTGCATCACTTTTATACAATGCAATACCAGGACTATATTGTAAAGTTTAGGAATGGATTTTAAGAAAAAGGTCAGCTTAGAATTTCACATACTCTGTTCACATATGCTCTAAGCTGGAAAGTTGGATATATAGCAACACCCTTTTGCATTTATAAGACAGTTTTGAAAATACAAACCTAGGTTAAAAGGTTTCTTTATCTCTTTAAACCATTGAGCAAAAGGGTTTGGGAAGAAGGGATACAGTTTTTCCAGGCTATTAAAACCAGCCTAGGTATTTATGCAGTGGGCAGTAATCAGCAGCTCTTTAAAGCAATCCAGTTGTGACACGTGCTAAGAGCTAACTTCCTTCTGCAGAGGAAGTAAAACACAGAACAAAGTATTTCAGGAAAAGGAAACACAGACAAAGACAAAGACAGAGTGCACTCTCTGCTCAGAGCTTGAACCTCAAAGCTCCTCTGGCTGTGCATTAACTAACAGAATTCCCCATCCACAGATTAGCTGAAAGGCAGCAAGATTCATCGCATTAAAGTTAAATGTGCAGAAAATGGAATCATAGTAATCCTCACTGACATGTTTACATGTACAGTCTGCTGAGCATCTATGTCTGTTATTTGATAAGAAGCACAGAAATAATAGTCTCAGACTTTGAAACAGTGATACCAACTAATCCTATCCTTGCAACTCTTACAGATGGCTCAACACACCTAAAAATTCCTCACAGAGAGGTGATGGTACCTATGATCTAGTGATCCCCCTTCCTATGCCATGATCTTCAGCTCCTGACCTTTCCACACTGCACTTTGGGGAGACCCTTTGGGGAGGCTTCAGCCAGATAAACCCGTTAGCTTTATCATCTTCATAAAAAACAGGAAAACAAATTTTATTATCCAGAAGGAATAAAATGGCGTCTCTATCAGAATTAATTAAGCTAATGTTTAAATACTCAAAATAACTCAAGTTGAAGTTTCTAAGTAGATATCTGTCAGTATAACTCTTCTTTACCCCTTTTTCCCTAATGCAAACCTATGATGAAGTGAGAATGCAGTAATGTGTACGTCCTGTGAGCCTTCTCAGTAAGAGATATTATAAATATACATATGGTTCATTGAACAATATGTTCTCTGATTCATCAATTATTAGATACTTTTTATACTGTATGTACAGTGTCTTCAAATGTGACATCAGTATTAAATGTTCATTGCATTTTAGAGACTAGACTGTATTGCAATTCTCTCCTCAAGATTAATTTAATCCAAGTCCTGCTATCATTCTTCAACCTGTCAGTTTGGGAAACCACCCTCTTCCCCATGTTAATATTCCTACCACATGGCCTGTAGAAACTTCTCACCATGCTATGTACAGCACAGAGCATTAGCAGCTGCTTGTTACCCTACTCCCAATTAGTGTGACACCAAACCAGAGGCTGCCAGCTGAGTTCTCAGTTGTTCCCGGGGGTGCCATGCCAATCAATTAAGCAAATAGATTTTGTAGAATGGTTTTGTTGAAGTTAAACAGAAATGCTTAAACACTATTTTGTGCATTCAACTTCAGATGTACTTTGTACCTCTTAATCTCTACAAAAGCCTCTTTCCCTTCTGACATCTCACATAAACCTGAGAAAGCTGGTTTGGGTTTTTTTCTTTCTGTACAATGCTTTTCACAGTTTGACAAAGTTATGTGCTGGAGGGGTTCTCCTTTCTAGTGTTGAATTCCCAACTCACACTATAAAATAGAAGATGTTCCTGCAGACTCTACAGAGACACGATTTCATTCCAATGCCTCCCTACTTCCTTCATCATAAGGATTTGATCTCTAGTTGATTCTCATGAAGATAACCTAGGAAACAATCAAGATACTATATCTACATCTCCAATACCTAACACAGATTCCTGTTCTACTATGTATCTGTGCATGAGGTAATCAACCTTGCAGTTCTGCCATATTTATAGTATATGTACAAGCCATTTAGCCAGAGAAAAGAGACTCCAGAAGGGGCTACACGAGAATAGGGATAGTAAAATGAAATATGGAAGAGATGGTGCAGAAAAGAAGAATGTTAGCTATTTTTAGATATGGCAGTGTTTCACGAAGATGTTTTATTTATCTACATATTTCTGGTCAAACACAGAGCTTTGTGCCTGGATAGCAGATATAGAATGTGTTTGTTCACATTTATACTCCTAGATTTAGTGTACCTGAAAAATTTCTATTACAGATCAGGAGACAAAATGTTGAGGACTGGTAACATTTATGTTTGAAACAGATTTTTTGCATCTCCGTCCTAAATACTTCACAATGGTTAGAGTTATAAAGAAGATATTGCTCAAGATGTGTCAAATATTAGCTCAGCTATGGGATCGTTATGTTCCTAACAAGTTAAAAATTACTGTGAACAATGTTATGGGGTTTAGAAACCAGGATAAGATGATCTATAGCGATTTTCCACATTTTGCTTATCAAGAAGGAAAAAAATACAATATCCATAATCACTACTCTGCACCAAATCAGGAATTTAGATCTTAACCTTTCACAGCTGAAGACAGTGGAGATTTTGCTACTTATTTCATTATTATTAGCATAAACACAACATTCTTTTGAAGAGAACTAAAATGCTTGGGAAAAGTCCCTGATAATGTTAATCATGACCTTCACCTGGCCATATCTCCAGCACAGACTTCATTTAAAACAATAGTGATGTTTGATTCAGCTACTCCAAAAATAATTAGTGGAGGCTAATTATAAGGGAAGAGTTGCAGCAGATAAAAATTCAGTTGCCAAGTGATATACCTTTAAATCAGAAACCAACAGTTGGCAGCTAGAGTTTTCTTCCAGTAATATATGCTGAGTATTTATTGTGTGACAAAGCTAAAGAGCAAATTGTGGTGAACAAAAGGAGGAACTGTGGTTCCTGGTACTTGAGTTGCTCAAGTGAACTTTTGATCTCTTTCACGATTTTGGTTAAACCACCTTCATAGCAAAAAGGCAATAAAATGTCAGCCAGCACTGAAAATCAGGATACCAGGGCTTACAGTAAAATCCTTGACAAGTTGTGCAGTGTGCAGTAAGCTGAACATCAGTGAGTATAGTATATGGTGAACAGGCTCAACTTGGAGCATGATGTCCTTCTGTTTCCCCACCCTGCACCTGAAGACTCCACCTCCATGTCCGTACATTTATTTTTCTCTACTCCTGTCTTTTGACAGGTAAATGTCAAGACCCACAGAACTGACTGCTGCACCAGAAAGCCTTAATGGAAGCTGGAAAGAGACTGATGGTGCTCAGCAAACATGTTGGCTTTCAAGGACCCCTGGGGCACTTTGCTCCAGGATGTAGCTGCCATCTTTGATATTTCAATCTGTGCTTTGCTGAGTGGGAGGATAGTTAAAATATGAACATAACTACATATAAATATATATATATATGTTTTTTTTTTTTACCACATGGACTTGCATTTTAAGTGGAAACGTAGTTGCAGATACTCTACTCCAGAAGTGCAGAAAACATTACAGGCAGATAGACTGTCAAAACTAAATCTGAAGAATTAATCTGCAAATACCAGTTATGGCAGTAGTTGATTGTAACTGCTAATATATTAATAATATATAACTGAAAATATATTATATATTATATATTCAGAGACTCTGTCATGTTCTCAAGACCTAAGGCTGAATACTCACAGAGATATCAACAGTACAGATAGGCTCGTAAGATACAGTTTCAGATATATCAGTGCATAAAAAGATTAATCTTTTTCTGAACTAGCATTTGAAAATGGTATTTTGAATCTTAAGATTAATAATTAAATAGGAACTTGCAGATCCTGGATACCTCACTAAGCAAACTGTGATTCTGAGACAGTAGTTGCGCAAAAAATTGGTGCCACAGCACACGTAATCCAGCTCAGAAATATTCCAGACAGTTTCACTTGCAGGCCACTGTAGGATTCTGTCTCATGTACAAAATGCAGATCAAGGTAAACATTTTCTTAGTTTATTTTTCTTTCAGTTTGATAATGCGATCAAAATTCTGTAACCTATCTGGGTCAAACTTTCTGTCCAGAGCCAATAGGTGCTATAGAATACCAACATTTAGAAATTTGTAGAAAATATTTATCAATTATAAGCAATGATAAATGTTGCTAAATATGCATCTTCTCTTCTGTTCCAACTTAATAAAATCTTAATTGCTTGGCATAATGTAGGCAGTGTTGTTTCAAGACCAATTGTGGCTGTGCAGCCACGTTATCAGGATGCTGTCAGCAGGGAGGCTGTGGGAACACGCAATCCAGGATGTGACAACCAATGTGTAAGGAGGAACAAGGTTTAAGCAAAAGGTTCAGTGTACCTCAGCGTAGGAGGAAAGAAACCCTACACTGAAGGGTATTTGAAAATCCACATAAAGCTGATAGAGAATCTCAGTTTCTATGGTTAGATATTCTCTAAAAGAAAGAAAGAAGAAAACAAACACAGGGACAAAAACCCCGAGGCACAAAGGATTAATAAAACCAACTGAAATCCCAGCTGGCAGTCTGTGAAAAGAAGTGTGAATGGGCATGAAGGCCACTTCCTTGGCACCTCAAACAATGGTCACTCAGCAGTGAAAATGTGAAATTTTCACCAAAACAAAGCTGATGGTAAAATCCTAAAGACTTTTGGCACAGCAATGCAGGAGCATGCACTGACTTTAATTCTACTTTTCTGTGAATATGAATTAGAACTTCTGAATTAACTGTCCATTTTCCTACAATGACCACTTTTCTTAAAAAAAAAAGAAAACAAACAAAAAACACAAACCAGAGAATCTGTCTTCCCTGCCAAATACAATGATCTTTTTCTTCTCTCACAGAAGTTCAAATTTACTCCCTGAAATTATTTGTATTTATAAGGAGAAAGAAGGGTGTACTTTACAAAGCTATTTCTTTTACCTTCTACTATCAACATAATTTCTTAATCTCTTCTATGTAATTACTTTCTGTAGATCAAGCCTTTTTAATGTCTTTTCTCCCAATGTCCTTGCTGTGTGCACAGAGCTCCCAATGATATTAATGAACGTTGAGCACATGACTTGAGCGCAGACTATGATTCCTGTCATTTCGAGTGCTAAGAGCTCATAACAGAGACCGTGTAGTGCAAGCACAGTGGCAGCAACTACTGTTTTTTTAATGAACTTTAGGCATTCTTAGAATGCCATGGTATAAAGCCCTGGAGGAAAGAGTGGAACAAGAAAAATCGTTAATATTCAAGGATCATCTCTTCCAAGATTAGGAGTGATGAATGCTAACACAGAGGAAGTAAGGAGGCCTGCATGGATGAATACAGAGACCTTGGATAAACTGAAACACAAAATGGAAGCTTACAGAGGGTGGAAGCAAGGACAGGCAGCCTTGGAGGAAAACACAGAGGTTGTCCAAGCAGCCAGGGATCAGGTCAGGACAGCTAAAGTCCTGATAGAATCAAATGCGTTCAGGAACACCAAGGACAAAAAGAAAAGCTTCTATGGGTAGGTCAGTGATAAAAGGAAGACTAGGGAAAATGTGGGCCTGCTCAAAAAAGAAATGGGAGAACTGGTTACCCAGGACATGGAGAAGACTGAGGTACTCAGTAACTTTTTTATCTCAGTCTTTACCAGCAGGTGCTCCAGCCGCACCACTCAAGTGGCAGAAGGCAAAGGCAGGGATAGGTGGAATGAGGAAATGTCCAGGTGGAGCACAGTGACAAGTGGTGTTCCTCAGGGGTCACTTTTGTCGGCGACATGGACAATGGTGAAGTGCTGTGGGCAGTTGAGACACTGGAGGGAAGGGATGCCATCCAGAGGGACTCTGACACACTTGAGAGATGGGCCTACAGAAACCTCATGAAGGTCAACAAGGCCAAGTGCAAGGTCTTGTACGTGGGTCAGGGCAATCCCAAGCACAAGCACAGGCTGGGCATAGGTTGCGAATGGGTTGAGAACAGGCCTGAGAAGAAGGACTTGGGGGCATTGGTGGATGAGAAGATGACCTACAGTGTGCTCACAGCCCAGAAAGCCAATTATATCCTGGGCTGCATCAAGAGAACCATGGCCAGCAGGTCAGGGGAGGTGATCCTCCCCCTGTACTCTCATGAGACCCAAACTGGAGTCATGTATCCAGTTCTGGGGTCCCCAACATAAGGATGTGGATGTGTTGGAGTGGATTCAGAAGGCCATGAAGATGATCAGAGGTCTGGAGCACTTCTCCTATAAAGACAAGCTGAGAGAGTTGAGGTTGTTCCACCCCAAGACAGGAAGGCTTTGGGAGCCCTTATAGCAGCATTCTCATGCCTAAAGGGGACTTACAAGAAAGCTGGGAAGGGAGTTTTTGCAAGGGCATGCAGCAATAGGACAAGGGAGAATGGCTTTAAAATAAAAGAGGGTAGGTTTAGATTGGATATAAGAAAGAAATTCTTTACTGTGAGGGTGGTGAGGTACTGGAACAGGTTGCCCAGAGAAGTTGTGGATGCCCCAACCCTGGCAGGTTGGATGGGACTTTGAGCAAACTGCTCTCGTGAAAGGTGTCCATTGAGGGGTTGGAACCAGATGATCTTTAAGGTCCCTCCCAACTCAAACCATTCTATGATTTCAGGATTCTTCCTTGTGCTTCATAATTGGACCCTTCCTGTCAAAAAAGAATCGCCCTAAAACTCTATTATTATGTTTTTACACATAAGAGATGTTTCCTAAGTGTTACTTTCTTATTTTTCCGAGTAGCGTCAGCAATAAATTCATGTCAACAATTATTTTGGAAAACATAAAATGCACAGTTTTGTTTATTCAGTACAGAACATTTTCCACCTACAAATGTCACCTCCAGCTGGTGGTATAGAGATGCACGTGGTGCACTTGCAGAAGAAAGTCCATCCACACTGTCCCCCCAAAACAATCAAAATTCATTGTCAGAACACAACTCTGTTCCCCTCCACCCCTTGACACAGCGGAGTCAGCAAATGCTACTGTTCAATTAACATGGAAGGCCTTTAAAAACAATAAAGTAATTAGACACGTTCATGAGAGATAATTATGTCATGTATAGATAAGCATTCCCGGAAGACCTTTAGCCTCTATTAGAAAAGAGCATTTTTTACATTTTCCCTCTCAAATTAATTTCACAGACATGCAAGGTGTGATGGTAAAATGTAGGAAAATGGCATCATTCTCATCAGTGTTAAAAGCATATGATATGAATGAGGTCTCCAGCATGGCACTGGCTGCAATAAATTATCAAGTGTGCGTTCTGTTTTCTGAAATGGGCTCAATTTATCATTTTATTGAAAAGGTTCCATTATGCTAATGTCTTATAAAATCACTTTCTGCTGTTGCTAGAAGGTGAAGAGGGGATATCAATTCTTATATATAGAACTTGGAAGTATTGCAGCAGTGAATTGTCAAGGGTTAATAACCCTAACAGAAGATAAAATATACATAAGAGAAAACTTCCAAGGACTTTGTAATGACAAATTTTCATAACCCTACTGGAAGCAAAATAGTTTTCTTAATCTTAACTCTCTTAAAAGAAATGTTGACAGAATTAGCAATAGTTAATTGCTGGGCTGAAAACTCTCCCTCTCTTCTCCAATTAACCCTTGAATTGACACTGGAGACTGTTTTTTCCAATGAAGATCAGATTAAAAAATACCATTACCATTCTTGTCAACTTGGCCAGATAACAAACATGAAGGATAATCAGACAGGGGTACATGGGTGATTATTTGAAAAGGGTAATGGTCCTTTTCTAAATAAAACTTTCTATAATAAGAACATTTTTCTTCTTTTGAAGTATTGTATACAAAACAGAAAAGTATTAAAAGAAAAGAACTAGATTTAGATAGACAATATGTTTGATCTTGCATAATAGCAATTCTGTGGTTTTGTGATTTGTATCCAAAAAACCTCTTTTTTGCTGTGCATCAGAAAAATAGAGTACTGTTTCAGAAATATTATCCTATTTTTAACAGGAAGTATTTTCCTAGGGGCATGCCTTCCCTACCTCTGAACGTACTCATAGAGCATAATCCAAGAAAGTACAGCATCAAGAGGGATAATTTTATATATACTGACATTAACAAGCTGCCCAGGGAAGGAGTTGAATCACCATTCCTGGAGGTATTTAAAGCTCAGATCTGGCACTCAGGGACAAAGTTTAGTGGTGGACTTGGTAGTGATGTGTTAACCTTTGGACTCAATGACCTTAAGGTCTCTTCCAACCTAAACAATTCCATGATTCTATGACTGCAATATATTTTAGCAGTCGAAAACAAGAGGAGCTAGAGCACTCTAACCATTATCTCATTGGATCATCAATAAACACCCTTCTTGATCACACAGCTTCAAACACGGATCACAGTTCAACAACTTCTGTCATGCAACGTTTACAAAACAGCTTGGGAACTTAAAATTTTTAAAAAATTCTCATTCAATATATAGGAAATACTTAATGCAATTGAGTTAAAATTAAATCCAATGTCTCCTTACCCTATGAAAATGTTATTGACATACTCTTCTATTAATACACATGGATTTTTAGACTGGAGATGCACATAGTTAAAAGACGGTCACTTCTGAAAAACATGTCCTAACACCATGACAATCTAGTCAGGCATGATGTGTAAGCATTTTGCATCAAGTATGTGAGCAATGTGACTACTGAAGTAACAAAGAGGTGTGTAGTTGCACGTATCTTTGTCTCAGGAGGCATCCAATTGTTTTACAATCCAAAAGTTTGTAAAACAAAGTGAAACACGCATGAGGGACTGCAAATGGGCAGAACATCTTCCAAGTATGGAACACCCATGAAAGGGAGCTGGCAAAACAAAAAGCAATGGAAGCAGTGAAGAGCACAAGGGAGATTCAGGACAGGGACAAGTAGTATAAAAATATCAAGTAAGGAAGGAAAAATGGAGAGGAAGGAAGACAAGTACTTTAATTCCAGTTTCTCTTTGAAAAGAGCTCTCAGGCCCAAGGAACTCAACTTTTGTGACTACAACACATCAGTGCAATGAATGTGGCATCAGGTTATGGTATTGTACATTGACAGCAAATTTAAGATAAAAAGTCTAACAGTGAAATTCTAACAGTTTAATGCCTGTAATGAATGCACAGTGATAACGATTAACAATGTGCAGGACCTAACCACTAGCACAGAGACAGCTGTCAATGCAGAAATTTTGCAAAGATTTGTTTTGAACTTCAAAACAGAATTGTGCATACAGTAAATTTACACAGTATGTAATGGAGACAAATGCAGCCTTGCTTCCCAGAAATTATTTGTCAGAATCAGAACTAGTATAGTATTTCTGAGTTGGTACTTTATTCTGCATTTCTAAAAAAGGTAAATTAATACCTTCCCTTTTCTGGGTCTAGATTGATCCTCAAATTAGTATTGCATTTAATATTTAAAAGTTTGTAAAATAATGTATTCTAAAAAATCTGGATCAAATATAGGCTAAATCACAACGTGCTGCATGATGAATTTTCATTTAAATTAAAAGTAGTTTAATCGTAACAGAAAAATAAACTGCCAGGGCACCAAATCCAAAAATAAATAGTAACCTAACTAGTTACTTGAATATGTCTATTGAAAGAATATACTGGTTGCATATTAAGTAATTTACTATTTTTTCTTGTACAGCAATAAAAATCTTCTTCAAATGGATGTCTGTGAAAGAGGACTATCATAAGAATCATGTGACCACCAGGAAATGCTGTATTAATATTTCAAGAAATTTAAGAAAGGTCAGTTTAAGCACTCTGGTAATTTGTTTTTAGAACAAAATTTTGATAACTCTAGGAAAAAGGACCTAATTACTAAATGTAAATTGCACAGAATACTGATTTTCCTTCTCCAAACTACTGATTTACAATACCATGGACCTAAAGTATATTTAATTAATTACTTTATGTTATAATTGATTCACAAATGATTTGTACCAATGCCAAAGGAAAAAAAAATCTTTATACTGATTACTTTCCTTTGGAAAAAAATGCAGTTAAATGGCATAAGAGAAATTTTGGGAATCCTTTTTTTCTCTATTTTAAGGTAATAGCAAATTCTTAGATATTTGTAACACAGAAAAGCAACATTATGTCATGGGAAAATAAGTTCATTGTTGTCTCAGTTTTGTCTGGTGCAGTTGCTGAACACTTACAGAGCTTCATGTTTCTGAATGACAGTAAAAATGTTCTTTCCACACTGGAAGCCATTTTGAATGGATGAGTGCTCACGTTTTGATGGAATTCTCAAAAAGGGATAAGAAATAGCTGCAGTTGTTCTCAGCTTGGTACTAGGTAGTGGTACTCAACCGAACACCACACACAAATGGGGTGGTAGATGTACACCATAACACTGCCCAACGTGGATCTAATTTGAGAATATATGAAACTATGAAGTAATTGTACAATATTTCAGGAGTTTAGACTACTCATTTACATCAAATATATTTGACACAAAAATTCTTATCCTTTCAGGCTTTTTGATTAAAAGAATTATAATAAAGTGTAATATCAATTACAGGGCACAGGAATTTTTAACACACAATCATCAGAATACTATTTAAAAACTATTTGTATAATGTCAGCAATTGCCCTGCTTAAATTGATATTTTTTTAATTCATCAGGACTTGCCTCAGAAATATGCACGGTTCTGACGATCCACACCTTAAATTGTGGCTTTCCCTTCTAAGTGTTTTTTACTGTCTCTTTAATGTATCGGACTCAGAATGGGAATCAGTTCATCACTTTATGCATCACTAACCATACCAAGGTTTTATATATGTATATAAAATTAGTATTATGCATAAATATATTGGTATTATGTATAAATACTAATTTGAGGATCAATCTACATCCAGTTTCATCTGCCTTAACTGATACTTGTATTATTTGGAAAGACAAGAAGTTTTAACATATATTAACTTTTGCTAAAGCATTTCCTAACCAGATGGAAAACAATCAATCCCTCTTTTTGCTAGAATTTACAGCTTGGCACACCTAAGTCAGTATATACCAGTACTTTATTTACACTTCAGTGAAAAGAAGAATAGGGAAAGATAAGGAAACAGAGGTGCCTTGCATGCAAGTATTTGTAAAAGACTACCTAAAGAACACCAGGATTTTTTTTTGAAACTGACCAGATGAACATTTATTTAAAAGCTGAAAATAAAAAACCTAAGTAATGATGACCACATCTTGTTGATTCAGACAAAATAATAAATCAGCTGATGATGGATTAATCTGGGAATTAAATAAGTAACAATATTCAGATTAGCTTACAGGAAACAGATGCTGTTGAACTAACTTTTTCATATTACAAATTTGCTTGACATCAGTCATACATTTAAAAAGGGGAGGGAATGGGATTCTGCAGCCTGACTTCCTGCCTAGCACCATCCATACTACTTCTAGGTTGAAGTCCAATCTTCATGTTTCAGAAAAAAATGTTCTATATTTTTTTAAAATGGTCAAATACAGAGAATTCTTATCAGCTAGGATAACTTGCATTGGTGGTTGACTTCCTGGAAGGTTAAAATCCATGTATTTGTATTTGCTGGCTTGTACTTTCTAGACAATGAGAGCTAAAATCCTAAAATAGCTGGTAAGATCTAATACTCCCACGTTACCAAATTTCCACTCCCACAGATGCCAAAACAAATATAAACCAACCATGACCTGCATTTCTGTAGGATTCTTATGACTCTTCTCCTGAACCTTCTAACAGTTTAGACATCAGAACAGTGTGTTATACTAGTTTTAGTTATGCAAGCGTCAAAAGCAGAGGAAAAACATATTCTCCACTCCACTCTGTTTTCTGTTTATACTTCCAAATATTTTATTGGCTTTCTTGGATGTGACATGATGCATTCTCATATTCAGCAGATGAGTCATACAAACCCTTATGTTTTAAAGACTCATTGGTTTCCAGGTAGAAATCAGAGAATCTTAGAATTGTTAAGGTTAGAAAAGACTTCTAAGGTCAACAAGTCCAACCATTATCTCTTCATCTTTGTATCTACTGGTATGCAACCATTACAGAACATAGTTTATTTACTTACATTGTATTTATCAAAGCACTTAGTCCCAGATATTGGACAGATGCAAATTAGGAGGGGGTGAGGTAGGATGAAGGCCCTGAGCTGAGATTTTTTTTACATGTCCACTGGAAATCATGTGATGTTTTCATAAAAAAGAAACAACAACAAAAACAAACAAACAAAAAAACCCCAACAACAACAAAAAACTGAGAAGTAAAGGCATTTCTACTACTTTTGTCTGCAAAGACAGGAAACCTGGAATTCTTTGATGCAGAGATTATTTCGATCCATTTTCATATTTTTTTCAGCTTGTTAATGACTTTCAACTTTCTGAATTTCTCATGGAGAAACACACTGTAGTGTAAAAACACAATGCAAGTAAGATGCATCTTCAGACCAGTCAGAAGTTAATTTCATTACTCACACAAGAGTAGGGGTGAGCTGGGAGGAGGTTGTTATATGCTTCTGCAAGAAACAAATAATACCCCTTGGTGGAGACTCACTGCCAGGCTATAAGGTGTTTGGTCTCATCAAATGCAACAGTTCATACTGCTTAAGTATATTGTTTATATAATAGCAGTACAGCACAACAAGAGTTGCCTCTCTCCTGGTTTGTCTGGTAAAATTTTACGTTTTGGCCTCTAAACCTTCTCATAAATATTTCAAAGATACTATTTTTGCAGTCAAATGCCACAAAAGCTTCTGGGGGATGCTCTTGTGATGTGAAAATTGTCACAAACCTTTTTCCTCAGAATTCAAAGCAAATAAAACAAAATCAGGGCAGGAACATGGGGTTAGCATCCTGTGGTAACAAATAGAAATAACATAGGCTTCAGAAAGATATGAAGTCTCAATGTTTACTGCTGCAATTATGGAATAGCTGTGTAGCATATTAGACTAAACAATATTAATTTTATCAATTAATAAATCCTTTGCTTCTAAATTGTATGTTTAAATTTGTCATCTACACACAGAAAAAAAAGATTACACTTCATTCACCTGTATAGGCTGCTAGTGTAGACTGATCACCACAACCATTCACCTCCTAAGACAACAGCTTGGTAAGTATAATTTCAGCTATCAGTGATGGTACCTGATTTCTTCAGCCACTCATTCTCACTACTATTAGTCATTTCAGTCATGCCAAAGGCAATGCTTGCTACACAGTGAAGTTTACTACAAAACTGATCTTTGGAATAATCTTTTTTTTTTCCTGGATTATTTTTAACCCAGACTATCCCTTAACTCTTAAGTGTCTACAAATTAATTCACCCTAAATCCATAAGCAAAAATATAGTTCCCCATATTGAACAAAGGGGTGGAGCTGAACAGACAAAAGGACAAGTTTTCATAGTGAGAATCAAAACAAGGAAAGAAGTTAACAGGCCTTTAAAAAGTACTTATTAGGGTTCATCCTTCCACATCCTTCCACCAAGAACTATCAGTCATTAGAGTGCCTCTTTTTTTTTTTCTTCTTATGATTAAAAGCCTTTATAACTTAATCACAGATAAAACTAGTCCACATATTTTATCAGCATATTTTTTCCTCAGTTTTCATTCTGCCATGAAAATACTTGCTGCAATAGAAGACACCTATCAGTTTGTACTTGGCTTCACAGAGTTTGTAGTCTGTGGACAACCATGTCACATGACACATTTTAAAAGTCCTTACACATGTATAAACTATTCTGTAGAGTCAAGCACAGCTATTAAATCCTGGTACATATCATGTACAGTAGTGAAAAAAAAAATACGTGGTAATGTTTAAAAGCTCTCTTTTGCCTTGCTTCTGAGAGCAAGCCCAGGCTGACACTCTGCCCCTAGTTTACCAGATTTAAATCAGCATGCGCCCCTCTTATCTCATTACTCATTCAGATTGGGAGACGTGGATCATTAAGCTGGGTACTAATTTGCTCCTAAACTGCACTCATTCATCATTAGTTGGCAGTGAGAGATTGACCAAGTCAGTTGTGGAATACTTCTGTGACCCTCCCATGGATTGTATATTTTCTGCATGAGCTACTTAATAAATTCTCTAGAATTATTTTAACAGTTTTAGTAGCCGTTTTGTTAAGCATGATGATTTCTGTGGTCAGGTTAGTCATAGGGGCATCTCTGTCACATCCACAATTTATATTCTGTACTCTGGATATATACGTTTGGTATTACCTTCTGTACTGTGCAAAAAGGGTATTCGTGTACTGTTCTTTCTAAAAAGACATCTCTGATGGACTATTATGATAAATCACAACAATCTGGTATTGCACAGAATGATGTATCTTCACTGGGGAAACACAAAGGGTTAGATAGTCTGTGAAGAGGAGGCTTCTTTGAGAAGATTCATGTAATTGCTAATAGATTCTTATATTTTCTTCTGACTTGAGCTTCTCTGTCATGAACTATTTTAAATATTATAGCAGAACCCATTTTGGAGTAACTTGTGCCTCAGATTATTTTTCACAGTGAAGACATTCTCAGTAACTGTTTGGTGGATGAAGAACTACTAATGTCCATAGTACGAATCATCACCATCATGTGATCACCAGCAAAGCTTTAACAAATCTTAAATCTATTGTAAATATTTTTAAATAAAACGTATGGGTACGAAAACATCACAACAGATTGGGAATTAAAAACATTTACAAGGCATAAGTTGCCTAACATTCTAGTTAAGGAAACTTCTATAACGGAAATTTTACAGAGACTATTTTTTACCTTCTCACAGACCTCTGGGGGTTTTGGCATCTTATAAAATTTTTGTAAAAATAGTAGCATAATACAAGTTAGAGACAGGAACAACATAAGAAATCACTTATTTTATCCACAAAGCAAAATTATTTTGCTAGAAGACACATCAGATGCTTATCACCTCTTAATAATGTTGTAATTTTTGTTCAATAAATAAAATAAACCATATTTTTTGGAGGCTTTTTCCCTGTGGTATGGAATTAGAACTGTTCACCCTAAGAAAGAAAAGTACACATGTTTAGAAATCTATATTGAAAAGCACTACGTCACTGAATTACCTGATTTTTCAGAGGGAGGTGAAACACTGTTTTTTCCAGGATCCAGAATAACTGCCAGCCCTGCAGAAACTGATGGGAGGATGCTGGTACTGAGATCTATGCGAGTTAGACTCTCAGGTTCTCTTTTCAAGGCTTTTAGAACACCTCCAACACAGTTATCTTCTGTCTCCTCCTTGTTCTGACTGTTTTTCTGTGGACTCTGAAGAATGTGAACAATGCTCTGCTGGGCCAGGTCACAGTTCTGCAACACAAAACCAAAATCCCAATAAATAATTAATTGTGACATAATGGACAAAATCCCTCTATCTCCAATTTGTTATTTGTTAAATGGTCTCCAAACCATTTTGTGGAGAATTTCAGTGTGCAGTAATGGAGTTTAAAGCAAAGTGACAAGTGTAAATTGCTGGAATTAGGATTACTTGCATTGCCAAAAGGGTCACAACACTTACAAGTTCTAAACATTTAACAAAGAAATAGTGGACCAGAGCCAAGAGCTCTAAATAAGTCAGGTTTATTGGCACAAAGTAAAAAATCTCCAGAGGGAGCACTACTAAATCAAGCGCTAAGAATATTCAGCACTCAAGAGGCACTTGCACAGATAATGCTGAAACACACTCTTCATGTAGCAATTCAGGGTCAAACTTGATGATCACAGAGAGTTCGTGAACAAGGTACTCCAAAATATTTTTATAATCAGAAACAGGAAAGATGATGCTACTGATAAAGACTGATACTTATTTCTTCTCTGTAATGTAATTTTCAGTCTAAAAATGGTTTGAGATGTAGACTCAGTATGAGTTTCCCATTCTTTCCAAAAATGACATTTAACTGTTGACTTTAGATTTAGAGAAAGCCTATGGAAGATCTCGCAACTGTTGTGGTCTTTCATGATAAAACAAAAGAACTGCTAGCCATTTTAGCCCAAAATGAGACCATTTTATGGTCTCACATATACAGAAGCTTCTCCTCCTTTTCAGTCCTCATCAGAGGTGATTCTTAGACAGTCTTTCCAGATCTTGTGTCTTAGAAAATGGCAGGGTGAATAAGGATCTCATGAAAGGTTTATCCATGATAAATCAGTATGTGTTTCACAACTTTTTCAGCATTTTCACAATACAGAACAGAAAAGCAAACTATTACCTCATGAATAGAAATTACAGAGATTTTAGAAGAACTATCATTGATGAAGGGCTTTCAAGAAAGACTTGTACTGATCTTTCCACAACATGCCTTGCAAGAAAAATTGTTCTTTATTGGGTGATACCTTCTGGAAACCCACACCTAATTCTCCAGTATCATGAATGAACCACATATAAACATCAGCCTACACAGAAAGTAGTTAGTCTGTCAAGAAATTAATTTTCTAACTCTGCAGCATCAGTAGATTGGCCATCTCTGCTGTGAAATGTCAAGACGGACTGTTGAATCCATTTGCAAGAAACAGAAAGAGTTCTGAAGCATTTGTCTCTGTATCTAAACAATATTTAAAATTTTTATTTTGTATACGCAATTACTACATGCACTTTTAATTGCAAAAGATTCCTTTACAGATATTTTAGTGCTCTTTATACTCTCATTCTCCCATGCTCTCTTCTACCACTTTTTCTATTCTGCTCTTTTTTCTGTGGAGTGGTTTTTCTTCATTTTCTTACATTATTTCTCAGTACTTCTCCCTCCACACTTTCTTATGCAATGCAATTTAAAGGACAATAATCTGGCTTTTGTTTTGTTTTAATTGAATTTTTGATAACACACTCTCTCCTTAGTGAAGCAGTAATCAGCCAGCAGAGATTTGTCAGAGCAAGGACACTGTAGTCATAATATTCAATAAAAGCAGTTATTTCAACCTTAAAACATTATGTTGACATTAAAGGTCTCCTTTTTTTTTTTTTTTTTTGGTACAACTTGTTGCCCTAGCATTTTAACAAGATCCATTTAAATAGCTCAAAAAATCCATTCATTAACACAATATCCAAAACATGTCTGTCATTCTAAAACTTCTCCAAATAAGAATACTGCGTAACATTAAATAATTTAATAATCTAAAAGAAATTAATAATTAAATTAATAAGTAGGCAAATGAGGAGCTCAAAAGTGATTTGCGAAAGTTTAAAAAGAGAAATAGGTATATATGTAAAACTTCACAACTTTGGAAAACCTACTAAACTGCAAATCAGTCATATCCTGTTTTAATGATCCTCTCATCTGGCAGTTTTGGTTGCTTAACCAGACCCCGTTCTTCCTTTCATTTTTTTCTCACCATCTACTGTCCTCCTCAATTTGTTTTTTTTTTTTTTTAAGCTTGCATCAGTTCCTGATTCAGTTCACTGCCTGATGCTGTGCTACAATCACATTGAGGGGATAGTGCATATGAGAGAATAAGAAGGATAGAAAGAGCTGGTTAAACAAAACAAAATTCCCCCACAAACTTTTTCAACCGCTCTTGCTTGATCTTGGCTGCTCTACACGTTTATATGCCTAGTTATATCAGTTGATCTTTTAAAAGTATAGGTCCATCTTCAGTTCTTTTTGCAAGCTGGAGGGTATGGGGTTAGCTTAGAAACAAAGGAAGGGCTGACAAAAAAGAACACCATCTTACCTACTATTGTCTCCAGCAATATCAAGAACTACATACTTCAGAAAAAGATGTAAAATGTGCACTGTGGGCAATTCTATAGGTTGCCTCAGGTGGTTATAGCATGGTGCTAATAATGCCAAGGTTGTGGGTTTGATCCCTGCATGGGCCATTCACCTCAGAGTTCGACCCAATGATCCTTGTGGGTCTCCTCCAACTCAGAATATTCTGTGATTCTGTATATGACCACAGCAGTAGTGTATTTTGGTATTTCACTTAATAAAATTTTAAAAGGACAGATGGACATGGTGTATCTTAGCTTTCTTCCATCTCTTTATCTAAAACAAAAACAAACTTTAAAAGATTGAACATCACAGCTGATGATGACAGTGTAGATAATAGTATCAGGAAAGCTTAATTAGCAGATCTCAGGATAACTTTTCAAAGAGAGCAGGTAGGAGAAAGAAGCAACATCCTTTCATTTGTACCCTGAATAGATTTCATATGGAAGCCATAGGGCAATAACAAACATGGAATCCCAAAGCATCAGTTTTGTAATGTTTTTCTGACCACATTTGAATTGAATTTGGATTGTGTTTAAAGGAGGAAATTAATCCTCAACCCTTGTAAGAAAATTGACAAAACAGTACAAAAAGAAAAAAAAAGAGTTGTGATCGTATCTTAATTATGGAGAGATCTGGATGGGAAAATCACCAAGCATTTCCCAGAACTTGGGTGATTAATGCTTTATAGCAGATTACATTTCATGGACAATAGATGGGCTAAGTCTGCAGCTTTTTCTTTGAGAGAAGAGGTAGAATTTGAAATATTTCTGTGAGTGTTTGGGTTTTGCCTTAGGTTACTATGGTAAGATACAATTGTTTATGTCAATGTGACTTTTATTTTCTTCATGTATTTGTTTTACGCCTCAGGAAACATTCTCTTGAGACTATCTATTATTAATGATTCTAGAGATATTGTCTTGTCTTATCTGTTGATCTAAATTAATGCCTGTTTTCCATATTCCAATGGGAAATACTGCAAGTGTATGTAAAGTAGATTATGAAGTATCTTCTTTCACTAGAGCAAAGGGAACTGAGAAGATCCAAAAATTATGAAACCCAGTAATAAGGACTGGTTCTTTAGAGAAAATGGGTTTTGGCCAACTTGGGAAAATGAATTCATAGCAGAGGAAATTAAAACTAAAACTTTTTTTCATTTAAGCCTTTTACCTGTTTTTTTTTTTTCTTCTGAATTCTCAAGTTGAATTTCACAAGGCTGAATCAGCACATCCTGAATGAACAACGCAATATCCTTTGGTGCTGAGAGCTGTGGGCTAACTAGAAGGTCAGCTGGGAAGACTGAAATAAATTATGAAGAGGGAAAAGATGACTGTGTTCAAGTTACTCTGAAATCATCTTGTTAGGCTCTGGGGAGACCTCACTGCAGCCCTTCAGTACTTGAAGGAGACTTATTAAAAAAAAAAAAGAGGGACTTTTTACATGGGCAGACAGTGACAGGACAAGGGGGAACTCTTTTAAACAAAAAGATTTGATGTCAGGAATAAATTCTTTACTGAAAGGGTGGTTAGGCACTGGCACAGGTTGCCCAGAGAAGTTGTGGATGCCCCATCCCTGGAGTGTTCAGGGCCAGCCTGGATGGGGCCACCTGATCTAGTGGGTGGCATCCTTGTCCATGGTGAGGGGGTGGGAACTAGATAATCTTTATTGTCCCTTCCAACCCAAACCATTCAGTGGTTCTGACAGATCTCTATTTGATATCTTCTTGACAAGGCATTTTGATAGTATACCAATACTGAAAGGAGTGTTCTCAATCTAACAAATCTAAAGCCCATTAGAGAAGTCATATTTTCTGAAGTGCAATAGACTTTATTTTCAAATTTTTTATTTAAAGAAACACTAGAGCAGAAAATAGTTTGAATCTGAAGCTTTGCATGTGAATATAAAAAAGCTTGTGGTGTTTTGTCTTGAAAAACAATTTAATAAATTTCCATTTCCTGCTAACCATGAGGTGGGAGTTTTAAGGTGTTGAGGTATTTTCTTATTGCATATCAATCACAAAGAGAAATTCTTCACACTCCCCTACCTATGATTCAGTTTGAACTTCCAACTTTTATGTTACCTGGAGATTCATACCTTTCCTCATGAATCCCTGGGGCCTCTTGTGGATACAATAACAGTGGAATAGTCTAATTGTCAAACTGCTGCCTATTTAGATCTAGCAGATAATAGACTGCCTGATGCTATTCCCTAAGAGATTCACACCAGGCAATGCTCAATAAAAGGTATTTTCTAGGAATGATCAACAAAACCAAAAAAGTTGGCTTTCCAGTATTTTTTTCCCTTAACTGTGCTGCATTTCAGCATCAGATGGAAAAACAAGGTGGGCACTTTTGTTTCATTAATCTGCAGAATGAATTAAATAAGACTGTTTTCCAGAGTATGCATAGCACAACACATCTCTTCAAACCAATAGGACCCATGTAAAAGTGCAGATGACACACCACTTTTATTAGGAAAATATTTCTTCAAGGGTAATGTAGAGGCCTTAGAGATGACCTTCTAAACATACAAATAAGTGTATGAAGTTCCCATAAAAAGCTCACCAAGCCTTACTCTACTGTTGTTGTAACCCTTTCACAAGGACAGATTCCAGGTCTCAAAAGCAGCAGAAACAGAAAGGAAATCAATTGGAAGAGCAACACTGTTTCATCCCCTGATCACAGTGAATGCAAAAAAAGAAGAAAGCAACACCATGATAGTACACTTTATTACATAGGAAGATAAAGATGGTATATTAATGAATTTGAAAGTAGAGACTACCTAAAATAAAAAAAAAAATACAGATACAGTAGTAACATTCCGTTGAGCCATGTTGGTTTAAGAAATCAGAAGCAAGATTTGCAAGAAGACTTAACATCTTTTATTTGACCAGCTAATACAGAAAGAAAAATCAGCTTCTGGGCTCAGAGAATCTTATGCAGGTCATGGCAAGGAGAAACCTGAAGGGAAAATTAAACACTGTTAAAATAATGAAGCAAATCAGCACTCTGATCTGATATCATCATCCATTTGTGTGAATACTGTCTGCTCAGTGGCAGTGAACTAAATATTGCTCCACATGGGGCATGGGAAAAGAGCCAGTGCACCACCAGGCCTAAATTACATGGACCACTTAGCAGTTAAATTCCAGCAATCAGAAACTACTTGCTATTTTATGATGCTATGGAATACATCTACATTTGATTTCAATTCACCTTTTCAACATTTTCAGAGTTATACATTACTGTCCTAGTTTAGCATTCAGAATATTGTAGGTGCTAAGCAACACCTAGAAATAGAAGGAAAAATAGATGTATTATTGAAAGCACCACACATTCAAATAAATGTGATGAAAAGGCAGAAAACCCTTCACTTAGCAGAATATTTGTACCCTAATTTTTATAAACTTCTCCTATTTTTTATAGTAGTTTAACTATTGGCAGTGCTGAAGAAATAGAATAAAGGAATGATATAAAAAATGTGCTATGAAAAAGGATTCATTGCTTTCTATGTCCAAAACCTAGTATCATTTTAAGGACTACTATTACAGTCAAGTCCTTTTTCACATGAAGTCACATGGAAAACTCAAGGGGTAATGGGTACAAGTTAATCCTGGGGAGACTCCAGTTGGAACACAGAAGAAAATTTTTCACAATGAGAACAATCAGTCATTGGAATAATCTCCCCAGCGTATTGGAGGATTCCACAATGTTGGACACTTTTAAGAACATCGTGCTGGCCCATCTTGTCTAGACCATGTTTTTGCCAAGAACGATTGGACCAGATGATCCTAGAGGTCCCTTCCAAAATGACAGTAGACAAATTAAGTTTAGTGGAACCCAGGAAAGGCTCCTGAGTAACAAATCAGGGCCACTCTATATAACCTCCCTTTGAGAAACATTCATGCTATACCAAGTTGTCACAGTCCTGATTGTGTTTGCCTATTGACAATTCAGGATTACAGCAACCAGTAAGCATAGCAGTCATACTGGTACATATTGCTATATATTTTCTCTTCCTGTAACACTGAACTTTCTGAAGACACCTGTAAACACTCCATCCCATATGTAAGTTCCAGGTGAGAGGAAGAAACTACATCTACGATTTGTAAGGAAAGATAATCCTAAAATTCCTGAGATATTTGCCTAAAACCATAGATCTTACTGTTGCTTTGAATTTCCATGTGGAACAAGCTTGCTACTCAGCTTCTAACAAGTACTTTTTATGTAATGCTACACAAAAAGAGTTAACTCAGACACATTCAAATTTATATTCTATTTTTTTTTAGCAAAGAGAACAGTGGATGTTGAGCAAGAGGAAATAAGTACATACTGTGTGATTTACTACAGTTCCTTCAGCCAATGGTCCCTCTGTGTAGCAAGAAGCCCTGACTAGCATCTACAAAAATAAAATCCCCTGATTTACAGCCGAACACAATAGTTCATATATGACAAAGGTTCTGCTCTGAATGATATTCTTTAAAGAGAAGTAAAAAACTTAGGATTTTATACTGACTAGTCCCTCAATGAGTTAATAATTTGCTGGAAATGGAAATGTATTCAACTAAGTCAGAATTCCCCCTCTTCCTTCACTTACAAATCACTTTACACTTCATTTCCATCTTTTTCACATTATAACACAAAAATTTAATGTTAATTTCTAGCTCAGTGGAGGGAATGCAGAGTTAATGCTCAGTTAGGAACTTTGCAGGGTTATTACTTTTTGTACACAATCTAAGACCTTAGCAATGCTATCTACATATTTCTAAATGGCATTACTAATAAAACAACACCATTAATATGATAACTTTTCTTGAACGTAGATCTTTTAGCACAAATCCCCAAAAGATAGATTAACCCTTATAACAAATAAAAATGTTTTATTGGCAGCACATGAGACAGTTTGCAACATTAAAATACCTGCTTAGATTATTGTTATTCCCTTCAAAACTCTGCATAATGATCTGCAAAAGACACAGAAGGCAGCCAAACTTTTTTATATTATGTTTACAAAGCTATTAGTATCTCCACAGTGATACTAAGAACATATCATACATATATAAAATGGAAGAGAAATAGTCAAATGAACACTAAATTAATATAAGACTTTTCTCAGTAAATGAACAACTCTTTCTTCTTCTAATTTCATATATTGTGCACAAAAAACAACCTATAAACCTGCCATTTATCATAATGCCTGTATAGAAAGCAACAGGACAATGAGAAGCTTATAATGCTACATTAAAAATGAATTTAAGCTCTCATGACCATTTGCTTGCCTCCTAAACACAGTTGAGTGCACCTCATTATTATTCCATCTTCCACACAGAACTACCTGATAGAATTTATACTCTCTAAACATGTTATCTCCGGCTGTAAACATAAAAAAAGAAAGCTTATTATTTAACAGGTATGGATTGTATTTTCCATTGCTCTAATTTCTTCTCAAGCCACACTGAAACAGAACAAGTAACAAGTGTATTCTGTAAAACGCTTCAATGAATTATGTTTGGGCACATTTTGGTCTGGGTTAAACGGTAATAAAAGGTACTGTGCTCAGAAAAGGTCTCATGAGTGAGCACTGCTCACAGTCAGCAGAGTGCAGCATGGCCTCACGACTCTGGACTATATGTTATTTGACTAAAGTAAGATCTAATTTCTATTTCCTCTTGGCCCTAAATTCTTCTTGGAGAAGATTTATCTCAGCAAGGCAGACACTGCCAATCTGCTCACACTTCTCTGTCTTCACTTAAGGCATACATTAAGCATTAGTGAGTATGTGAGGAACAGCCATAAAAGTGGCCTCACACTGACACCTAATAAGTGTCAGGACATTACTGAGACATAAATTCTATTTGAAAAACTGGAGAGTCACTTACTACACAGAACTCTGAAAATATTTTAAAGACTTCAGTAGTCTCTCATGATGATGGGGCACTATGGTGGCAGCTATAGAGCCGCAGAAAGGAATTCGGAAAATTCCCTTCTCCAAAGATCTCTGAAAGAATTCCTGTGTGTCATAAATGCTCCACTTTAGAAAGCAAATTTTTCCTGTGAATTTATTGTCTAGTGCTCAAAAGTTTAATAGCCATAAATATTTATTTCAATTACTTCAACTAGTCATTCACAGATGCCTTTTTCATGCTTTATGTCCAGCACCTGGTATACATCCCAACCAAAGAGCACTTTGGTCTTCTAGTTGTCCCAGTTCATGCATCTATATATCAGTGAGTAGCTGCTATGAGAACAGCCGTAAATAAAGCCTAGTGAGCATCCTATGTGGCCCTACTTGATAACTTAACTCCCTAGTATAAACATGGACAAGAGATCAAATATTTTCCAGAGCTTTCCCTGTTTTTACCTGAAGACTTGCTCTTAAACTAGCAGTTTCTATGACAGGTGAAAATGGTCTTAGATTTGATTTTTGGGCTATGCCTACCAAAATATCTCAGCTGGATAATGCTGGAAAATCTATGCAGTGCAATAGTATGCAGCACACCTACACATCCAATTGGATTTTACTTTAAGGTAGAAGAGGCTGCTTTGCCAGAGGTATCGTCAGGTATGTTACAAAAGAGACAGTTTATAGATTCTTCCCAATCCCTAATGGGGGATCCATGCCATATCAGAAAACACTCTCACAACAAGTTAATCCCTATGCCCAGTACATGTGGGCATAACTTGTCACCTCATTTATTCCCACCCCACATAAAATCATGTCTTACTTTAAAAGGGAGAACACTCATGTTGTGCTTTGACCTGGCAGGCAGCTAAACATCCACAGCCACTCCCTCAGTTCTCTGTACCCACCCTACCCCTCAGTGGGATGGGGAAGAGAATTGGGGAAAAAAAGTAAAATTTGTGGCTTAAGATAAAGACAGTTTACCAGGACAGAAAAGAAAGGGGGGGAAAAAACCCCAATAATAATAAGTCAAGTGATACACAACACAATTGCTCACCACCCACCAACAGATGCAGCTCAGTTCCTGAGCAGCAGCCCGTGGCAAGTTTTCCCCGTTGTATATATATTGATGGATATAAGAGGCCATACAGTGTGGAGTATCCCTTTGGTCATTTGCGGTCAGCTTTCCTGGCTGTGTCTCCTCACAACTTCTTCTGCCCCCACAGCCTGCTTGCTGCTGGGGTGGGGTGAGAAGCTGAAAAGCCCTTGACTCTGTGTGAACACTGCTAAGCAAGAACTAAAATGTCAGTGTGTTAACAATGTTATTCTCATCCTAACTCCAAAACACAGCACTGTACCAGCTACTGGGAAGAAAATTAACTCTATTCCGGCTGAAACCACAATATCACACTAATACGAACGAGGCAAATGTTATGAAAATATAAGATAAATAATTAAAAATTGATATTCAAATGAAAAGTTCCTTGTTATGCCTGTAAGTAATGTGTTATTTTTCAAAAAGTATCTAGCATAACTGGAAAACATGACTATAAATAAATCCAAACTGATTCTGCTAAATAACCAACGTATATATTAAACATACCATTATAAAAGGGAGGTAAGAACACCTTGTTGAGTCACAGACGAAAGATGTTTTTGAATGTCATAACAAGAGAATTATGCCCCATAAAAAAGATAAAGAAAACTGCTTTAAGAGTGTACTTTTACCCATACCTGGGAAAAAATGTTCAATTTTCCCCTGAGGCAATTCAATTCTAAGATAGAAATCTTCAGTGATACAGCATCAAACTATGATAGAGAGGTTCAGTACTTGTATTTAGGTAGAAAAGCATAGATTATTAAGACAAAAAGGTTCCTGAAAATGATTTTGAAGATTTTTGTAGCATGGCATTCTCTCTTCTGCATACATTCAGTTTACAACATGTCATATGCTTTTCATAGGCATGTCACATATAAGTTCAAACTCTTTGCTAAAAAATCTGGAATATTAAGATCTTTCCATGTGAATGAGAAACTGTGTAATTTGGATTCAGATCAAGATTCACATTCTGAAAACACTTGCAGGAAGAATGTCTATGAGCAGCATTCATGGAGAGAAAAAGTACTGTAAAACTGAGAAGTGCCAAGGTTTCAAAACTTTTAAGTTTTGTGGAGATGTAGATTTCTCCAAGTCTGTCAGGCTTGTCTGAGTAAACAAGCAAGCAAGCAACCTAATTTGCACTACCAAGTACTGCAGACCAAAAGATGCAGCTCTCCACAGCAAAATGGTTTGTGTCAAGGACCCGACATCCACACTATAAAGTTTGGGGGCGAAGGCTTTGGGGATGCTTGGGGATGTTTTGAGTTTAGACGACCTCTAGTCTTGGCTCTCTTTTGCAACTCTAAAAGGTGAAGCTCCGAAACACATCTCCCTGTTTAGTTTCAACCAAAAGGCATCTACTTTATTTGCTCTGAGGATGCTCCGTGAGGCAAGCCACAGCATAGTAAATGGGGATGATCGGGACATCCATTTCAAAAGCTGATTCCTGTTTCAAACTAAGACTAGACCAAACACACACAAATTTTCTGATTCTGAGCTCTCATCAAAGGCATCAACAGACACATTTCAGATTACCTGATGGGGTGTACTACTGCTGATTAAAGGTAATAGCTTAATTAAAATAGCCACAAGTGCTGTCAGGTTACATACTTTGTGCTGTGATTTGCTGGAAGTTACATTTATCTACGTTTACAGAGAGTAAAGGAAACACATAAAGTACCATGGAATGACTAAAAGAAGATCAGCAATTGTATGCTGTCCTCTCTTCAAAACCAAACCACTTCTGTTTAAAAGATTTGTTGACCATTTTTTCCTACACCGTGAAGATCCAACAGGTTTTACAACTGTTAACTTTCTACTGGTGTATCAAGTAAAACCACCACAGTGATTTTCCCAGAGAATCAGAACTGGTTCGCTTGACTAGCTCCACTAAAAATCAATTTTAAAAATCTATTATTTTAAAAACAAATGTCTTGTTAACAGTTGTGCCAAGAAAGCATATAAACTCCTGTGAACTTTCCTTAGCAATGGGAATTCGGCTTTGTAAGCCTGGCCTTGTAAACCATCTCTGTCTTAAAGATGAACAAGCAATACAGTACAGACGCATTTTAAAGCCAGAAAACAGGTAATTCAGCCACACGATACAGGGGAAAAAAAAATCCAAGACAAAGCCAATGACTGTCACAGTTCAGTAAGAGAAAGCAGAGAGACTACCAGCACAGCTTCTAGCTCTTTGTGACAGGGATTGTCATGTCACACAGCAAGCATCATCCCTTTTAGCATACTTTTTATCAGAGTGGATGCATACTCCAATGGACAAGATGCACCCCTTACCCTCACAGCACCTCTTTGTGTTAATTATCGGTTTATGGTGTGAGAACATTTTCTGACTTCAGCCAGGGACCAGCTTTAACAGTCCTGGAATTCTCACTTTATTGAGAAGTAAAAGGTGATGCTTCTCTTATCCCTGCAAGGATCAACACTATAATTTGTAGTTCAGATGCCACAAATTCATCTCCCCAAAACTCTTTGATCTTGTCCATCCTCAGCTTATGTGCCTCAAAAAGGGACTGAGAACATTCATGACAATGACAAAACACAGTCATGTTTCTTTTTTTTACTTTCTTTTGTTTTCACCCTCTCTGCCTTGAGTGAGAAAAGCTCTGAAATTAATTCAATGACAGCATGCATATCTTTAGAAGTACACAGTTAAGAGTGATGTGGAGCTTATATTTGCATGCTTTTATCAGTGTCCAGTTGAATGATGCTAAACTTGGCTGGCTGCAATTAACAGGATATAAAACTGAAACCCTTACAAGTACAGCGGAAATTATCTTTTCTTCAAATAAGCTTCCACTGGAACTGAAAACACAAAAGATGCATGGGAAACAGTGATGAGCCAGTTTGAGTGGATATGGAGGGCAACAGATCTGAGAGCTTCCCTGTTTTACTACCAAGTGAAGGAATTTTCCTTATTCAAGGCTGGTATATTTCTGTAAGTTAAATTCAAGACAGATCATCTAGAAATGTGCAAATTTCAATACATTATTTTTTCTTCTCTATCTAAAATGTTTGGAAATACATATTTTTTAAATTTAAGTAGAGGACTCAAATTGATTTTACTTGGGTTCAAGTCACAGTTCTTCAGAGCATCCAGGGCTTTCATGCCTTTAGGTAAATTTCAACCAGCAAGAATTGCTTTACTTTTTCTTTTACTTCTTTCTCTTGTCCTGTGACTGAGAAGGGGAGGGAGAAACAAACTGGGCCAAAGTTTGCAATGTTATCTGCAAATAATTAAGATCCTTGCTCAGGCTTTGGATGCTGGTTGTCACAAGGCACTGCCAGTTCAATATTGCTTTCTAGATATGGAAGGATGGGGCTTTCACACGAAACAAGCAAGATGAGAGATTCCTCTGCTGGGCTCAAGCTTCACCTCTTCAGATTTTAGCATTATTTTAGTTGCTTCTGGAGATGCAGCACCCAAGCTGTGTATTCAAGGTCCAGCAAGTTGCACGCTCACACCCAGGAAGGCAAGCTGCCTCAGGGCACTCGTTGTTGCTATTTATCACCTTTAAAGATACAGCCACAAGACAGTCATAAAAATTGTGGAATTTTGCACCATAAAGCTTCATGTATAAAACACAAAAGTCCTGAAAAATCATACAGGTTCTCCTGAGGAGTTTAGTGTTCTTAAAGATGGGAGTGCTACACTTGTAAATCTGTGCTGTCATTTTCTGATAGCGATGATAAATGACAACCCCCCCACTTAACGGGGGGAAAAAAAAGAAACAGACACAGAAGAAATTAACAAAAGGTATATTTTCCAAATCACGTACTAAATCCTTAAAAAACTTTCATTCAGTGTCTGTATTAATCATAATACATCAGTGTTTTGGGAGCTGTGGTGCCACAGAGACCTTGTGGGATGAGTAACCTTCTGCCAGCCTCTGGCACCCAGGATTTGTGCAGAACAAAAATGCACAGAGAGCAGACTCAGGTTGGCTTAGGACAAACACCAACACACCAGTTATGTGGGCAGCATTGATATATCCACATAGACAAAATGATGCAATTCACTACTAAAAGCTGTCCTGTCATTATTAAAAGAAAAGAAAAGCTAATTTTAATCTGTGCTCCACAAGTTGCACAAATCAGTGAGTGATAGAGATGAAAACATAGTTATACATATTTAAGTTACACTTGAAGCTTTCTCTAAATGAACATATGCAAATGCTTGAAGCCCAGGGGCAGCTCTTTCTTTCACTGAGGACATTTACTTAGTTTTCCAAGCTAATATTTAATCTAGTATTCAGTAAAACATCATTAATTACTTTCATAAATTCCTAACATCCTGTGAGATGTCTTTTCCCTCTGAGCTGGAAAATAGAATCTTCAAATGCCTTCCTCAATGAAGTGTAACAATTTTCAATTTACAGTCCTTTTAATTGTAAGAAAAGATAATTTTTAGTTTTCATCCTATTGCTTAATGGTGATCTTTGTAGTTTTAAAAAACACTAAAATATTATATTTTGGTAGGAAGAATTTTGGGGCAGCAAGGAATAGGAGGATTACAACATAAAGCTTAGTTGAAGAACTGGTGTGGTTTATAAAAGTAATTTGATAACAAGAAAGAGGAATAGCTACAGTGAATGACTCAAAAGGGTCTCCATCTCATCCACCATCAGTCACTTTAACGGAATTTATAAGAAACTGCAGAAGGCGGTTACAACCTAAAATTAGTGTAAGGATCCATTAATTTCCTAGTCTTTCTAGATATTTTTATTATTTGTACACAGATACACAGTTTTGTAACACAAACAGAAAATTAGGAAATTCACTGCTTTAATTCCCAATGGGGCTGTCAACACGGTAGCTGTAATGACATTTGTGCTCAAGCCACAGCACTTATCACACACAAAAAACCAGATGAATGAAAATTTCTAATATATAGTCACTTTATAGCTGTTATTTTAGATATGCTAATCATGTCATTCACTGATGTTTCTTTCTCACATCAACACTTCAAGTATTTTCAAGCATTTCAAGTATTCTCTTCTAGAAAAATTTTCTCCGGTACTAGCAATTGTATATGAGTCACAATCCTTTCCACAGCTGCTCTTCTGATCTGACCTCAACCATTTAATTATTGTAGCAGCCCTGCAATGTGCCAGGAGAAATAAGAAAAAAAAAACCCGCTAAGAAGTGTGGCAGCATCTGCACAGTTAGTGTCTAGACTGAACTGCTATACAGTGTGGTGCAGTTTCAATAGATGATGCTCCTCTGCTTCATGGAACCCTTTTCTTCCCCTGCTCTTGCATTTTGTATTTATTTCCCTCTTTGTTTAAATTAGACATAAAATCAAGTCCCACATGAAACAAGAATTCTACAAGAACATTGCAGAATACCTGCATAAGTAATTTCTTTTATTGATTTAAACCCTTAAGGTCTATTTAATGGATTTAAAAAAACCCAAACTAAATAGGGCAGACTGCCCTGGCACCAGTCAATATAATTTAACACAAATCCATAGAAGAGGATTGATCTTACTGAGCTTATCTCTAATATGGTTTACAAACACTGACTTTTAGTGTGTTAACTTAGGCCCTCTTTGCTCTGAAAAATATTTTTATACCTACTTTCATGCCAGATGGGCACCCAAGTATTTTATAAAAGATGACAGAAAAAATACATTATATAAAGCTGAGAAGAGGCAAACTAATATCAAAAACAGAAAAAGAAGTAATGAATTTGCCTGAACCAATCTCGTATTTCATGACCTCATCATGCAGAAGCTGCCTATTTCAGAACAAGTGATAAATATTAAAATGAATTTTTTTTGCATGTCTTATCAAAAGCTTCCACTATCAATTGTTTTCACAAATGTTTTCTCCTGCAAGCAGTGAATGCCTCTTCATCAATCTTTTATCAAAAGCAATCTTGTTCTGATTTCAGTCTTATCAGAGAAAGTTCTGTCTCTCCTTTGTTGTTTTGGTTTTTTTTTTTTTTCCTTTCTTGGCAGAAGGTACATGAATATCATTTTACACATGACTGTGGCTGCATCTCCATCAATCAGGAAATAAAAAGTAAGTGTGAAGGATATATCATGACCCTGCAGAGCTCCAAACAGTAGAAATACATGTGCCTGATAGTGACAAAGTAGGAAAGCAAGTGTGCATATCCACATGAATGTACAAATATTCCTTTTTACAAGGAATTCTTACATTTCCAAATATTTCTAAACAGAGAAAATGAAGATTTAACAGAGAACTTGACTTCCAGATACCTTCCTGACATGTCCATTGAGGTTGAAAGAGAATATACAATATCAAAACACCATTATAACACAGAGCTTGGGCTTTCAGCCCCCAGACTGGGGTCTGCGGTGGGGACCTGTGCAGGGAGAGGTTACAACCTCCCATGTGCCTGTCACAGCCCAGCCCAGACACCTTTGGACTAGGTGACAGCAGCACGCAGAGCGCCAAAACTGCAAGAGGGCAGGCAGGTTATCTGGCAGCACCCCAGCCCCAACCTACTTATGTAATACCTGCAGGCATCAGGGTGAAGAAGATGCACACAGAGACTGATGGCTGGAGGCGTGTGACTGAGGAGACAGATGGAGACGTGCTGCTGAAGGTGCTGTGGAGGAAACACAGCCAGAGGCATTCTTTGAAGGAAGGTCCCCATGCCAAAAGGGGTTATTCGTAGAGAACTTCAGCCCACAGGGGCAAGCTGTGCCAGGGTGGGGAGATCCTTGAGGGACTGCAGCCCATGGGCACCCCTCACTGTGGAGAAACACCTCTGAAGGACTGAAACTCACAGGTGAGCCTTGTCAGGCAGGACATAAAGAACAAAGGACAGACAAAGGAAAACCAGAAAGGAGTGTCAGACAGAAACCATTATGTACTTTACTCCAAACACCTGTGCTGCCCATTATCTCACCAACCAGACTGTGAGGGACTGACCACAACCAGCAGTGAAAACAAGGGGACTTCAGATTTAGAAGGGGAAGACAAGGTTTTTATTTATGTTTTCCTTTTTGACTCAATACCCAACTCAGTATTCATAAGTTTTTGTTAATTGACAATTAATTAAATCTATCAAATATTCCAAGTCCACAATATTTGGTCTTCAAGACTTGCTTGATCTCCTTAAGCACAAAATGCATTGAGAACTATTCAGTCTGAAGGCCCATTTTAAACACCACCTATGACTGTAGCTGAAGAAAACATTCTAAACAAATAGCATTTGTTTTCTGCTGCTAAAGCTGGACAGCAACCAAGGTTTCAATATATCTGAACAAGATCCTCAGTTTGTACAAATAAATGTCATTCCAAAAGTCTCACAGTGCACCGAGGCCAATGCACAGTGACAGAGCTCCAGAACAGAGTGAGCTGCTGCAGCAACAAAAGGTTGAAAATACAATGAATTCCATAGGAGAGACAAAGAGGCTGTAAAATTCCCATTTTTGACTCCTCAGGGGAAAAACCCACAATAAACATAAATAAAACCACCTTAAGAGAAAAGGGAAGAAAGTTACAAATGAAATTAAATTCGTGGGCAAGTGACTGGAGCCTTGTGCTCCCCCCACAAGTGCTACACATGTGTTTGCTTCATAAGTATGCATCAGGTCATTCCTGCCACTCACAGGAAGAATCCTGTCTTGAATATTCCAGACAGAGGAGAACTAAGGAGAAAAAGAGCTTCATTTAGAAAAATCCATAAATGAAATTTATAGCTGTAGAGGCAGGCTACACCTAAGCTGCTCTAACCAGGTTCTCAGCTCCTGGGCTGCTAAGGAGAAAAATTTCATGGCAGGAAAGTGTTAACTTGAATCATAGGAGATACAACACCAGTGCCAGGATCATCACAGATACCCTTCTTCTCATGATGCCTTCTCACATGGGCAATGTATGTGAGCACAGACAAAGATAGGCAGGAGGATTCAACCATTAGGCACAGAAACTGCTGGGTTTTAGGAGCATATTTTGACTTGATCCCACTCGGCATAAAACAGGCAGTGTTGTAGTGTCTTAGGAGAATGCTGCAGACAAGGTGCTGCTTTGTCAGTGTCGAGTTTGGGGGTAACAGATTCCAGAGAGAGAGAGAGAGGGCAATATAGTCATGAATGGCACCCAGAAGGGGACAGAAGAATGATTTTTCACTCTTAAGTACTAAGGAAGCATCTGGTAAAAACGCCTGGTATAACATAAGATAAAGGCTTTAATTTTTCATACAAAACTCTATGTTTTATTTCTATGTAGCTGCCTTGTATCAAGGTGCAGGGAGGTTGAGGGGGATGTTTGAGGATTAGAAAATCACCATTAGATAGGGAAGCAGATACTTTATCTCTTAGAGCCAGCACTGTGTAAGGACTCTTTCCCATTATGCTCTTTATATTTACCCCAAATATTTTGTTGGTTTTTTTGGGGTTTTTTAAACTGGTTTTATATCTGACATGATGCCTACAGGATAGGTTGGCAGATTTGGTAAAGGCTTTCCTTCCTACATGAGGTGTTAGTAATGCAAAGGATGGAAAAATCTCTTTTTAGAGAACATTTAAGTATGAAAAGCCTCAAATATTTAACATTTTCATCATGTTCCTGATGAAAAGAGGCAAAATGTTGCTAACTGGAGGCTGGAGAGAACGTACATATGACGCTTTCTTGTCTACCAGAGGTTACCAGTAGCTATCAGGTTAAGGCTCAAGCTAAAGTTTTCCACCATTTACTCTAAGGCAAATCTCTCAAAATGTCTTTCCTTTTGATTTTCCCCTCTATCATGGCCTCAGTAGCAGATTTTACTACTAATAATAAAGGTCTCGAAGATGTGAGCCATGAAAGTAAATACGCTAAACCTTTTAAGAAACTAATAACTTTGTACTAAACATGAAGAGAAGCAGATTAGTCACTAAAACACTATTCCATTTTTCTGCTGACAGTAAATGAAAACTTATTTCATACAATGTTTCATTTCAAATCATATTAAGAATTTCGAAGGTGCATTTTTATAATGATCCTTAAATTACTGCAAGATCCAAAATTGCAATGCCTTGTTCTTAAGAAGATTTTAGTGTTTTAAACTAGTACTAGAAATATAGTCTCTAATTTTATACAAAAGAGATGGAATGGTAGATCCTACTGATATTGAGTTTGTATGCCAGAATTGTCAGGGTAAATATGCTTTTCAATATTGAAAGGCATGATGACATCTTTTTCTAAGGGAGAAAATTACTAAATTCCTGTAATTTTTGAATGTTAATGAATGGGTATGCAGAGGACAGTAATTGTACTCTGGTAAAGAACACTTCAGCAAATATTCGTCATGCTTTGTTTCAGTTCAATTTTTTCAAACAATCTTGAGGTACCAGCTTACAAATACATATAAAGTCCTTAGAATACACACTACAAATATGCATCATAAGTACGTGTCATTAATATAATTTTCAATAATAATTACTGAACCTGGGAAGAAACTAAAAATGAAGATTCCCATTACCTCCTGAGAAAAATTAATAAATGAATTCCTATTAGACATTAATTTACATTTGTTCTGAGGTGTTTGGGGATTTTTCTCACCTCATCACAGGGATGAGGTACAAAATATACAAAAGCATTTAATGAAAATGTCCTATAGGCTGAAGGTTTTATTGTGGCAGTTCCTCAAAATCAGTAATTGCTTTGCTCTGGTTTACATTTTTCACAATATAATGCTACATTGTAAGTATCTGGAATCCTTTTTTTACCAGCAGAATTCTGAGTAAGGGTCAATGTCCAGGGAAAAATCTTAGCTTAAAGAATTCAGATCCTTGTAAGAATGAGACTAAACAAAAATGCAATGTTTTCACTTCATTAGAAATACTCCTGATGATAATGAACTGGGTTGTGATGGAACAAAAGTTCAGTGACTGGCACAGGATATTGGACTATGAGTGTGAGAAAAGGGCTCAGAGCTTAATGATACATGAAGTTCAATAAACAAGTTGTCAGACAAGGACAACGGGATTTGAAGAAAAAGCCTGGGCAAATGGCCACAGCGTGAAATTCCACAAGTAGACAGGGACTAGACACCAAATGAGAGAAAAGGGAGAATGACGCCAAAGTCAGACCGAAAAAGAAATGAGAGAAACTGTCTTGATCAAAGAAAATAAAAAAGTTAAAGGCCACAAGAGCACATTTCTTTCTTTAAACCACAATGGAACCGGAATGACAATCTCTGCTGTTAGAAAATACAAATGAAACCAAATGGCAAAGTGCTTCCCAAGTACTTCACTTTCTCCCTGAGTTTGACAAGGGATGATTGTAACATCCTGCAAAATTGGTTACTCTGTTATTTGATGCGGCAAAGGTCTGTGGGATGTATTGGGATGAGTAAATCATTTCAAATCTTTTACCTGATTTCCAATTTTTTTTTTTCAATTTTCAAACCCAGTAAAGGCTTTAATTATTGACATAATAAATTACATAATTAATTTTTTTCCCCCTACAGGATCTCTGCTTCATTCAGTAACAGAACCATCTGTGAGATTGTAACAGAAGCTCTTGTTCAAAAGATGAAAGAAATGTCTTTTGTTTCCATAAATAGTAGGGGATTGAGCAAACAAGTGTATGAACTCCCAAAGTGCACTTAAAAAAAGACTAGAGAATGCTTCCTTAAAAAGATGTGTTTTGGTAAGCAAGTTAACTTATGTTTCAGATGTGTTCTTTCATTGGTTGTTTCAAATCTTCTGTATATTTATCTTGAAACATAAACACTGTGCAATAAAAAAATCTTGGAAGTTAAATTATTGTTAAGCAAGTTGGAAAGAAATTGAGAGCCTACCTTTATAAAATCCTGATTACTCTGATAAAAACAGGACTCTGGCTGTGTCATTAAAGGGTTGTATCATAAACCATGTGGACTACCTATAAGAAGATAAAAAATCTATTTTTCCTCTAATCCATACCAGGTTATAGGTATATTCTTCTGTTCGTTCTTTATTCCAACACAAATGCATCTTGGCAGAAATTATGTCTTCTTTTCTTTTTGCATTACCTGGCTGTCCCTTAATGAGAACAGACAGGCTAGGGTGTTTTTAATGCTTGTATGAAGGACAGCAAAAAAATAGCTCCTCTAGGAAAATGGCTATGATGGACACATTCCTGTTTGTGATTAAAAGTGATTGAGACAGTGCCAATTTCAAGTTCATTTTTTATACTGAGAGGTCTGAAAAAAATAGATAATTTGAAATATTTTGCCAGACATAAGAAAAAGTTGGAATTTGCTGCGTCATAATTATCTGAGATATATTATTCATGCTATTTTATTTGCTAGATGGTCATATTTAGAAGGATGTTCCTTTTACAGGGCCTCAGCTGTTACCAGATTGGTATGGAATTGGACACAGATGAACGTACAAATTGTCATCATCACAAACTTCATTAGCAGCTAAGATGGTCATATGTCCATATATCCAGAGTAAACAAAAGAGACAAGATGCAGTTGGCTCAATCCATCATGGGAAAATGCCGAATGCTACAAAATTAAAATCTGGTTCTGAACTATCTGAAGTCATCTCAGAAAAAAATCTAAATAGTCAAATGACAACACTTTGTGTTATAATGGCTGGGTGTCTTAATATTTTATGTCAAGCATTTGTTAGTTTTCTAATTGTGACACCATGCTCCACCATGTGAGGCTCTTATATATATTTTGATGACTTTCCCCAAACTTAGGACATCTTTTAGGGTAATCTATAATCAGTTAATAAATACTAAATAGACAAAACAAACTTCAAAGATTAAAGGGTGCGAGGCCTCCTGGTTTGGGGTTTTTTTAAAATAACAATCTAGCTCTTGTGCTGAAGCATAATATATGATAAAAAAGTCCAGAAAACACAAAATCAAGCCTGGTAAATCTTGGAGCTACTGGACAATGCTTAGAAAGTTAATATGAGAGCTTGGGGAATATATGAGAGCTTGGGGAATTTATGCAAACACTCTCTGGGATGGAGAAGATAACTGAAAGGAGAATACAGCGGGGAATATGGCAGAATTTCAGAATATTCTGTGAGGGAATGTCAGCTTTCTTGTGTCTGCCCTTGGAAGCTGTAAGGGACATTTTGAATGTCATAGCTGGGAACAAGGCCTCGCTCTAGCCCGAAGGTTATCATGTCCACAGCATGTGAATGCATCCTTGTGTTGAGTATCCAGGACTTTTAGCCCAGGGCTGAGCTGGCATGTTCTGGATGCCTGTCTGCACGCAGGTCGTACGGCAACCCAAGGGCAGCTGCGGTCACCGCACAGACAGACATACAGCACCGTAAATGACATTTGCTTTTATGGTAACATCAGCTGATTTGGCCATTCTTCCTTACGTGCACACCTCTACAGAATCTGTGGTCATCTCAGAACAAAGTCTAAATACCTCTTGGAGCTGAACACAGAGTGTTCTCTCTCTTGTTAATTCAGAAAAGTGAAGAAAGATAAAGCAGCAGACCAGATTTAACCAGCATACATCCACCCCTCTACCAACACACATCACTTAATATCTCCTGGTCATTTTCTAGGTATTATGATCCAATCTGGGGGACACAAAAGTTGGGTCTGTCGCACAGATGTTTGCAGGCACTAATTCCTGCTGTTCCAGCCCTCCTCTACGCAGGTTTTTTTTTCTGTGAATTGCCTAAGGCAAGTATTAGTCCAGATTGGAAACAAGACACTTCAGCATAAGGGATGCTATCTATTTTTTTCCTATCTTGGTTTATAAAATTGCAGTTAGTAAGATTTATTACCTTTTTTCTTCTCCCTAACACAAGTTATTGTTTCTCTGTTTCAAGGATATACTCAGAAAAACGATGTTATTTTCATATTTTAAAATGTAATACTCTACCTAGAGAGATCTAATAAAAAGAAAGTTCTTAGTTCAAGATGTAGCCACTTCTTTCAACAAAAGTAAAAAATAAAAAAAGGTAATTAATCCAAAAGTTGCAGTAGCAATTTTCAGCAATAACAGAGTAGTACATGGCTGACTTGATATACAGAGGGAGGGAGAAGAACAAAACAAGCTTGAAAAACACTTAAGAAAGGGGTTTTCATTATAACCTAAGCTGGAAAAAAATGTGGGAAGGTTGCTAGAGGCATTTCCATGGGCTGACTTATCTTTTAGATATTATCATGAAGACCTGTTGAAGTCTTTAGTTATTTGAGTGAGGAGTTATCTAAATCTTACACACAAGCACAGTAGATTTTTGTCCCAGCAAAGAAAGATGCAACTGGATAAATACGCATTTATGTATGCTTCAGATTTTCTTAAAATAGCTTCCCTGTCTTCTTGTCCACACAATCCTGTTTATTGACTTAAATGTATTACACAGGGAATACAAAACCTAAGCAGGGAAAAGTAATTCTGGATCACTTCTTACTAGGAAAGAAAGTGATGGCATTGAAGGAATTATTCAGTTCAATAGTCAATTTTGATGCTCACTTTTGGCAGTACTTGAATCCAAGGAACATATTTGTTGAGAGAACACTGCATATTTTTAAATGAGTAAGGTTTAAAGAGTTATGAATGCTAGTGCATAGAAGAAAAGAAGATGGAATATTAAGAAATAGTAATGAACATTCAAGAAATCATAAATAGATGTTACAAATAACTGCTACAAATATTAAAAAACAGGAAACTCACAAAGATCAATGAACAGTTTCATAAGAAACTGCCACACAGACAATGTAAGTTCCTACTGGTACTAGTTGAAATAACTTCTTCATACATTTATATGTAGAAATAGAGGCACCTAAGAGCTCTATGAACTTTTCCAGTTTCCAATGTAAATTAAACACCTAAATCTTTAATCAACTACTCAAGCAAAATCAAGTAAATTTATAGCACCAACAGAGGAATTTTTGTAGCCTGGACCAATTAATAGGTTTCTCTCAGCTATATCCAGGGCTGTGTTAGTGACATATATTATTTTTTTATTTTAATATATTATTTTTCTCATTTATAATCCGACTAAATATAACTGAATCTAACATGAAGACACTAGATCAAAATGTACTTCCCTTTCATAAATTCTTATACCAAATTGTGCTGGCAAATTTATCAGACAGGGAATTCCTGAAACAGAATATTGAAAATGATTGGCCAAACTATCCAGCTTCTCAGTCAAATCTGCTCTGAGAATTATATAATCATGAAGAGAATATAAGGAAATAATTTCTATTTCTACATCTGTGTTCTCATCCAGAATCAGAAAATTTGTAGAACTTGATGGAATAACTCATGCTTGGTTTTTTTGTTGGGTTTTTTTTTAATAGTTAAAATTTGGAATCTACTGTAAATATTATTGCTGTGGTTTGATGCTGGCCAAATGCCAGGCATCCATGAAAGCCACTCACTCACCTTCCCCTGCTACAGCTGGGCAGAGGAGAGAAAAATTTAAAGGAAGGGTTCATAAGTTGAGATAAGGACTGGAGAAAACACTCCAAGGGCAAAACAGGCTCAACTTAAAGGTACAAAGTGAATTTATTACTAAAAAAATCAGGATAATGAAAAGTAAAATAAGCCCTTAAAAACATCTTTTCTTCCCCTCAACCCTTCCCTCCTTCCCACCAACAGTGCAGGGACACAGGGCATGGGGGTTTTGGCCAGTTCATCACCAAGATTCTCTTCCACTGCTTCAGGAGAGGAGTCCTTCCCCTGCTACACCTTGGGGTCCCTCCCATGGGAGACAGTTCTCTGTGAATCTCTCCAGTGTGCCTCTAATGTCGCGAGCAGCAGTCCTGCCAAAACTGTTGCAATGTGAGTCCCTCCCACGGGCAAACAGTCTGCCCAAAACTGCTGTAGTGTGGGTCACTCGTCCATGGGGTGCAGTCCTCCAAGGACAGGCTGCTCCAGCCTGGAAGCGAGCGCTCTCTCTCCACCAGGGCTTCCACTGGAACACAGCCTCCTCCAGGCATCCACCCGCTCCAGCATGGGCACCTCCCCCACGGGCGGCAGGTGGATCTCTGCATCCCCCATGGACCCATGGGCTGTAGGGGCACAGCTGCTTCGCCATGGTCTTCACCACAGCCTGCACAGGAATCTTGGCTCCAGAGCCTAGAGCACCTCCTCCCCCTCCTTCTCCACTGACATTGGTGTCTCCATATTGTTTCTCTTACATGTTCTCACTCCTACTCTGGCTGAAAAATTACAACTGCACCCCCACCTTTGTTTTGATTTCTTCTCAAATACGTTATCACAGAGGTTTTACCATCATTTCTAATTGGCCAGCCTTGGCCAGCAGCATGTCCATCTTCAGAGCCATCAGCGATTGGCTCTGCTGGAAGTGGTGGAAGCTTCTAGAAGCTTCTCACAGAAGGCACCTCTGTGGCCTCTCCGCTACCAAAAACCAGGTCATGCAAAACCAACACAATTACTCATAATCATTTTGGACCTTTTGTACACATAAGCATACTTTATAGGTGCATGATGCTATCCCTGCAATCTAGTGAAGGTTTAGTATTCAATAAAAATTACCTTGATGTCTCTTCTGTCTTCTGATCTAATATATTTGAAAACCCCTGTGTCCAAAGATAAGTGAGAGGAGATTTTCAACTGCACACACTGAAAAGTTAATTAGTAAATATTGTCAAATGAATATATATGTCATGCAGTAGCAAACAAGTATGGATTTCAGCTGTTCTGACTGTTTATCACAGGCTTTCATAGTCAAGAGAAATAATCACTTTGTTTAAAATATACTCTCGCTCAATGATGAAATGAAAACAGAACTTGAAAAGAAATAGGCAACAAAATTAAAGAAATAGCACTTTATATTGATGCAAAAAGTAATGAGAGATGACAAAGATATAAAACGAAATTTATTTTATTGGGAAATAAGCAGGGTTTTAAAAAGCATTCTGGAATAAAAAAGGAATTTGAAGAGTGGCATAGCCCACTGATAAAGACAGAAAAAATACTGATAATGCAAAAGAAGTGTACAAAATATTTTTACTCTCCTTTTGTTGAGAGGAATGAAAGAATAACTATATCATATAAGGATGAAAAAGCAGTTCCCATCCTAATAGCATCCAGTGAGGATGTTGAAACATATATAAGCAGTTTTAAGTCAAAAGACTTGGGTAGTCTAAGGCAAGACCTCTGTCTTCCTTATTTTCATTTGTACTTAGATGTGAGGCACTATTTTGTAATATCGAAAATGAGCAAGATAACCTGCTTGTTCCAGCATAAGACAGGTAGCTGGATATAAATCTAAAGAAAAAGAAAATCAAAACTTTACAAGTAACGCACTTTAATTTAAAGATTTAAAAATATACGTATTATTCTTTTGGGTCAAGAAGACTATATGGAAAGGTAGATCTTGCCACACAAAACTTTTCATTTTTTAACATGGAAATGAGCATCTTGGCTGAGAAAGATAACTTCCTTTTCCAGCAAGGCTAACTCAAGGAGTTGCCTCTCCTTCCCCCTCAGCCTGCTGCAGAGCTGCTCCAGCATTCCAGCTGCTGTTCCAGCAGGTCTGTGGAACTGCCCTGCAAACAGGATGAGAGACTTGAAATACATCTGAAACGACATCTTTCCCCTCATTTTTAAAGTTTTCCACACTCCTTTAGCCAGTTCAATCGTGGTTGCATAAATCTTAAGAAAAGGCATGGAGGTGCATAGGTAGGAACAAGAGATTGAAGGTGAAAAGGTTCATTTATATGAGCTAAAATTGCTACCAAATCCCCTATTTCATGGAACTATCACCTGCTGTTGTAAGGATTCATTCTCAAATGGGGCTTTTCTAAGAATTTTTCTACAGTCATTGGTAAAAAGCCTGGTGCAACACTTTTTTATCAATAGTATGTGAATAAATGCACAGTTGTATCTGATGTGTGCAGCTTTAATCTTAATTATTCTTATGATCTTGAAATACAGGAAGGATGCAGGGAAGAGAGAAGATTCAACTGGTGGGAAAAAAATAGTAACTTTAAACAAGACAAGGAACTGAATGTGTTGAACATTTCAAAATAAAACTGATATATGACTTGGTTACATAAGGTAGAAATATCATACACAGATCATGTTGAGAAGTCATTCAAGGCATGGAACTTAACAACAGAAAGACAGAGAAAACCAATGGTTCTTACAATAACTGGTTCCATGTCTTAAGAGACACTTTGTAAAGAAGTTAGCATCCAGACTGTAAAAATGAAAGACTCCTTTAAATGTTACTCACATTAGATTTACACTAGTACTTGCTTCAGTGTCTTTTATGGATTTGTCAACACTGGTGAATGCATGATAATCCAAATCTTCAAAAACAGGTCTAAAGAAATTCCTGCTAAGCTGTTAAGGAGAAAAGATACAAATGCCATCACAATGGGATGAACTGTTTTTCTTTTAAAGGAAAGATTGCTTCTCAACATGGAATGTAAGTGCGCCTGCTATATACATGAGCAACAAAAGCTTGTGTAACCTTCTGCAGTATTACAGAGCTTTGTTAATAAAGCCAGAAACACTTTAATATTTTCTAATTTCCCATATGCTGGTAATTACCATTAAAAATTAAATAGGTAGATGCCTCTATAAAAGTGTCAGAGTTTGATGCTTTTCAGTCAGTGCTGCACAGCTCTGCTTTTCTTACATCCTGTTTGGCAGCAATTACCATTCTGTTGATCTCTCAGTATGACCAAACCCCTGTAATTTGTTTTGGTAGTGTTAACAACCAAAATCTCATAAATCGTAGCCTTAATATTCTGAATGACCAGCCTAACATAATACCAGGGGAATCGTTAACAGATGCCTATTTGGTCCTCTCAACCCACCCTCCCTGTCACTGCAGTGGTCCTGTCTGGGCTCCATGCTGAGGACATGCAAAGAAACCAGCAGAAAAATGAACCTGACAATAAAAGGAGTAATTTTTTGTTGGATTAAGGTGTTAGACAAGACCAACAAGGAGTTCCACATGCTTGAGAGGTGAGCAGTGGGAGCTAGTGGCTTCAAGCATGGAAAACAGGGGGGAAATAGGGTGAAGGGAATTGGCTGGGTCCCAGCTGGTCACAAGGAGCTAGACTGGCTCAGCCAAGCATTGAACTGCTGTTTCTTAAATTCTGCTATCCAGCTTTCTCTTTCTCACACTCATGCAATCTGCCAAGCTACCTCTCTCTCGTCTGTAAATAGGCAACTTCTTGATTGGTCTGGCTTGGCTTCTGCTCAGGTTAGCTACGGATATGTGGTCACTGCACTGGAGAGGATTATTTTACCAATCTCACCAAAGAAAAGAGGCTTTTGTAGCTTCTTCCAATAAACTACATACTGGTGCTTAAGACGTACATACCCTTTAACTAAATTTACAGTTGTGTTAAGATCAGACAACAATCTGATGAGAGCAATTACACAATTGCTTGTCTGAGCTCTTTAAACCAGCATCTGTTGACCACTGCTGACAGAAGAAACAGGAGAGAAATAGAACATCTCCTATTTGAGCTACATCTCAGATTTTTTTGTTAGCTGCATTTCAATCAGAGAATTTAAAAAGACTAATACAGAAATAATATCAGAGTATTTTTCAGTATCACATGATAGGCAATTCTTTTAAATTGGGGGTATAATCTAGGGTCTGGTTACAAAATATAAGAGTAACTTAAAGTATTATAAGTAACTTATAGATGACATCAAAACAAAGAAGCAAGAATAATATAATTCTAGAACTTAATTTTCTTATAACTTAAGACTCCCACTGTATGAGAAACCATAGTAATATTTTTGCCCCTATCAACACTGGATTGATTAGACTGGACCCCTATCTTTATTTTCTACTTCCTGACTCATTCAGCTTCACCTTCCCCTCTATCCCAACACTTTAAACTGTTTCCTTGGAATTAAATGAGTTGTATATTCTGTGTAAGAGCAACATATAAATAGAGCTTCGTACATTAAAAACCCTTCCACACTCATGGAATAATCCCCTGACATTTGCACTCAGCATGATTCAGCAGCAGGAGACAACACCTACCCTAAATTTCCTCCCCATATACATAATTATACTAACACATGGTGATTTAACACTGTGAGACAAAATGATCCCAAGGGTTTTCCCTAGCTGGAAGTCTCCAAGTCCCTGTAAAAGAGCAGAAGGCCCTGACTCTACAGCATGTGTTTTTATTTACAGTGTATGTTCTTACTGATGGCCTTATAAGCAAGTTAGTCCCCATACTAAGCTCCATCCATGCAGTCACAGCGGTACTAGTTGTCTCACCCGAAACAGTTTAAAGCAGGTACCTTCCTGACTAAACTGCAACACTTCCCCAACATCTACGGACACAACCTAATTAGGAAATCACAGGCTGTTCTACCTCTTTAACAGGGTGGCATCCTCTTCTTGACCAGCACTGCTAGTTTAAAGCAGAGACAACTCAGCTGCTCTAGAACCCAACATGGAAAATAGATGAGAGGGTAAAATGTCAAAGAAAAAAAACGAACAAAAGCCCCAGATCAAAACAGTAGAAAGAAAGCTAGGAGTTTACCTCCTGATTTTGAATTTCTGTTTCACACTTTCTTCTTTCCACAATGTTATGGTAGGAAATATCTTACATATTTTTCTTTTAGGCTGCAGTGCCCTTACCACAATGAGATCCTGAACAGTGCTTAATAAAAAACCACATACATCTACAGAGATCTATATAGATAAGTCTTCAGATACTGTAAACATTATAGAACTATTCAACCTTATGAACTCAGGAGACATCTTACAGAAAAGGCAAAGAGCAGTCTGAGCGGGGCTTAGAGTCTCTCCTGTCCTTGGGTCTCAAAGACAATGATTGTGAGTCATGCAATGATAAGAGACATCCAACTCTGTGTAGTCTCACTGGAAGACTTGCTGGGGCATCTAAAGTCAGAATATACAAACACTATACGTACAAATCACTTCTTTTCACCATCAAAACACTGAAACCTGAGCTGTAATCTGGCAACTGCTGTGACAGACTCAGCATGTCAGGAAAAAAAAAAAAGATAAAATGTAATCCAGCTACAAATACAGAAAACTGAAGTCAACAGAGCACAATTACTCCATCTAGAACTCAGGCAGAGAGTGGAAACAGGTTCTCAAAGATGTCAAAAAAACCTTAATCATGATATCTTTCAGGTTACCACTTTTCTGTCTGCTTGAATCAAAAGGTAACAGTTGAAGACTGAACAACTACATAAATAAAGATTAGAGCATACATTGCAAAAAAGCAAAACTCTCCCTCCAGTATGCCAGAAGTTCAGTTCAACCTTTCATCAAGACCCGCAAGAACAGTGAAGATGTTTTGGTTTTCATTCTCAGGACATACTAAAGTGAACCTTAAATTATTTATTTTGGTGTCCCTGATAGTGTGTTTCCTTAGCATCAACATGAAACATTGATTATGACTCTAAGATGCCAAATTTTGTAGCCTATTCAATTTTAGCCTATTTCACAGCACATCTATGGAAGGCAGGAATGCTTCAGAAATGGCAGTGTTTAATTTCAGTGATCATCCGTTATGATTTCAACCACGCTTCCCATGAAAATTCCAGTCTATGCAAAAAATTGACTCACATGACTTACATCATACCAACTGATACAGACAAAGTGGTATTTCACTCAACCCTCAGCTCCTTTGTCATCTTCCCACTTCACACTTAACCCCCACAGAAAAAAACCAAATTCCTCCACACCCCCACTTGCCTGGGCAAATGAGTGGGCAGATTTACAAGTTTTTTTAAAATGTTATGGCCATGAACCCATCATTTAAGAAAAGAAATACGAAATTTCTTTTAGTTCATTTTTAAAACAAAAGTCTAATAAAAACTTGTGAATTTGGTCTGTGAGACAAACCACCATCTGGAGCTCACTGAGATAAAAAGAGAGAAAGCTTCCTTTCATCAAGGGTCATACTGAGGGTCACAGTGAAGTGCTAGCAATAATCTGCTGCTTCAGAGAATGCCTTAAAATCTTACACTCTTTGCAAAACAAAAATAAAGACATATATTATCTGCCTGGTGATACTGAAGATTAGAAGAAATATTTATTATAAGTCTTTTATGGAAGCATTAGCAGAATTTAGATGGTTTCATAATTCCTTTGAGGAAACAACACCACCAAACTGGAAAATAGAAGTCAAATATAATTAAACAAATAATATTTTGATATGCTGTTATGTTAAGAGATACTACCCAAAGGCGAATTCTAAAGCTGTCCTTTTATTAATTGCCTAAGGACTAAAAAATATTAATAATACTTGCAATGACGTACACCTTTTACATTATGCAAATCTTAGACCTCAGCTTTAATCTCCTACTTAACAGTGAGAATTGTTCTCGCCTGAGGTCCCTACTACTCAAACTTCAAGAGATTAAATATAGCTCTCTAAACCATATAACTTTTCTTTGACATAAAACAACCTAAGTCTTTATGAAATGGAAAAATGGCAGTAAGGAACTTGAAAAATAACCATGTTCCTCTGCTAAAAAATGCCCTCATTTGAGACATCAGCCATTTTCTCTACGGCATTAGATTCAGAAACTGTGACTGTGGAGCTCTGCTGAAGCCCAACAGTCTGTCAGGTGAGCAGAGACTCCTGTGTATATAGTTGTGTATATAGTAGTTGTAAGGATAGCAGAAAAAGTATCCTAAATCACAGAAAATTGAGAGGGCTTTTTTAAGCAACAAATCTGCCTATCAATTTCTGCTTTGTCCAAGACCCTCATTAAACCAGCGGTGTATGGGATAACACAGGGCAGACCAGCACCTTCTTCATACTTTGGCAGGTTACCCGTAAACTGGAAGATGCTACCTTCAGCTACTGTTTAAGTCTGAAAGTCTTGCTCAGAATTGAAGGTTGATCCAGTTGAAGGAGGCAAACCACAAGATATTCTATAAATAAAGTCCAAAGAAAACAGTATGATTTTTTCCATACCTTTGCCAAAAATGAACTTTTATCCACAAATTCTATTTTACAACATATGTTGTGAATCAGCACAATGTACACTGAAAAATAAATAAATGTTGGTCATAACTGGTTTGAAATTGGATCAAAAATGTTGAGGAACTGATTAAAAATAGACAGGAATAATTTATAGTTTTATTCATTTTGGAATGTGCCTGAATACTGATTCTTTTGCAAACTATGTGTGTTGTGGGGTTGGAAGACACAAAGAGTCAAGATGTGATGGGAAAGTTAGGTGATACAGGCAGAGTAGCTCTGGAAATTATGATCACTTGTGGGATTTCACACCACAGAAATAATACCTCCAGAGATTAAAACACCCTATGAAGAAACAAGTCTGACTTTGTTGAGGGAGAGAGCAAGTTCAGCAGACAGAGAATTGGATTGAATTAAGCACAGCACTGCAAGAAAAGCAGCTTGAATTTCCCTATATATATGAACTGTAAGCATCTATTTTAAGGTGGTCTGTAGTCAAGAAAAAGCAGCTGCCGCTCATGGTTCTGACTGGTGCTTCACTGGCCTCAAAATCACGGTCTATAGATACCTCTCTGTTTAGGCTCTCCTTGGAGACTTAACTCCCAAGGGTCTATAATCCCTTTTTTCATCAGACAAGTATCTTCCAGGTTCTATCCTCTAAACAGTCCGGAAACCTTGTATTTCAGTTGTGAGACTGGGATGGTCCAAAAAAAATCACTCACTCTTGTAAAGAATTCTCCTCATCTTACCAATCCACTTTACAGAATGGTTTCAGAAGCAATTGCACAGCTACAACTAGGCAGGAGGTTAATGAGAGTAGGACTTCTTAGACACATCATACAGACTGTGTTTGTGCCACAACTCAAGATGTCAGTCTCTAAACCACTCAGGTATCTGCTTTCCTTAGACCCCATTGGGACAGATGAGCCCCATCAGATAGACAGGTAAGAAGAATGCTCCAGCTTGGAGAGGAACTAGGTATGCTCCAGCAGGAAAGCTCCGAGGCTAGACTTTAAGGTGTGTCAGGGACAGGAAAGATTGAGAGAAAAAAAAGAACACAGCAGTGGAAAGAGACTCTTAAGAGAAGGAAGCTGAAAAGTTTAGCTTTAGAGGTAATGGAGAAAAGCCCGCAGTTTTATCACTCAGAGTTGGCTGACACTAAATTGAACTCATCCAGAAGGACACAGTGTGAAAAGAGCAAAGATGTTCATAAATTGCTTTTATTTCTATTCCTTTCTATGTAATCACTTTGAGTTTTCCAAATTTAAAAGGTTATAAGCTCATGAAAACCTGTAGTTAGGAGAAGTTGCTGAGTAAGTGAGGACAGCTGAGTGAGTTTAAAAGACTTTCCCCTCCAGATACTTCACTGTAGATATAGATCTAGGTAAATACTAGAACAACCTCTTCAACCAGGCTAGGTGTCATCACATATTTCAGGAATAAACACAGTAACATTTGCAAAGTAATACTTATGATTTCTTGGTGGACTCAGAACATTAGGAGTAATTCCTGTTTTTACAGCATGAGAGATTTCAGCACGAGAGTAGGCCTTAAACCTTCAGTAAAGTAGCGCCAGGCCTCTCTAGAGCACGTTTACTGTGATTCAGCGCAGTAAATATAATTACAATTAAACTAACTTGTCATAAGAAAAAACAAAGTACATTTTTTATATAGTATCTTTGATTTGGTTAATATTAAAACCCCTGCATATTACACAATGAGTTTCCAATTCACAATTAATTAGTCATTTTTATTGAGTTTACTTTTACAAATATTTTGTCCTTAACAAAACCTCAAGAGGGTTTCATTTGCATTTTGTTCAATTTCTTTCCATTGCCATGAAAAGCAACTCACTACTTGGCTCTGGTAACTGTTCAAAGAATGTCATCTAAGTTTTGAATTATATTTGGAGCCTATTTATCATAATTGGGAAGCCATTTAGCCTTACATATTGTATCAATTGACATGGCAAAAGTGCCATGCAGGTAGGCTTCCTTAAAGAATGAGATAAAGACTTCTTGAAGTGAAGTATTCTGCAAAATCTGACTATTCTGCAAAATCTTTTTAAAAAAATTATTGTCATGGCTGGCCTATTTTTCCACCTTTATTTCCTATATGTCACAAAGGTTATTATTTCATTTTGACATATTTATTTTTTCCTATGACAGATCTGTATTCAACAGATTAAATGAGTATGCACATGTTTGACTTATAAATATGTTAAACATTTCTTCACTGAACATGTATATATATATATATATTCTCTACAAAGAAGGAAAAGAATCTGTCAGGTCACAGTAAAACCCTCATTGTTTAATCTTCAAATAACAAGGGAACAAAAAAGTTTGCACTGCCACAGTTTATGCTTCTACAGTTTATGAGATGAGACAGATATTGATATCACCAAAATACACTTACATCCAATTTTGCTGAAGATCTTTTTTAAAAAATGATGGATATAAAAACTAAAGACGACAAAAACAATCACAAGAGTTTCCCCGATAGATTTATACTTATGATTTTCATAATCCTAAGGGAATTTAGACTGCAGATTTTCTGCTAAGTTTCAGTAGACAGAAAAAGATGGTGAGAATATTTCCAGTGGAGAACCAACACATTTTATGAGAATCAAAGATGACAAGCTCACAGGTTGCAAAGAAGCATAACTTGTACTGTGAATATTATTCATCAGGTTGAAGCCTTTTTCAAAATATGCCAGGGGATAGTACAAGGTTGACAACTGCTCTCTGGGAAGTTTTATTTTGTCAAGAATTTCACAGATGTGATTATGCTGTGTAATTTCAATATATTTTACCAGACTCCTTCAGGCATGGTTAACACTCTCCTGAAAAATATATCAACAAAATTGGTGAAGTACTTCAACATACTCAGTGTCACTTACATTAGGCTGGTTGAATAATTGCAGCAAAATTAAAACTTCCTACTGAGTTATTTGGCACTATTTGCTTATTTGTTGTTTGGCACTACCGGGTTATTAAACGTAAGTCCTCACTATAACAGATGACCATATAATATGTATTTATCCAGAAGGGTACACAAGAAAAAGCATTCTTTGCCCTTCACAATTGACAAGTGAGAACTCTACTTCAATGAGTTATTCCACAAACAAATTTAAAGCATAAGTACCAAAACTTATAAATTAAGAAAAATAGAGTGCCAAGAAAAATAGAAAATATATTTTTTCTATGTTTGCATTGGAAGGGAATTGATCAGGCACAGCAAGTTCAGTAATTCAATGAAAAGAACTAAACTATTCTACAAATAAACACCAGAAAATCTCTTCAGTCTATTCTACGTTAACGTGGAGGAAAAATCATCTTAGTCATCTCTTTAAGGGCTGTACTGGGTTGGTGTGGCAAGGTTTGGTAGCGGGGGGGAGCTACAGTGGTTGCTTCTGTGTGAAGCGGCCAGAAACTTCCAGCAGCTTTCTCCGTGTCTGACAGACCCAATGCCCGTGAGCTCCAGGATAGACCTGATGCCAGCCAAGGCCAAGCCCATCAGTGACAGTCTTTGGGATAATGCATAAAAGACAAGAATGAGAATATGTGAGAGAAACATCCCAGCAGACACTCAGATCAATGAAGAAGGGATGGGAGAATGTGCTCCAGGTGCTGGAGCAGAGATTCCCTTGCAGCCCGTGCTGCAGACCATGGTGAGGGAGCTGTGCCCCTGCAGCCCATGAAGGTCCATGGTGGAGCAGAGATCCACCTGCAGCCCATGGAGAAGCCTCATATCAGAGCAGGTGGATGCCTAAAGGAGGCTGTGGCACTGTGGAAAGCCAGTGCTAGAACAGGCTTTTGGCAGGACCTGTGGATCTGTGGAGACAGAAGCCCATGCAGAAGCAGGTTTGCTGTCAGGATTTGTGATTCCACAGGGGACCCATGCTGGAGCAGCTTGTCTCTAAAGGATTATACCCCGTGGAAGAGACCTGCCCTGGAGCAGTTCCTGAAGAACTGCAGCTCATGGGAAGGATTCATTGGGAAGGATTCATGACGGAGAAGTTTGTGGAGGACTGCCTCCCACAAGATGGACCTCAGGCTGGGGCTTGAAAAGACGTGAGGAATACACTGACAATGGTGAGACAAGTCAATAGCTTGTCCAGAGAAGTTGTCATCAGTGGAATTATACAAGGCCAGGTTGGATGGGGCTCTGAGCAACCTGATCTAGTGAAAGATATCCCTGCCATGGCAGGGAGTTGGGCTAAATGATCTTTGAAGACCCCTTCCAAACCAAACCATTCTGTGATTCCGTGCTTCCGAGCCCTTCTCCTGAGGAGAAAGGTGACAGAGACAATGTGTGATGAACAGATTGCAACTTCCCTGTCCCCTTACACTACTGCAGGGAGAAGGTAATAAAAATCAGGAGAAAAGTTAAACACAGGAAGAAAGGAGAGCTAGAGTGCAGGTGGTTTTAAGATTTGGGTTTATTTCTCATTATCCTCCTCTGATTTAATTCATAATACATATTTTTTCTCCCAAGTTGAGTCTGTTTGGCCCGTGATGGTTATTGTTGAGTGATCTCTCCCTGCCCTTATGTCTACCCATGAGCCTTTTGTTCTATCTTATATTCCCTGCCTAGCTGAGGAGGGAAGTGATAGAGCAGTTTTGGTAGGTCAGCCTATCACAAGTACCTAACAAGACACACCAAACAAGCACTTTTCCTGAGAGATTTTAGAGAGCCACTAAAGCTTCCTTGACCAGTATACGGTCTCTGTCTGCAGCCAAAAGAAAATTAAAAAATGCTCAGAATCTGTAGCACACATAAAAATAAAATGCATTTTTTCCTATTGTCTGCAGCAGAGCAGCAAAAACATTGAACCATGAGATTATTTAAATGAAATACAAATATTTTACACAGCCACAATGATTGATATTTTCTTTAGTTCTGTCTAAGGAATATTTATAAATTCATCAGTTGCAGCTGCACATCTAATGCTCATATGTCTAATTTCAGGACTGCACTTATCCTGTCATATAGATATTTTGATTCATTCTTTTTGTTCCATCATTAGACCATTTTCCTTCTTTTCCTCCACAGCTCTTAAAAAACACTTTCCACAATCTCATTATGTTTTTAAAAATGCTTCTATAATTACACAAGAAATAATACTGCATGTCTCTTTTGTTGATTTTCATTACTTGAGTGATCACAGAAAGAAAAAAAAAATGATCACAGACAAATTCTTCCAACTGCATGGAAGGAGGAGTTTATAATTATAATTCTATTAGGTTTTACATTTGCAATAATTATACATTTCTTAAAGTGTGAAAATCAGCTCAGAGCAACCTGAATTACAATAATACATAAAAACAAAGGAGCTCTACATAAATTTCTTCAAGACAAATTGCTGTGCTCTCAAATCAGGCCTTTTTAAATATTACTTTCTAGGCCCTGTCTCTTGGAGTATTCATTATATTCCAAAAGCTCAGTATAGGTGAAATCACTATCTCATCAAAGTCAAAAGATATTTTGATATTTGCTTCAACATGGTCTTAATATATCATAAGATCAAAAGATACAAACGTGCAGGGAAAAAAAAGCAGAAACATACATAAAACCAGTGTTTTTTCTGAATTTTCTTTAAAGAGCAATTTATTGTCTCTCCTTTTGTAAACAGCTTTACAATTAGATTGATTTCTCAGTGTGGAAGGGATAGTCTTATCAAAGATAATGTGTCGCCAAATCTCAAACATTCAATTGGGGTTTACAGATTTGTGGGTGTGTTTCAATGCATCCTTTTTCTTGACTCCTGTATTTATTTCAATTCTTGAACAGCTCAAGTCCTCTGATGTTTCAGTGGTGTATTTATCTAATGCAGGACAGTTTATCCAAATAGCCATTCCTGTTCTAAAAGTTAAAACCACCCATCTGGCACATAACTTGATGCCAACTGTTAAGCACTGAACTGACAGAGGATCATGAAAAAATGCTAATTCTCTTCATGTTTTGCATGAGAACAGTCGAATGAATATGGAGGCTATTATGTGAAAATGATTGAGGCATGCCTCATCAACAGCATCTCCTACTCTTACCTTCAGTCAATGATTCAAATAATGTCAAGCCAACATTTTCAGAAAATGTGTAAGGAATTTGGCAGGTAGTTCAGCTTTCCAGCTCATTTTGCAAGTGCTTCCACAAAACCCAAGTCAAATAATCATCTCCTTCAAAGACTATTCTCTAAAATAATATCAGCCTAATATCAGTGTTAAAGAGGAGGTACTGAAACTTGCTTCTGGCTTAGTAGTGGTAAGCAAGACTAAGTACAAAGGGAGCAATAGGGATTTGAATCTCCAGAATTGCACCTTATTATATTAATAAAGAGACATTTCAGAGGTCTTTCTGATAGTTTAATTGATTAAATCTATAAATATGTCTATGGGAGTGAGGGCCCTAGTGGCACCACCAGCCCTGACTGCCCTTTCCCCACCCCACTGTGTTCTCCCATGAGCCAGGACCCCACGTCAGCCCCTGCTCCAATAATTCTGCAGCGGGGCCCATCTCCATCTCCTCACAGACATGCCTGGACTTTTCTCAGAGAGGTGCCCAATGCCTGGCACTGGGGCTGCCCGTGCCTGGACAGGGTGGTGACAGGCCCTGGCCCCTGACACCCCCAGCCCCCAGAAAACTGTGACACGTGAATAGCATATGCTTTAATCAGTTATTTATTCCACCTTATGGATTAAGATAATTAAGTATCATATTCAAAAGATTAAATTATTATTATAAACTGCCCTTATTAACCATACATTCAGTGGAGTATGTTCTTTGCTCAGCCCTCCAAAAGGATGGTTTAGTGGTGATAAAGTGCTTGAGATGGCCAGGTTAAAACAACCCTTCAAGAGGGTACAATAAGACTAAATATTTAACAACCTTTAATAATACAGCAGATCCTGTAGGCATAGAGTCCCTGCTTGAAAAAGAATAGAGGTCCAAGTTCAAAACACATGAAGTATCCTGGTAGGCCCTGAGGAGGATGGTTACAGGTGCAGAATATTCATTGTTGCTCTTGCTCCCTCCTCTTGTCCACTAAAAACCCACAAATATTCATTACTTGGTGTAAGTTATGATCCAACGCTTTTTCTCATTTAAGTCTCAATGCGACAGAAACATTGGTGGACAATTTTCAAAACCACAATAATTTATGTCAAAAGCAACCAGAATTTTCCAGATGCCAATCATTGAATAGGTTTCCTGCTTTGTTTCTATCTTACAAGTAGGCTGGGGTAGTGCTTTAATGCAAACATTAAGACTCAGTCTCAAAATTTTGTATTCTGGTATGTATTGTTCTAGTCTTTCTTTCAAAAAAAAAAAAAAACCAAAAACAAACGAACAACTCGGCTGGCCAAAGGGCCATCTATCCTAGCAATCCTATTTTCAATAGTGTCTGCAAACAGCAGATGGGAGAAATACAATAGGGCAAGCATATATGACACTTCCCTTTCACTCTTCAAATCTCCATTTATTTTCAGCTCAGGGATTTCCAAAGCTGGATAAGGATTGTGTGAATTATCTACCGGTAAGACAACATTCTCTCTGGATCATGGCACTACTTCTCAGCTTCGGTGTGGCAAAAGAAAGTCCTTATAACTGATAATAAAAACTGAAATAAAACTGAAAATAAAACGCAAAGAAAGGGGATGGCTGTTTTTAAAGGATACTCTAGCTCTTTAAAATTTGAAAATAATTTAAAAAAACCCTCTCAGAATAAACCTAATAATTTCAAAGGATACTGAGGAATTTCACTGCAGAGAATGAGATTAAAAAAGTCTACCCCTGATGTATCATGAATTTGGTGAGATACAGAAGTCTTCATATAGGAAGCCAGGAAAAAAAATACTGCTACTCATTGCTCAGGTCTTCTCAGTGCAGTCAAAGCTCAGCTCTATGGAGATGTATTCACATGTACTTTTTCCAAAGGTTCACATCTCTTTATAATGCCCCAATTTCTGCTTCTGTTTCAATAACTACAGTTTGCAGCTCTGCTATCATACAACTACAGTGAGAAAACAGCATCATTTTTAAAAATAATAATTTTCTTCTAGATCAAAATCTATGTTTCTCTCTCTACCCAATTTCAGGATGGCACAAGGTCAATATTCCAAAGCAAAAGATTCCATTAAGTTTCAATACTTTTTCTTAATGTAATTCAAGAGATGACATACTATTAAATATGTATCTTCAAAATTCCCAGGTGGAGACCAGAAATGTTACTAAAACTTTCTGGACCAGGGCTCTGTGTCTCTGCACATGTCAATGGCTGAAAATTCCAATTTCTACTCAGAGTTTATGAAAGTCATTGAAATTCCACAATGCCACTGACTCCTGCCAGCACAAACTGAGTCTCATCATCTTTCCACAATTTATGTGACTAAATGAATAACTTTTATTTTTCTTAATCACATAGAGATGACAGCATAAAAACTAGAGATTTTAAGTAGTCAAATATCTACTGAGAAAACTAAAGGTTAAAAAAAATCACAAAATATTATAAAAAATTTTTCTAAGTGTTAATTTTTGATTGTACACTATATGAAACTTCTCTGCATTACGGAGGTTCTAGAGAAGTAATTTATACAATGTATTTTAAAGCACGGAATTTTTTTATATATAAATTAAATACAGGTAAGATTTTTTTTTCATAACAGAAGCTGGGAAAAGCTGCTATGATAATACTCATATTCCAGTGAAGTCTTAAACAAATAAATTGCTACTCTGCCTCGACAATATCTCCCTCATTGTCAGTGGCAGCTGGAAGATCAGCAGGTTTTCATCTATTATCATTACTGGGGTTGATGATGATTACTGTGCCAGTTGAGTCTGGGATCAAGTAATTATTACTTGTAACTGAGAACGTGAGCCTTATCGCAGCTTCTGCCACTCTCATGGTAAATGTAAAGATAAAAACATGATCTGTATGACTGTATTTAGTGTGAAGCTTATACTGAAAGATCTAACGGAGAACCATGACATGATCCCTGAAATATTAGTGAGATATTCCTAAAAGTGACCAGTTTTCAAAAGAAGACTTCTGAGTACAATTAATACTTTCATAACCTGTAAAAAAAACTCTGAATTGTCCAAAACCTGCATAGAAGCAAGGTTTGTCTGGGATTGTATCTTCCCAAGATCTAAAAACATTAGTGCCTTACAGTGATGATCTCCACAACATCAGCATCATCCTCACCTTACAGTCACCTGCAGAAGGACACACGGAATATTTGCCAAGACCCCACCAGTGCAGCTTTGGCCCCACTCCATTGAGTGGGTGCCCTCCAAGGCCTGCTGAGTGTTTGCCTTGGAAATGCCCAGGGAGAGAAGACCCAGAGGGAGAACTGTACTAAATGTAGCTCTCACAGAGAGCTCCATGTGAGCTGGCAAACTCACACAGAGTTTGCCAACTGCCCTTGCTCTGTATGTTGCCTCTCATACTGTTTCTAGGAATGCTCGTGAATATCTATGACTGATGTCAGAAGGAACCCAAATTTCAACTGCTCCATGCTATTCTAATAAAGTTATATTATTATTCACACAATAAGACCACAGTGCTATAAAACATGAGAAAAATACTATGAAAAACTTTGAAATAAATTCAAGCTATAGCTAAAAAGCCCTGCAAGAGATGTGTGGGATGGTGACACTTCCCTGAAAATCTCCAAATACTAAGGGATGAGAGAGGAAGTACATTTCTTCTGGGAAAATGACGTAATACATAATGAAGAAATACAGAAACAAATATGGATAGTGTAAATACCTTAAAACAAAAGCTATTAAAAAAAGAACCCTGTAATCATTCCTTAGAAGAAAACACTGATTTAAAACTTTAGGAAAAAAGATGTTTCTGTAAAATCTGCAATGAATAAACTTTTCCAGTATAGATAAAACTTGAGAATTTTATTCCATGTTATTAAGATTAAAGCAAGTTTAAATGATAATATATTACTATTTTTAGAATACTTTTGCCAGACTTCTAGTACTCTATCAGAAAGCAGAGATTTCTTAAAATTAAGTATGGTAAATTTCAGCTAACTTTAAAATATTAATAATTTCAACTTTGATTCTGGGCACAGGCTTAAGGAACATTTTAATAACTAGCATAAAACAATTATTGTTTGGTTTATACAGTGTAATCCATTACTAAGCAATATTTATCACTTCTGCATTGAACAACTTTATTTCCTACATAGAAAAATTACTGAACTGTGGCCACTTCAATTTTATAAATTGGACCACAGCCAGTGTGCCACAGTTCGGAGAGTTACATTGTGGAAAGTGATAATCACTGAATAGTAAAGCTTTTGGTAAAAAAATTCTATTAAAAATACTTAATCCACTGGACTATGAAATTTTGATATGGTTATCACATTTATGGCTCCAAATTTTCAGGAAAGAGAAGGGAAGGAAAAAAAGAAAAAGCTTCATAAAAAAAATTAGAAGTTTTATTTGGAAATGACAACTTTTTCTTTGAGTCAGATATGAGTAGAAACTTTTTCTTGTGACAGAATCATATTATTAAAATATCTGTAAATAAAATAAGTAAAATTTTGCCTTGGATTAGAAAATGCCTAATAGACAAAACTTTCCTTTTTTTCCAAATTATGAAAATGAGGATCTGGATAATGACAGAGCCTGAAGTTTAAGTGCATTCCTGCAGTTGATAAAGGACAAGAAAATATTGAGTCTTGGAATGGACAATGGTTTGTCCAAGAGGCAATGCATCAGGAAAATCATAATTATCATTTTGGTGACCATCATAGCATGATTACTAATCTACCTTATTTTTTTAAGATGGTAGTTGAGTTTATATACCATTAGAGAACATAAAACTGCTGGGTAAACAAAATAAGTTTATTCCTCAAAAAACTTAAAAAGAGATGGAAGAGGATTGAGCCTGACTCTCTCCAAATGAGCTACTAGCTGCTATTAGGGCTCTCATGAAAAATATGGAAGACTTATTCTGGCACCACATCAAATGTTACAAAGATGTAAATCTGTCTCTCAAATACTTTGCTGTTTTTTTCATGAAGACACTTGAATGTCATCAGATGTGAAGTGGAATGAGATTTCCAAACCCCCAAATGTTTTTCAAAATGGCATTTCTGCTTTTTTGGCTATTACTACTGATTGCATGACTTCCACTGACACTCTTGACAGAATTGACAGTTTTGAGAAAAATTTCTATTGTATAAAATGAGCATTTCCAAGGGAAAATTACTTCACCAGATATATATATTTTTTTAACATATTCTCATACATTTTGCTTTTTACAAGAAAGCACAAGATACTCAATTCTGTTGTTAGAAGAAGCAGCAATTTAATTTCAAAACAAAGAATGATGTATTTAAATTTCTGCACAATTCCTTCTAAACTAAGAATATTTGCCTTGACAAAACTGCCTTATAAAGAAAGGCACATTGTAATTTAACTGCCTTGCATCAAATGAAGCTAGTGACAGTGCCATCCTTATTATGTTGCTCCCATTCTATCTTAATCTGTTTCTAAATAGTGATGAATTTATTAATCTCATCCAAATAGTTCTCACTTCCAAGATATGACTATGAGTTAGTGTCAAATATGAATGAAGCCAAATTTTCATACTTAAACCAAAGCTGTTAAAGTATCACACAATAGCGTATGTGCAGGTGCAAATTTAATACAGAATCTCATTTGCCACAATTTTCTCAGACATAATCCTTAGCATTCAAGAGCTCCAAAAGTGGGATCATTCTCTAGCATGTTTTTTTTTTTTTAATTCCTTGGCACAGCAGTATTACCAAATATTGTGAATTTAAACACATGTGTATAGATACATTCAGGTCATGTCAGTTTTAATCATCACAGTTTCTAGTTACTATTAAAATCTCTATTATACCTGTGTTTTTCTATTATTAGTCTTTCAAGATAAAAGCTATTTACACTTGATTATTCTTAGACTCCTTAGGGCATATTTGGAAAATGTAGCATTCTGTATAAATGTTTCATTTGGATCATATAAAAATTGAAGGAAAATATCTGATTTCATAACATGCTGCTGAATACAGGATACAAGCATTTGACGGCAGGGTGTTAACTTCCAGGTTATGAGTTCAAATTCAACATGGAGCAGAAAAGACAAAGGTAGCACCAGGTACTAAACCATCTGTGACTTTTATTAAATGAAGGTGACAGATTTTAGAGTCAGATGTGACTATTATTATTTTTAGGTCTGGATCCAGATTCAGTTTTTGTCACAAAGATTCACAGAGTAATATCTTCCTAAAACCTATGAATTGCATGAGGTCAAAAATTTCTTTTGGAAATGCATTCTTCTTGGTTTACACTGCATCTGATGAAGAATCTACTCCACTGTAATATCCGCTTCACTATCAAGAATGTGTCAGTGCTAACTTAGGTCACAGAACGTTACAAAACACATTAAAAAAAGGCCAAAGCCTTTCAGTGTACATGGCAATGTAAAGGAATGTTCTGGCCCAATACGGATAGAATAGTGCTCACAAAAAAACCCCAACCAAACAAACAAAAAACCCAAAACTATTTTCGAGTAAAACATAAAGTGAAAAATACATAAGAAAAGGGGTCTGCAACCAAGTAATTTGCACAGAACCAGATTCATGGGCTTTATACACTGGTTAGACCTACCTCTTCCCATCAGATCTTTTAAAAAATAATATATTTATTTAGTTTTATTGTTCTTTGCTTCTGGCTTTTTTTCTCATTACAGACACACCATTGCATTTTTTATTAAAAAAATACATTTCAAGTTGTATAGCTGAATCCCAGCCTATTAATCAACAACATAGAATGCTTTCTTTTAACTGCAAAATAGAGCACAAACTGCTTGAAGTGTTTTATTTTTATGCTTTATAAATAGTGGCTAATACTTCAGCTATATAAAATGAGTTATTGATATTTCAGTGCATTCCTATTTGGATTGCAGAAACCTTCAATTTTTTTCATTTGTGTATAATTTGGCTCTAAATTTCAATTATTTTCTCTACAAAGAAGGTAGAAAGTAGAGATACAAATATAAACTTTCTTCTGTATCCATGTCATTTAATCACCATCATTTCACAGTGTAAAGTACAAAGCCTTTCTCAGTCACCTAATGAATGAGGTTCTTTCATTATTGAATATAGGAATATGATTGAAGAGCACTAACTTCTGCATCATTTAAAAATATCAGCGGAAAACAAAGTATGTGAGCTTTAAAGACTAGGTAACACTAGCAAGTGGAATATTTAAAATGTCTTTCCTCTCAGGATGAAAAAAAAAAAAACAAACTAAAGAAAATGTTTTTACTCAGTTAATTTGATGTATGCCTATCCACAAGACTTGTTCACATTCCTGAATAAAGCTGTAAAAGTCCTTCCCTAAGCACTTTTCAAAGTTTTGGAAGTGGTTAACCAGCACAGGCAGAAGAAAATAAAAATATTCCACCCTTCTTTGTACCTTAGAGTTTTGATTGATCACTTGCCAATAAATTAACTCTATACAAGCCAGTGGAAAGCAAAAGGGTTACATATGTGGCATTGAATGTAGACTTTGAAAGTGGTGTCTTTTGTCTCCCCAGCATTCTGAACACTAATATATATATATATATATAAAATCTAGGTTTAAAGCCCCAGCCTCAGGCTGTGCCTTCAGAAACAGTAATTAGAATCTCCCTGTTAACAGAAAAATTTCAAACACAACTTAGAAGGAAAACAGAGAAAATGTAGAAGCACAGTTCAAAGCTTAAAAAAATTTGTTTTTCAGAAAACATACTTTAAACATATTAATTACTTTGGGGAGGAATTCATCTATTTGTTTTTTAAATTTTCAAGCATAATTTCCTACTTTCCTACATGATTTTCTTTTTTTTTCTATTGTCCCAGAGAATCAAAATAAATCCATGTGGTTTTTATTTTTTCCAGTACATTTTAGACTTAACTGTATTGCAAACAAATGTTACCAGTTATCCTCTCTATCCAGCTGGTCTGTTCTCCTCTTCTAGATTCCTAATACGGAGTCTCACAGACAACCGACCGACATCCCTACTCACCCTGCCCTTACTCTTACTATACACTGCGAGTGCATTTGAATGACAATATTTCAAAAAGAATTTTTTTGACATGCCAAGTAATTCTTAAAAAAAATATAAGTTCTCACAATAGTCATTTATCCCAAAATTTGTATTTTAAAAAAATTAAAAAGGTCTCCTCTGATGAGGTACCAGAACTCATATATCAAAATCAGTTCTCATGCATTTGGAAATAAAAAACCTCTGTGCTGAAAATAGGCATGCTAGTCTTCAGCTGAAAGAGTTTTTCAGGAAGTCATGTGTGTCTGTAAAGTGGTGCTTATAATAAAAGTGCCTCTCAGCTACAGTGGTATTGTGTACTTAAGCACATCCTCTACTTTGTTTGATTTGCAGCCAATACTCTGATATAAAACCAATCATCCTTCTATGTTTTTCTTCTACTAAACTGTTTGTTTGTTTTGCTGACTGTAAGAGTAGTGCACATGACAGGGCTGATAAGGAATCCAAATTTATGCCAGCCTGTGCCTGTGCCTACATCCTGTTTACTTCTATGGAAGCTGACAGAGCTGCAAGAAAGATACTATATAGTTAATTATGTCTTAAAAGGGCTTCTCTGACTCGATCAGTTCATCCTGGCAGTGTTTCTGAAAAACACCTTTATGGATAAGGACTTCATAAATTCTTGTGAATGTTCTCATTTCAGGAACCTTAATGAAGCATCACAATTACAGCAGTTAGCACGTTTCTGTTCCATCATTTCATTTTTTTGTACTTGATGACTGGCCACTTGAACAACCATGGTGCATTTAAAATTCATAAATGGATGTTAACATAATACTAGCAATGAACGGTTTTTTGCATGACATTGAGGACAGAAGGCAGGAGATGAAAAAGGCTTTGCAGTTACGAGATATGTTATTAAATCCTGAAGTACATGTTTTGGTGAATTTTCCTTGTCGTCACTTCAGAGATACTCTCTTAAGTTTAAACACATGCCTGGTTTCCATTCCCACCTTCCTTTAACCACTGGTTAAAACTGAACAAGCCTGACACTTTAACACTTATGGAAGGAATACCTCATTGTATTCTGTCTAATTATAATTTGCTTCTGTTTAACTTCTGTTACTTGCTGACTTTGCTTTGGTACTATTGTTTCTGTTTTTCTTTGTCTTCATTACCAATTCTTTTAACTTTGAATTCCCTCAAAGGCTTGATTAGCAACGTGCACTTTAATGGGGAAAATGACTACCTTTTTGCCTTACAAGATTTAGAAACAGCAATTATAGAAAGTTCCTGTTACAGCTTTTACTCTGAAGCCAAGTTCTTGAAACAAAACTAATACTGCTTAACTTCAGCAATATTGTTTTGTGAGCTCTCTAGAAAGCCATTTCTTGTAAAATTCACAGTAAGGCTGACACTTTTTGCTTCGTATCTGTAGAGGGACACAAATTTGTTTCCAAAAACTCCACAGTCTGTGTGCTGCCTGATGTGTTGCATCTGCTGCCAAATCCATTGTTCAACTACGCTTACACTTCTCAGCAGCGTTCTTCATTAGGACACGTGGCAGAGATGAGGAACCTTACTCTTTGCATTACCACTATCAGACATATCCATCCTTAGATTCTTTACAATCACAAAGTACCCGCAGATATACCAATAATCCACCAATGTTATACATTTCTTTTGTTTTTATGGCATTAATAATAATCAGTTTACCAGATGGAGAACATTTTCTTCCAATTATCACATCTTTTAGCACATATTAAAGTGTGTGTTGCTTTCTGCTCTCTTCTAAACGTCTCCATGTTTTTTATTTGAATGTTCTGATATTTTACATTTTCTTGAGCTTGTTTTCAGTCATGGTTTGAAAGTAAAGTTTTAAAAAGCATCATATCATGTAATATCTTTCTTGAACAGGAACTGGATCTGAGGGAGGAGAAATGGATGGACTCTCCAAGGAGATGCAGAAGGTGCATCTCCTGTAATAGGTTAAGTCCACTTGGACCCAAAGGGATACTGTAAGGATAGGGATTCCATATGACCTAAATGGACCTAAATTTAAAATAAATTTCTATTACACGAAAATGTTAATATGAGAATGCTCTCAGTGAGGGATCTCTGGCCAGTAAACACAGTTAAGGTAAAGAACACCACTTGCCCTTAAGAGCAACCTGTAAGGGATACCAAGCCACCAGAGATGGAGAGTCTCAAAAAACTAAATGCACAAAGGCAATGTCCTGCATATACCACAAAGCTACTGGACTCAAAAAGCCCTGCAGACAGACTCTGTAGCTTCCAAATAATCCCTGATACTTTTGAGTTTTACACTGCTCTAGAGAAGGAAAACAGTAAATAAAATGTGCTAAAGACTAATCTCTGCTTTTCAGGCTGGCAACACAGCAGTTTTTATTCACTTGCCAGAATTACTCAAAATAGAACAGTAGCATCTAAAGTGCCTGTTGGGAACAGATCCCAGCATATGCTGTTGACTCAAGCCACTCCTGAGAACTGTCTGGGAAATTGCTAGGTTGGAGTGCATCAAAGCTACAACAGAAAGTATGCTGGTAATAAAAATGCATGGATGGCTGCTTAGCAGTGCTTGAGCCCTTGCCACTGCTCTGTTCCATTCTCTAGTAAACATGCAAGCCAGGTGACTAGTGCTGATGCAGTGAAGCTTTTGTACTGCAAACAGCAGTACCAGAACTGTCACTGCTTTTCTAACATACTGCATGGTCCTTGTACGCCTGCTGTGATGCATGGGCTTACACAAGACTCTGAAGGACTCAGCTGCAGTAGCAAAGTCAGACTGAGGAGTCTTTAGAAAAGTATTTATTGGCATAAATTTCACCCTTTTTATAGAAGCACTAGCTCGGGACCCAGTTTTCACATAACAAGAGAAGTGCAACTTTTTATATGAGGATTTAAGTCATCTTATCTGGTACAGAAACGATAACTATAAGAACTGATGAAGCTGAGGTTGCCATGGAACATCCTAGATAGAACATTATCCCTGGAATTTCTGAAGCTGGACTTGAAGCTGATCTCAGTCTATAATTTAAAAAAAAGACCCCACCCAAGAGAGCAGACAGGAAACAAGCTTTTATGGCACTATTATTTATCTTCAAGAGTTTACTATTAAAATATTAACCAAGGATGAGGAATTTCCTTAGACAAAAAGATATAGCATATTATGTAAAGACATCAGCTAATTCTACCTTAAACATCTCACTGAACTTCATTTAAGTGTGAAGTTCTAGCAAGGTTTCTCCTACAGGAGAAGCCTCCAACAATACATGCACAAGATCACAGCATTTACCTTGAAAGTGTGAGCACAGGAGGTATCAAAGGCCCAAAAGATTATAGCAAAAATTGCAAATGGAACATTACAGTCTCTTAGGATTTCATGCCAGTGGAAGAGATCAAGAAAGCATATATCCAACACAGATGAACTACAAAATACACAATCAGAACACAAACGGCATAACAAGGAAAATCAAGATGGTTTCCTAAGCTGGACAAGCCTTCTTTGGGAAGCATCTAACATTCCATATTGAATAGAAACAGAATTTAGGCAATTAGATCAGGCTAGACATCCAGTTTTTAGATGGCTACAATGTGGGAAAATGTACCATGCTCTTTATATGGCCTTAATTTACTGATACAGCAGCTTCCCAAGCCAGAAATTACTTCCACCCAAAAGGACATACAAAGCTGCATAAAGGAGAGAAAATTTGATAAAGGAGTTCAAAATCCAAAATTTTTAGAGAAAAATTCCCCAAAAAATGCAGTAAAAACTATGCTGATGAACAAAACACAATGATATTCAGGAGATACCTACTATAAAATTATCAACACCTCCTGTGCATTGAAAAGAATGTGACTATTCTGGGGATTTTCAGTCCTTCACTCTTTCAGGAGGGAAGCATAAAGGGACTTAGGATGACTGTGACCTAATATTCCCAGAGAATTATTAGATCACAGACAGATTGCTTCAGATGTGAAGCTCAGTATCCCATGACTCCAGGAACTGGCAAAAAATCACCGACTCTCTAGTTTCTTCTCCAAGTGCTGTCTGAAAGTTAGTCTGGCCTGGGTTTCTCTTTCCTAAGAATTATGTCACTCATTATCTTAGAACCTCACCTTACTATTCTAGATCAGATCTAACATGGCAAGGGTAGTCAAGCAAGTAGCAGTTGTTTTGGACCATAAAACAACAGAAGAAAATATCTGTGGGAACTGAGACTATCATCTGAGTGAATTCAGTGTTTCACTACAGATGGGTGGAACTGCTGTTCTACATATTTTCCAGGCTTCCTAATTCATACTGTACATATTATTACCCGTGGCAAAATTGTAGCAGCAAAGCTTTCCCCATAAAAAACAGTGTCACGGTATCTAAAACACAGCCACATCTTTTAATTTATAAAGGTATTTTGACTCTGCTCATCTCAGTTGCATCATTTATATAACAGATCTGTTAAAATTTATGACCCTTCTAGCAATAAATAATGGAGGTAGTATGAAATTATTTCAGTCAGAAACTGAAGGCAAATTCAATACTGTAAACTCAGTCAACTGGAAACCTGAATTTCAAATCATATGGCAAAATTTATTACAATGAGATCTGCAGCAGTTCTACTATTCATTTTTACCACTTCTATGTAAGTACCCTCTTCAATCAATGCAAGAATTTGACCTCACCATTTTCAGAAATAAAATATTTTTTGCTTTTAGGAAACTTCCTTGGCACACTCGGTACCTTTATTCTAACTTCTACCACATCTACCCTTTGGAAATTTCTGTAATTTTATTGGCTTCCCGGTAAATAAGGTATTGCTTTTATTTCTCCAGTTTTCATAACAAGATAGTGAGAATTAAGGACTGTTACTAGGAAAGCTAGCACTACTTTACCATGTGTTTATCATGGAAAGAAAATAATATATGTCTGGGAAAACTGGTAAAATTTTTAGACATACTGACTGTACAGTTTTAATCATTTAGGGACATGTTTCCCACATATAGATCCTCATTTCTTGTCTGTTTACTTTCCTTGTTCTTTCTGATATAATCACTCAGCTATAATAATATTCAATGTTTAATATTGTGTTCAGTAACTGTTCAGCAATTATTGGAAACGGTTTAGGGAAAAGCTCACAGCTGTTAACCTAAACAGAAGTCATTCTTATCTTGTTAAGACTTGTGAGTAACAAAGTACTAAAATAAAATAGTAATTAAATAGCCTGTCTTATGGTTTCAGTCTTGAATTCTCTGTGGAACTATAAGGTCCAGACTTAACAGGCAACTCATAAGGATTTTGTGACATGTCTTCTGCCCATACTTCCCATCTGATGTATTTTTAAAGCACTGACTTTTGAACTGACATTTTTAGTAATGTCTTTGGGCTATTTGTTCCCCCAGCACTAGAAAATACATTTAAGAAAATTGTTATCCAGCCACAGGTACTATTCTATGGTCTAAGCATGCACACTGAGTGAAACCAGATCTGAAAGTATGCCAGGATATTTTTCTAGTGCTTGTACTCATTCCTTATGTTGCATAATTTTCTTTACTAATTTATTTTTTTTTAATCCCAGATTACTGATATACTATTGCTAAATATGTTACCTTGGAAAGACAGAAATATGTTTTTTCCAGGAACTATGTCATTTAGAAGCCTGACTTCTCAGTGCAATATCAAACTAAATTATCAGGTGCACTACTAATGCAGATGTTTCTTCATATAAAAGCTAAGAGATTTCTTCTCCAAGCCTGCATGGGTTCAATAAAAAAGAGAAGCTATTTTCAGTCTGCCCTCGATGAGGAGTTGTGGTAATTTGGGAAAGGATACTTTAACCACAGGCTGGCATTACCCGGTCCTGAGTTTATTCTTTCTTAATTAAATACAATAGCTAAAAAAATAACTCTAAGTTGTTAGGTACTTAAACTCTGCAACTTAGCATCTCCTTTTCCTCTTACTAAATAAATGTACTTAGCTTACACATGGAATTCTTAGAAAGTCAGCATTTAGTTGAATATTGTTCTCACCAGTTTTTACTTAGCAAGTCAATGACAGCAGACAACAGGAAAGGTTGAATACTTTTGAAAATTTTCCCTCAAGTGTGTACATACATCCCAGCATTTTCTGGTGGAGAAAAGAAAAGAAATAAAAGCCTATTTTTATATTACTTGGTTTTTAAACCCTTACTGTATTAGTTGGTGGTGAACTAATCTTTCCACATGTATGGAAAAATGCCAGGTTGGTAAAGCAGTGGGGAGCAAAAGAACTATCCAAAAAAATGCTTCACCTATTGCACCAGGTCTCACAGGTGTGTAGCGATCTTAACCAATACACAACATGAGAGCTTTGGGGGTGCATAGAGGGTACTTTTCTGTACAAAAAGAGTGAGGAATAGGTCAATGAAAGTTGGATGAGAAATGTGGCTTCATTAGATTAGGAGAACTGTAAACATCACAGAATTAGGATGAGAAAGGAGTACAGTTAAGTGCAAATCCTACCATAGAAACGGTTTCTAAATCATGAGAAAGCCTGTCTCTCTAGATGAGCCATTTAATAATCCCTACAATCTCCATGCAAGACACTTTCCTCTTACTTTTATGGTTCCTACTGCAGGCATAAAATGGCTCAAAAACTGTTTTGCAACTAAAATGTAACTGCTTAACAAGTTCCTGAATGCAAAACAAAACTAAGAAAACTAAATCAAATAATAAAATCTGGATGCTATGGCATCAACCACGAGACACATAATTATATTTCAACACTCTGTGAAGCCAAGCACTAAGTAAGTAAGAATGAAAGTAGATTTTTAAGACTACAACATGGAAAAGAAAGATTAATTTTTACCAATTATATTGGTTTTATTTCTCAGGATGACTCTCCCTTCCTCCCATTATTCAACACCATCTGAGAAAAAATGGGAAGCAAAGTATTGTGATCAATATAATCCTTCAGAATTCATGAAGTAAAAATGATACCATTTATTATAATTATCAGGGTTGCTAGGAATAATTGTGATAGTGAAAACCATCAAGAATCATTTGATATGTCACTCCTTTTCCCTCGGCTTAGGATGAATATTTTGGAATCCTACTGCAGCAAAACAGATTGTTGTGCTGGGCCTTCATCATTGATTTCACGGAAACAGGGTACCCTTGTCTTTGATGTCATTACCCCAAAAGATTACTGCTTGCATTAGCTTCTATTCAGTTTTTTTCTTATTAAAGAAGTTACATTTTATCAAATGACAGTAAATCTAATTCAGAAGACACTGAGCTGACATCAAAATTCTCTGGTTATAAACTGCCTATTATAGAACTAAGAAAACATAAAGGATTAACAGTTGTTTGGTTACATACTCTGAAAGTAGTCTTAATCCTTTATTCAACACTGAATTTACTCTTTACAAATGAAGTTGAGAAACTTGCTATTCAAGAAAGTTATAAAACTCAACAGGATTTTCATGCCCAATTATAGAAAGAGTTTTGCTTTTGTAGTTTATCTGACTAAAAGATGGATCTTCAATCACTCTAGTATATTTGGGAGCCATGTTCTCAAGGTTATCATCTGTACTGACAGTAAGTACATAAGCTCTATCAAATGAACAAAGAATAACTGGATCTACAGAGCTACATAAGATGAAGGAAAGATAAACATAAGCAACAAATCTCAGAAATACAGAGGAAATTGTTAGTTTAACTAGAACAAGAATAATCTTTTATTAGTATGAAAACATTTTTGGTTAGTTTTCTGTTTGGATTGTGCTTTCAGCATAAAGCCAAATACCAAAATTTCTTGATCACATTTTCTGTATGAAGACTGAAATACTATAAAATAACCTTTGCTATGATCATTCTGAATAATTTTACACTTTTTCTTCTACTTAATAATTAGTTTGTATTATAGTATATGTTTTCTACTCCCCCACATTTTCATTATTTAGATTTTCTATGAAGTGGTAAAACATTGAAGTATTTTCTGTTCATATCATGCATGAGCATTCACCTGACAGAGCTCCGCTAATTTTTTTTTCAAATTGATGAACAAATACAATGGATTAGTAAGTAAAAGGCTGGACAGAAAAGAATACAAATATAGAAAAAAACCCAACAATCATCTGTACATATACTGAAGAACTAATCTGTTTTAAATACCAAAGGAATCACCATCACAGTAACTGTCAAAGGTATTTATAAACTGGAACTTTAAATCAAGGTCTTAAGCATTACATATAAACAACTGTATATCAGATTAGCCCCTATCCTCCCTTAATTCAGTGACAAAACAAATAATTTTCCTTAGTTCTCTGTCTTCATCAAAAACCCAAAAGGGTATTTAAAAGTTCTTCTTACAGTTTATGCTTCATTTTCTTTGATGTTCCTTTATTTTTGTCCAGACTTACAGAAAATGCAGTTTGGTTGTCTATTTTAAAATACCTACTGTTTCTTAAGGTGTTCAAAAATTTAAAAAAAAAAAAAAAAGGTGCTGTTTTCGCAGTCTAGTTTATATACAAATGGAAAAGAAGTTTCAAGTCAACGTTTTTATCACTGAGGTATTTTCTCAAGTTTTGAAGAAAGAGTTCCTAAAATAAAATTACTAAAAGAACAAAATCCTACTGTGAGCAACAGCACAGCTTTCTAGAAGTGCCCAGTCCCTAATTCTATCACCTGACTGTCTGGTTATGCCACCTTATATTCTGCAAAAACGTTCAGTAGTGAAGTACCTGGACATTGTCTCATCTAATTTCCCAGAATGAGATCAATGACAACATTTTGGTTTTGCTTGATCCTGCAGTACAGCATATAAATCTAGTTGGTGGAAAGTCACCACGTTGCTATGTCACCATATGCTTCCCAGCAGGAGAGGCTGGAGAAATGAATTCACATATGAAAAGATTCAAGCCTTCTGTTTAACTTAAGGTTTCACTCTCTGAAAAAGGGTAGGGTTTTTTTTGGAAATGATGCTCTGAAGGCTATGCGTGCACAGTGTTTTGGCACCAGCCAAAGAAAGAAATAATCAAAAATGACAAATCTTTTCTGATGCTCAATGAATGAAATAGAAACCAAAACAAACAAGTAAACAAAAAAAGCAAAACTTTTACTCTTTAAAAGTATCTTTAACTAACTTTGCTGTCTACTGTCAGCATGTAACACCTGACATCAAGATACCTCTGACTCATTAATATCTCAGGAGTGGTGTAGGTAATATACAGTCCTTTTGTGTATGTAAAATGATAAAAAACTAACACTGTTGCACCCAGAATGAAAGATGCTTCCAGCCATCCCAACCTCAAATATACTTAGAAAAAACGTATTATGAAATTTACATGAAAATGAAAAATTCTAGCACTTCAGAATCCCTTCTGTTATTCATTTAGATAGGTAAGTAATTGAATTTCATGCTGCCACAAACTTTCAAAAGGTCACAGACTGAAAAAACCAAACCTATGAATAACTGTAGAAGTTGTCAGGTTTGAAGCTGGAGATTTTGGCAGCCAGGATGGGTGCAGCTGGAGCTCTGGCTACCTAACAAGTTGTGATAAATAGCTTAGACACTTGGGAGACCAAGGCTTTAAAGAGAAAATGGGTCTTTTTCTTTCCAGTATGAAGTCTGGAAAGGGAACTCTGGATGGGAGCCAGATCCTCTACTGTATTCTTCTGAAAAGCCTAACCACAATTTTGCCTAACCAACTCAGTTTAATTTAAATTATTATTGTTCATAATTCAGCATGGTTGAAGCCCTCAGTTGAAATTCGGGCTTCTTTTTACTAGGCTCCTCAGAGAAAAAAAATGAGCGAAGAGCCTGCAATAGATGAGACTTGTGAAAACACAAGGTCCAGAGAAAAGTCACCAAAAGGCAAATGGATGAATGACTTTCCAGGTCTCCTAGATAAAATTACTATTCTTATGTACACGCTACTTCTCCCATTTCAAAAAGAATAATGTTGACATTTCAAAGTTAGCACTTTGGATTCAAACTTCTTATGACTACATATAAATGAAGAATTTCCCATCCCACCATCTCCGAAATAATATTTCAAGTTGCCTGAATGATCAGAAGTTCAGGAGTATATGACCACAGCTCCTGCTTACAGTCTTCCCACAGTTTGGAAAGTTATCTTTGGAACAGTAGGAAATTTTGAAATGAATCCTTAAAGCCTACTGTGTCCTGCTATGATGGGTGATCACTACGGCAGATCTGCAGCTTTGCAGTCACATACTGCGTGGACAGAGAGACGCATATATCTTTTTAAAATAAAGAATGTAATCAATGCTGTTAGTGGATGAGGTTGAAAACAGTTCTACAGAATGTAAATACACAGAGTGGTCTGCCAAGCAAAGCACAGTGGAAAATAAAAGGAACAAGCATTATTGAATTAGTTATTGAATCCACAGACTCACATTTAACAAAGGGTTCAAGTGGCCAGAACAAAATTATTAATACAAAAACCAATTGGAAAGGAAGCCACTCATAGTAATAATGCTTTTAGCATGCTGTGAACAGAAAAAGGAAGATAAAAGCATTCTCTTCAACTTTTGTATTTTTGCATTAATTGCATTAATTTTTGACAATTTCTGTTAGAATGACTGCCATAACCTTTTCCAAAACGAGATATTTTGCAGTGTTAAGAGAAAGTTTCCCAAAATAAATTATCAGCAGCTGTACTTATTTATCAAAAGCAACAGGTAAAGCATTATATAAAACTGTAGCTTTCCCTATAAGACCACAGGAGGACTCACAAGATCATTATAAAATAGGGTTTTATAACATGGCAGTTATAACTATCTTTTTCACAATCCCAGGTTAGTACACGATACAAACTTTCATTTGGAGAAAGGAGGATATAATTCATTTTCTCCCTGTGACTATCTGACATTTTGTAAATCAACAAACTTCAAATGTCAACATCCATTTAGATCAGTGAGAAAGGAGCGATGCCATGAAAATTCAAAGGGATCTCAGGAGGCACTACAGTAAAACACATAGCAGGAAAAAAATCAAACCATGAAAATTTCAATTTTTTTTTGCTTTTCCAACTTTATTTTTTTCAACCTTTGCTTATGAAATATAATCAAAGCTAACTCTCAAAGCACAAAATAAGCATGGTAGGACAGATATTCTGATCCTAATCATTAACAGGACTTTCATCCTTCCGTTTTCCACTCACAAGCGATTCCACTGATACTTTAAAATACTTTTTCTCATGAATAGAAGTTGGTCTTCATGACTAAGTAGATAAATGCTGACTTTTAGAATGAAATGCTGTGAAAGCTTTGAGCTTTAGTGAAAATTACAAGGGGGAAAGAAAGTCCAACATATTTCAAGAGCCTTTCATCATAACTGAAATATTTTCAGAAGAAACTTTGGCATCCCACTCAGTCCCTTTGAAGTTGGCTGCAAAAGAAGACATCCAACGTATTTGCTGGGTAGAAATGCCTTTCAAAGAGTGATGAAACCACAGCTTGTAAACATCAGTCAGTTTGGAAATGGCTGCATTTTTGCTACATACATTGGCTTTGTACTTACTACATCTAAGATTTCAGAAGTATGCTTAAGTTGTTTAAAGACATTCAAGAACATTCTTTCTTTAATTCCACCTTTTTAGTCAGCCATGATGAATTGATGACATACCTTGACTGCGTATTTGTAGAGGAATCAGTCAAAAGTATTCTACTAAATTTTGGACCAAATATATGCAGATTAAGACTAATATATGAAAATTTACTGTTTTCTTCTGCTGTTCATGTCTATGTCAGTAACTGTGGTTAAATATCAAAGTCACGCTTTCAAGACAAACAGAACATAAACACATAAAAAGAAATTAAAATGAGAACTAATATAAAATCAGAGTACAAGCACCATTTCTATATAGAAAAGACACTACTGAATGAATTTATGAAATCACATCCAAAGAGTATATTACAGTATTCTATGAAAACACTAGAAAGACTTGGAAAAATAATCTAAATAAGCCAACAAATGTTTCAGAAAAAATTATTTTAAATTATGTTTTTCTTAAAATTTAGCTTTTATAGATCATTTATTATTTGTTAAAATACATAGCTGCCATCTTATGTCTTAAATAGGAACATGTAATACTATGGGACTGTGTTCAATGAGAATATCAGTACTAGTCAATGCCATTTGATTTTTACATGCAATCTTTTAAATATATTCAAAAATATTTTTAAAGTATTTGAATTATTGTATTGCATTTTTAAACTACATTAAAATTTTGTTCCCCCATGCAGTATTTGAATACATTTCTTACAAGCCCATTGTAATGTCACCTCTGAATAAATTTTAATTCAGTACGTATGAAAACTATTTAACAGTTTATTGATGAGAGACTCAAACACTATGGAAGCTACCATGATTCAAGACAAATGGGGCCTTTCTGCAATTGGGATTCAGTTGGAAAGATACTTAAACATTAATGGGAGCTCAAACCATTTCCTCTTCTTTTCTATTTTGCTCTTCTGGAGTACTGACTTAGAAAGAAAAAAAAGAAGGCAGAAAAAAAGTGTTTACTCAGGTCAACCAAACAGGCTGGATGGAAATTTTCATTTACAACCAAATTAACTTTTTACAATATTTCAGCAGAGTCAGTAGTAGAGGCAATGAGGAGTCTTATCTTGCACATCCTTATTCACCTGAAAGCCCAATTAGCAAGAATATTTACAATGTCAGCGTCTTCGAAAGCGAGGAAATAATTTTTGCATACATCCTCTGAAAACAAAATTGAATTTAATGTGTATTTTGCTATCATAGGATGCAACAAAAGTTTGTAAACAAAGACTACCTTGTTCACCTTCAAAATATATGCAGAGTTGTGGAGTTGTCTACAGCAGTTTTTCCTGTTAATTTGACAGGTGATTTGCTGTCTGCAGCTCTTTAAAGATATTCCAGACTGTTTTTTGACCAGGGAATTGATGTCAAAATCAATTTGATAAGCAAAGTTTCTCTTTCTTCCACTGCTAAGTAATAGCTAATGAATAGTGAGGGGGGGGACCACATGCAGAATACACAGGTCAGTGTGTCAAAAAGTTAAGAGAAAAGAAGCCTCAAAGATCAATAGATACAGTGTCAATGGCCTGTAAATTAAAATAGGAAGTGAGACTCAGAGTAATACACTTAAAATCAAAGAATCCTTTCCTTCTAATTCTCCAGGGTAGAGAAATTAAACACAAAGCAAGAAAAATGCCAGCTGTTCAAATAAATTACAGATCAACACAAAGGAATCGAGTAAGCCCAGCCACAGCACACTGCGGCTGTCTGCAGACACCAAGGAAGAAGAACAAACTGCTTTCCAGCAGCCAACAGTCTCTGGGGCAATTTCTGTAGAAGGTACCAACAGGAAACTGAAATATGAGCTTGCTTTTCACTTATGAAATGAGAAACCAACATAATTCATGCTCTTTATCCCTATTCACTTTGTCATATAACAAAGCCAAATCCACACCTTTATTGGCTTACAATCTTAAATGCTGTTGGAGAACGTAAATCCCAGCAAAGCCTAGTAACTCCACTGGCCTCTCAGAAAACATAAAGAGCAGCCGTTCATTTGTCAGATAAAGAGTCGGATCTGAAATATTCAAAGCAGTCAATTTCTCTCTCAGATTTTAGACCAATGCCTGACCAAGAGACAACTAGCTTAGGAAGTTCATTCCCGTACTTCCGTAATTAAAACAAGCTTCTAAGTCACCAGCTACGTGCTATTAGGTCAGCTCTGGCAAGCTGGGGACCAGCTGGCAAAGGAATTGCAAACTTCAAAGAAAGCTCTCAAATATCCAATCGCAAAATAAAAAAGTACCCACTCTCAGTACCTTATCTTGGAAGCTCACACTGGTTAGATGGTGACCTTTACACGATTACCTTAAGATGGAAGGAAATCAGCCCCTCTCTGAAGTGTTCTCGAATTTGTAATAGAAGATGGCTGTGTGACTGACGTTTGTGGGAAAAAAGAAAGGAAAGAAAAAGGCTTAAATGTCCCCCAACATAAGCTGAAGCTCTGATTTACTTTCAAAGGAATGATGATAGCCGACTGCAAATTTACTGTACACAACACAATACTCTCAATCCATCAGTTAGGGCAGGGCAGAATGCAGCTTACAGCTTCTTAATTTTTTTTTTTTTCCCCCTCTTGAATTTGCTTATTTTAACAATATGGACAGGCTGATTCTTTCAAATATTTCCTTTGTTCCTCCTGTCCTCCAAACATCCTGTTCAGTCTGGCAACAAAGAGAAGTTTAGAGAAAATGACAGAGATTCAAAAGACACATTTAAAAGCAATAACTCTTGTTATCCTCTATTTATCAAGCACAGGTGGAGAGTGGAGAGTAGATCTGTCAGTTTTTCTGCATTTTCATAGAACTAAAACATTTTTTACCTTGAAAACATCTAGCTATCAGCCATTTATGTATTATTATACTTCCTGAGTCAACAGGTGTGGAAAATTTTCAGCTATTCTACAGAATTAAGAAAAAAACCCTTTCTATTTAAGGGTATTAAACATATACTATATTCCTCCTAATGTCAGCTTCTGTTCCTGTGATTCAAAAGCCCAATTTCTCCTCTTGCTGCTGATATACTGCTTTTTGCTATTTCATCACCACATCCTGGAATATCAAACTCACTTTAGATAGCCACAGAGTCCATATACAGACCAGCTCTCTGTGGCGCTCTAGAATCAAAATAACTTATGGGGGGGAAAAAAAAGCATGAATAATGAGTCACCAGTTAATTATTTTCTTCTAAAGTCTTTCAATTGAAGCAAGTAGCCCAGCCAGTTGTTTTCAATTCCCCCTGGATACTGAGTGTAGAACAACAACAACACCACCACCAACAACAAACCCCAAAACCCCCCAAAAAACCAACCAACCAAAAAAAAAAACAAACCCAACCAAAAAAAAAAAACCCAACCAAAAACCCAAAACCAAACCCAAGCCCCAAACCAAAACCAACCAACCAAAGAAACAAAAAACAACCCAAAAAAAGCCAAAACAACAAAAAAACCCCACACAGCATTAACACATGAATCAGTTACATCCTGAAAAATAAACTTAGTCTCGGGTTTGGATAATATGTTACTTGAAAGCAGTCTCACAGTTTCTACCACTAATGCAGTGTAATCATTGATTGCAGGGTTTATTATGTAACAGAAGATGATCCTTTTCAGTTTTCAAACATTTAGATATACAGAATACATAAGCTGTATTTACATTAGCATTTTTTCTCAGAGTACTGAAGTTAGCTTTGAAAAGAATCCCTGAAATACATATAGTAAAGATGTTGATGCTTTACTACAAAAGTTTTGATTTTCTGATCCCTTCCTATCCCACTCAATTATTTGTTAATGTAGAAAACAGCTATGGAAGACTACAGAAAACACACCACAATGTTGCAGAAAGTGAACTGAAATCAAACCTCACACAAACAATCCTGGACTGAGAATGTTCTGAATGTTGCTAGGTCAAGGCATGATGGCACTCAACAATATCATAACATTTCCATTTGCCTTCTAGGAATTGTTTCACTCACATATTTAGCATAAAAATCCCTATGTGGTAGTTTACATTTTCAGCAATCTTAAATTTAGGTAGCATTTCAGAATATACAGCAGATGCCTGTAAAATATTCTCATATTTCTCCTACTAGCATCAAGGGTGACATTTATTTACTGAATTTCATCACTGTTCAAAATAACTAGATGTATCGGGCCTATTTATTTTTGACCGATGAGATATAAACAAAGCTCCTGGGATGTTGTGGCACTTCAGGGCCAATTTGCAGCAAGGATCAGAGAATTTTGCACCTCATCTATGACAGTGAGAGCTTGAAGATGTGGAGACAGCACAAGCACACATGGGGAAGCTGTGCAAAAACATCATGCCCTCTTCAATCATTATTGCTGGTACAGTGAAAATTTAATATCCCCTTCTGCTAAGAAAGCTCTTCCTTTGAGAATGCAATCACAGCTCCTTGCAGATGAAAAATCACCAGGCAGTAAGAAGGACTCTGGAAGGCCGGAATGAGCGGCGAACACCCAGCTCTGTGCACAGGGCTGGCCCTGCTGTAGGGCAGTGTGGCAAGACCAGGCTGCTGGGATGGGGCTGTGAGCAGTGGGGCCAGCCCCCCTCGCTGGGGAGCTGCCTCTCAGCCATGCCTGAGGGGCTGCAGCCATCCCTGTGCCTGGCCACGCATCTCCTGACCCTGACTCCAAGTCCCAGATGCCCTCCAACCTGCCCCACTGCTGTGAGCTGCCCGGTGTGGCGGGCTCGGGCTCCCGCCGCTGGGCCCGCTGGCTCCCGGCACACGGAGCTTGGCACAGCACGGTACGGGACAGCTGCCTCACTGCACCCGACAGGGACCACGGGCACAGCAGCTATCACCTGTTAACCATCTTGTAAAAACACACAGTCCAGGAGGGACGGACACACTTCTAAGTGAATTAAACAAACCTCACATAATAAAGGCCAAGCTGTTCCTATCAGAGGTATAAATCTCATGCCGTGAAATCTCAAGGCTAAAATCTCCTGAGATTAACAGTCTTGAAGTTTGTAAACTGATGAGGATTTACAGTGTTTTCAAATAACGTGGCGGACGGCCATTCGAGTGGAGTGTAAGTGTCAGATATAGCTGTGGGTGGCAGGCACAGAGTGGCTGTGGCTAGGATCTGGATTCCCAGCACAGGCGAAGCTCAGCAGGATTTACCTTCAGAGAGGTACCAGGCACTATGGCCTCCATCCCTCCAGGCCTCTGGTCTCACAGCTGGGGGCAAGTTGAGAAGCACTGAGATGGAAAATAGTATGTATTGGTTTGACCTTCATCTTGTAGGCAGGGCAAGTCAAGCAGTACTATAATATTTCTGAATTATCTATAACAAGATAACTAAATAGAAATAAGAAATTATTCCCTTTGCTAAATTAAGGACACAAATGAGATAAAAATACAAAGAAGTTGTTTCTGGTGAAAAAGGCAGCAAGACTGAATTGTTTGCCAAAGAAACATTTAAAACAAAGTCTCTTGCCCCATTGCCTGGAAGATGTGGCTCAGGTAGAAACCAGAGTTCCATTCCTAACCTCGTTTCCTACTAGACTTCTTTTCCTCTTGTATTACATTTTCTCTTTGAAAAAGTGTTTTCAATTCACCTGGAGAAATTGTTAGGAGAATTCTTTCATTCCTTATCTTTTACTCTTCCTATCTTTATCCTGTAAACTGTTGATACTTGAATGTACTGTGATTTGTTCCTTGCTTCTCATTTTCATTACCATTTTCCTTCTAGCACTCAATGTGTCTCGACTACCATTTCTTTGAGTAATACAAAGGGCAAAAGCCATCTTTTATTTTTGTTTGCTACTGTCACTATACAAACCAGCTTTTACTTTCTGTTCAATTACAGGCACTGTTACAACGCCCACTACACTTTTTAGTGCATTTGTAAAGCCTTGCTTTCCACATTTACACCCTTCTTAAAGACTTCAAACAAAGATGCCACCAGTATACTGACTTTCTTTTTTAAAAAAGCTTATTTCTTGGTTCTGTTTCTCCAGATATTTTATAGTATTCAGTGCTTACCCATTTCAGTGCCTCTGAGAATTTCAGATTTACATCCAGAAATGGGTAACAGATGTAGGCATGCCTCAAACATAATTTAATTGCACCTTCCTCAAGTAAGTTGCAATGGAAATGTAGGATGCATATGATCTTGTACAGCCTGTTTGCTCAGAGAAGCTTCTTCAGTCCACACACTGCCCATGTAGAGCTGACACTGCAACCACCACCCAGGCTAGCCAGACACATGGGCTGGCTCCAGATGCTGCTTGCACAGTAACCCAAATAATGTGCAAACATATGCTTAATTTCTTTACAGTGGAGCTTCAGAAAAACTACCAAAATAAAGCTGTTAGCTAATGACTGCATTTCCAAATAGTCTGCCAGGAGAAGAAGCTGACATCTCTAATTTGAAATGCCAGGTCAATTAAACATTTCATAAAGGGATCAATAAATCTATGAAGTTTGGAGATATTTTTGGGTATATTTTCAGTTCACTATCTGTAGTCTAATTTTGACTGAATTATCAGCTAGGTGGTTAAAAACTGGAGAGCTAAAAATGAAAATGAATGAAAGATGAGCAAAGTAAATGCACAACACTAAAACCCAACTATGCTAGATTAAATTATTATTTCAGATGTTAAATCAACCGATACACAAAACACATTCAGTTACTGTGATTTAATGTCTTATCAACTGAAATCCATCCCTGCAACTATATGTGATTGGCAAACATTATGAAGGCAAAATGTTATGCAAAAACATAGAAAAAAACAAATCATGAATCCAAAATGTATTGAAAAGATAGTGCAAAGAAAGCCTGGTGCCAACAGTTATTCATCTATTAATCAATACAAAGTAAAAGTAAAAAATAACATACAATGCTAGAAAACATGATGAAAAGCAAAAAACAAGATGTTAACACATTGAGTAAAGATAGACAGACTAGCCAAAATCTATAAACCTAGCCCAGTACACTGATTAAACTCTAATTTTGTCAACATTTGCTCCCTATGAGGATCTAAAATAAGGAAGTAACTCTCAGAACATGCTCAGAATGATTTAATCATAAAATGAATTTTGGAGAAAAAGTATACTTTTTACCTTTTCTATTTACATTTTAAAGAGTTTAAGTTTATATATTTCATTCAATAGATGAGAAACTCAAAAAATCCATTACAACCTAATGTGAAATTTCATGAAAGCATCTCAGTTCAGCCTAACAACACTTCAAAGAGAGATTTAGTTAAATCCGATAAGTAGGATTACATGCAGATGTCAATCAATAGGTGCTCCATATCTATCTGTATTTATAAAAAAATTGAAATGTCATGCTTAATAATTACTTTCTAAATGTCCTTCTTATCTAACATAGCTTCAAAAAACATTGTGCAGAAGCATGTTACAGTATGCCTGTGCTCTGCAGATTCACACTGACATTAAGATATCACCTTTGGTATAACAATGCACTTGTGTTTGTTAATGAAACCTATCTTTTGCCTTGGAATTCTGGGTATTCTGTACAAAAACAAATGCAAAAAGATTAAAAAAAAAATTGCCCAGGCAGACCTAGGAATAAAAAAAAGAGGAAGAGGAAAATAAAAACATAAAGAACTAACAAAAACTTATTTTTAAAAATTTCCATTAATTGAAAAATTAAAGATATCCAGACACCTTTTCCTTTCAGAGATGTCTACTAGAATAGACTTTTCTTCAAGATAAATTAGAAAAGATCCAAATGAAATGCTAAAAACTCTTCAAAGTTTACAGTTAAACATATTTTTAGGAGTTGGTGTATGATACGGTTATCTGGAATTTAAAGTCAATGCAGTATAATTGAGTTTTTTCTTGTAAAAATATTGGCATACTCACAAAGAAAAAAAAAATCGTATGCAATCCAACAAGCTCAGGTTTTTCAGAAGCCTACAGTGAGTTACAGCACTACAGTGGTAAATAAGCAAGCAAGTGAACAGAAACTGCTCACTTCTTCCTCCTTTGTGCAAACCAATTAAACTGAGTGATCAGTAAATCCTTTCAATGCAAGTATTTCTCTTAACCATTCAAAGGGTCACACCAGTAGGCTTCTGGCCAGTGTTTCGTGCTGCTGATACAGCCAACTTTCCATGGCTACATGTTTGTCATCGACAAATGCCAGAGGCAGCTTGCTCCCGGGATTTGACTGTAAAGGTACCATTGTGTATCAGGAACTCATTCTCAAGGTGTAATGGGAAATGCAGCTAAGTGGCTGATTTGCAGCTTTGCCCCTCTGTTTTTCTTCAGGATATAATTCAGTTAAATACATTCTCCGACAAAATGCAGCAAGGAGCTATTGTGGGCTGTGTATGCTCCTTCATGACTATCAATGCGCAGCATGAATGCAAGGTTAAAAAATGAAATCCTAAAGCACAATAACAATGGAAAAACAGAATCATGTGTGTTAGTTATAAAATCAGGATGCTATGGGATATTTAGCAGTCCCAGTGAAAAGAAGGAAAGTGAGTACAAAAGGCTTTAATTTTCCTTTGTAGTGGCCAGGTATAGTCATGTTTCAGGTATCTCGCTGCTCAATATCTGAGGCAAACAGCACTAGAGAACAGAAACCAAAGAGAAAAAGAGCTGACAGTGCACAGATCCATTGGTGCCTCAGAGATGCTCACAATACACAGGCTCCCTCGAGTACCACAGCCACAGGCGAATTCCTTTATGCCCATGGAATATCTCCCTCCAACAGACCAGCTGAACAAACAGATGCTTTTATAACAGTGCAAACAGCAAGGTAAAAAAAGACTACAGATTCAGCCAAACAAGTAGCATTTCTTGGAGCCCTCTTGTACCTTACTTATCTGCCCTTCCCAGGAAGCTCATTGCCTGATGAGCCTCTGCTCTCTCAATCCAATATTGAGAGACAGTTAAACAAGCATTCCCTTAAAATTTGTTCAAACTAAGGAAATACAGAAAGCTAATTAAAATCTATCAAACACAGATAGAAAGACTGTCCACTGCCCAGATAACAGCAGAGAGCAAACCATACCAGCCCTGAATCATCTACACACGTACCTTTTAGCAAATAAGTTTGTAACAGTGATTTACTCTTGGATAATTATCAAAAGTTTCCACCAATGCTGGTATCGCTTCAGCAGCGCCTCATAACTGACAATGGAGACCAAAGTGATATTAATATGCCTTCCTTTCAACTGAGGTTACTGCAGAGAGGCTGAGGAGCCTTTAGGATTCTGTTGCTTGGCAGAAGTGTAACTGCTGTGTATTACTATGAAGATTTGCAGTTCCTAGTCTTTGCCTGAGTTGTAATTACTGTATTTTTAATAGAATTGATTTTTTTTCTATTCCAAGTTTTACATCCTTATGTCCCAAAATTTCAAGGGTATAAAATTTTGCAAGCCACATTTTTTCATTCCATCTTGTTGGCAGGCACCACATTTGACAACTTCCAGTGAACTGTGACTTCCTCTGATAGCCAGGACCACTGGTGAATGACTGAAAGTGGCTCAATAAACACTTCTGCCAGGTCTCCCAGATGCTTGGGTGGATCCTATCTGGCTCCATAAACTTGTGGGCGTTAAGGGGTGCAGCCGGCCACTGACCATTTCCCCTTATATTATGGGGGCTGCATTTTGTGTCCCATTGCCATCTCACAGCTCAGGGGGCTGAGTACCCTGAGAACAAGTGGTCTTACTTTCAAAGACTGAGGCAAAGGCCTTAAGCACCTCAGCCTTTTCCTCATCCTTTGTCATGGAGATTTTCCTTCAGTCTCCTTTTGTTGCTGATGTATTTATAGAAACATTTTTATTGTCTCTTATGCAGAAGGCAGATTAAGTCCTACTTGGGTTTTGGCCCTTCTAATTTCCTTCCTGCAAAACCTAAGACAGCACCAGAGGTATTTAATTAACATCTATTTTATTCTATTATATCTTACTTGAAGCTGAAAATCATGCATGAAGAATTTTTTTTCGAATCCTCTTAGTTTAAGCTAATCAAGTATTTAATGCTTGATAGCTGAAAAAAAATTAAATTGCAAATGTGTTCTTAAACAGAAAAAACGAATTCATTTATAATGAAAATCACTGCAAGAAAATAAAAACAAAAACCCCACAGATATAGTACACATATTTTTAATCTCAGTTTTACATTTCAGGATCCAAATTCACAGTGGCTTCTGATGCTGCTGTAAATTAATTACTTTTTTTTCAAAGATGGAATGAAAGGCAAGATCTATTGTCTTTTATTAATATATATATAAGCCTAAAGTAAATAATATCATCCAGCTTCATTAAATGCTAGGCTGGTTAAAGAATACATACAGGACAATGTAAGTTGCAAAAATAGAACGTAATATCTGTTGTCTGCCAAACAAGACAACAGGGTCTACACAGGGCTTCCCAGGCATTTTTCAGCTATGCATTTCATCAGAGGATGTGAATTTGTTAAATTAACTGTAGAAGCATGCTAGTTTCAATTATTTGTTTGTACGGAAAGGTTTCTTCAGTCAAGAATTACATTTCTGGAGTGAGATCCATCCACAGTCCATCCTGGAAGCACAGGTCATCCCCCCCTGAATCAGAGCCTGTGCTTGGGTGTAGGTCCCAGCCAACTGCCTCTGTGCTGTGCTAGGGCACTTCACAATCTAACCTGAAGTTTGAATGTACCAGTTCATGATCCTTTCCACAGCCCAGTCAAGTATAAAGGCAGATTCAGACTCAGGCCCTCCTTTGAATCCTCTCACACTTAATATTAACTGCAAAATCTACCCTACTTTGAATTACCAAGAGAAATAGGAAACAAGAAAATATTCTGGCACCTTTTAAACAAAAGTAACTTTGAAGAAGCCCACACTGGAAACAGCACATCCCAGTTGGATAAAAGAGTGTTTAATGATAGGTTTGCGCTGCAGATGGAAACTGTTCAGTGGAATTTGTCCTGCAAAAGAGGAGAATTTTCTCATGTTTGCTCTTGAATGTTTGGAGTTTCTGTCAAAAGTCTGTTGTTCACACCTCAAGTATATGGAAGAGACAATTTTGTGTTTGTCAACATTGATAAATAATTATTTACAGCATCATAGTTAATACCCAGGAGTGTCTTATGCTGGTGAAAATACTCCTAACAATACAGCATTGAAACAATTCTCTGAATGAAATACTGATAAAAGAAAGATTTTCTCTTCTAGTCCAAGACCCATCTCTACATCAAGACTTTACCAGTACTACTTAATCACTTGCACTTTTATCCACTTCTTAACCTACACAGCTATCCCTGCAACTTCCTAAAAGCAGAGCAAGCCTCAGTGCATGTCTATTGACCCATTATTCTGTGGGTTACTTATGGCCTAAAAAAACCCCAAAAAATGAGAACAGAATTAAAAAAGACAATTCAGAAGAAAATATGGGGCCAAGTAAAGGCAGTATGAGGATTTGTAAGGGAAAATCACAACAGAGATACTTATTCTAAAATATTTTTTAACCAGTGCCAATCAGCCTCCTTAGATATCTGGATCATGCAATAACTCCAATATGTTTCCCTAGTGTTCACGAAACAAACACCTTTCTGTTTTTCTCTAAGAAAGAAACAAATGTCTCAATTTTTCATGTGAATGTAAATGTATGGAATGTTAATACTGATACAGAACTCATATTTTCCCTCAGTGACACAATTTCTGGTGCCTCCAACTTAATGTATTATTTTGGACTTCAGAAAAAAGTAACCACAATAATATCAAATGACCAAGTAACAGAAATACTACTGACTTGCTTATTATGCAGACAGAAATTTTGTCCTTTCTTACTTCCCTTAACTTATAAACCAGCAATTGACCCCTCTTGACATGATGAAGCTTACAAAAGAAAAATATCATTAAATTCATAGTATGCAAGCAGTGAATGAGTTTTTCAGATTAGGTTCCAAATTTCAGAGGGGACATGAAACTCAAATGAATTTTGTCAAGAACTGACTTATGCATCCAAATCCCAGTGTGACTACGCATCCAGATCCCAGCGTCACTATGCATTCTTTACATATATCTTTTTCCCTTCAGCTGGGTACAGTGTGTTTCTTCATTTTGTGCCTAAAACTATCTTTAAGCTCCCTTTATACTGATGGACAGAATTTGATTTCTCTGTGTTTTGCATTTATTGGTTTCTGCATTAAAAATATTCCTACCACGTATTATGTAAGTGGGGATACAACCTAATTAATCCTGCCAGTTAGATGATCCCATTTTCAGATGATGATAACTCAGCACTTACTCCAGCCCTCCAACACACAGAAATCCATACCTCTGGAAACTAGACTAGAGTCTGATTAGTCAATAAGAAATCTGTATCAATAGACTCTCTCTCCCTTCAGCATTAGCAGCAAACTAATGCATGGAGAGTCTGGTAGCCTGGGGGTGGAGCAGCTGTTTAGTTTAAGAACTCAAGTCTCCAACATCCTGAGTGACACTGTCAGGCAAGAGGTTTTCAGTAGTCCAGTCTGTCGCAGCTTCCTTTAGCCCCGTAAAGGAAATTAGGAACTGTCTGCAACAGCATACTTCATAAGCACACTGAGGTTGCAAAGTCAAGCACTTGAGAGCTGGGAAATGCCAGACTTATCCAGTTGCCTGTGTAAATGTAATTCTCTCCTTGCTGCACACGTCTACACATAGTGGTATAATTTTAATTACCCCATTGGATACTGTTTTTTCCGCAGGACATCAGTCAGCCCACCAGCTGAATGCAGAGAGGAGATGAATTAACATTGTACCAACAGCCATAAAAATGCCGTTTTCAACTTGCAGGTGCTTGACTTTGCAGCAAAAGTTACATTATTTTGACACAAATCTGAATAAAATTTGAATTATATAAATACACACAGATTTGAAGAAATAATGCAGCAAGAAGGAGATGAATTATTTATATACAACCAGCATCAATGCAATTAATAAAAATAGCAGGAGGTGTTAATATCTACACGGTTGAACATACTTTGCAAACACAAAGTCATCATCATAATTTAGATATTTCAAAACATTTCACAAACCTACCATATTATTACTTGTGACCTTAACCCTTCCAAGATAATCTGTAGAAACTGCAGTATAAGAAAGATAATGAAGACCAAAACAGAAAACTGCTACGCACTAAAATGTGCTGATTATTCTTCAAGTTTAGCATAATCTGAATAGGGAAAATATCTGTCCTTGTGTAAAAAGTGAGTGGATGTTTTTCTAAGATGCACTGGGGTTTTACTGATATTAGTTTTACAAAAATGTCTGTACATAAAAGATGTAACTGAAAAAGAACCAAAAATTGACCCAAGAGATGCACTAATGTCAAAAGCTCCAGCCCTATGGCATAGTCAGTCATCTGGAAAATTGAGGCTATATTTAGTTCACATTTTCATGCTTTTATTAGCAAAAATCAGTTATGGCTAAAACAATCCAGGCTAAATTGGTTATTTCAGATAAAATGAGTTTTTAACACAATATTTGCTTCTATATGCACAGAAGTGAGTCCAATGTTTTCCCCAATTTACAAATCTCCTCCGAATTCAAAGCCATACAACTGATGTCTCATCAAAGGGGTAGTTCCTTTTGTCTCATCACTTCTTGCTATGATGCATCATGTTGTTATTAACTGCACTACCATACAAAAAAAGCCATGAAAATCTGAATAAAAAGGCTCTCATTTGGAAAACAAATCCTCACTATTCCGTTGTAACAGAGAGTGCTGAATCCAAACATTTCCCTTCAGACAGAGAACAGAACACAGTAACCAAGATATCTTTTTCCTTTTTTCTCTTGCAGTGGATACTTTTAATCTCACAGCTTCAGCTACAAACAAAAAACTTGATTAAGAATAAATACTCATGAAGTAGGTAGATAAAGATATAATCATGTGATTATATCAGTTCTTTGTTTCTCATAACAGTGAACTACTTATTTCTTTTCTTTCTGGCTAGCTGCTCTGACTGAAGTTTTCTAACAATCTCTACAAAGCCAGCACAAATTTCTAAACAAATAGCTGGCTTTTTTACTAGAAATAGAACTAAATTATATGGAAAACCTTATGTCACAGACATTCTACTTATTTTTTAAAATAAATTGTTCCATCTTCTAAGCCTCATTAAAAAAAAAATCAATCTGAAGCACTGGACACTGGATTCAGTCTTCATTAATTGCTTCCACACACTGCTGCTCCCTGGATTCACAAATTTGCCCTGTCAGCACCGAATCTGGAATATTTCTCCTCAGCCAGCCCTGCTGCTTCCCTTTCCATTTCCCAGTGTCCAGCCTCAACACCAGCTGTCAACCACACAGTTAAAAGGCCGGTTCTTTCACTATTTCTAAAAACACAAGCAGCAAATTCACACTCTTCTTTGAAAAAGGATCACTCTTTTGGGAAGCAAATTTAATGCAGGACATTAAGTAAACTGATGCTGTCATTAGTGCAAATGTCAAGTTCATTATAGCAGATGTTTCAGCTGAAGATTGCTACACATTAAAAGCTCAAAACAAATGTGCAGAGCATTCACCATTTGATTTAGTGTGCCTGCTTCCAAGCTTACATGATTGATCCAGAAGTGGCTACAGGCATCATTGCCTTGTCTGTAGCAGGGGCAGGCTTCTGGATGGACATTCCTGAAACACGTCCTGCACACAGCATGACAAGGATAATTTTTATCAGCTCTTGGACATGTAAGACATTGGTGAAGTACAGGAGGCAAAAGCCACAGCTAATGCAGCTAGAGGCTGAAAAGAGCTCTAGTAAGGCAAGAGTAAGGAACCTCTTCCAACCGTATTGCAGACATTGTTACAGAAACATCTTCATTTGGAGGGATCAGCTGGTGTGATTCTTGTAAATTGTATTGCTTTCTATAAGTTTTACAGCTCTGGAATGGACCTGCCTTTGGTGTCTTCACACAGAGAACAGCAGGTGAAGCCAGTAATCAGGAACAGTGATTTCTGAGGCTCCTGTAATTCTCCACCCCCAGCTAGAGCACAAAATACTTTCCTGCCTTTAAAGCCCAAAGTAACTCGCTGGAATAATAAATGCCAACAGTGATTTTAAAAGTACAAAGGAAAAACTGTGTTCTAAAAAAAAAAAACAAAATAAAATAAAATTCACATGTGTTTTGAAAAGCTACTTCTAAACCCCTTTCCTAAGATTATAATTCAGTTTTTTGATATCAATCTTAGTTTGATTTATAGGAACTTACAAAATGCAGCTGACTCTTCTAAAAGCACTAACAGTCTGAAACAGATGAATCAAAAAAGACCCCTCTAGATGAACGTCAGGAACCCACAATTCATGATCTCCCTCAATCTTGCATAGGCCATGGTATAAGGAGTCCAACAAACACTGCTTCAGAGAGAAAAATATTTCATCATTGCCTTATTCCCACGATTTAGATGCAAGGTTCTTTTTTGTGCTTAAAAAGCCCTTCCTCTTCCCTTCCTGGAATAAGCCAGCCAGAAACCACTTCCGACAATGATCAAATACAGAAAATGTTTTCTTCCAGAGTTCCATGTATGAAGAAGTGATTTAGGACCCTACATTTGACAATGCAACAAACATTTATACACAAAATGTGACTCAGTACCAAATATCTGTTCACAGAAAAAGCCTAAAGTAAGAAGCACCAGAGGTACGAGGAAAGGTAAGAAAAAGAAGCTGTAACACATAAACTTGGAAACAGGAGTTAAAGCCCCAGTTCAACAGCAATCTGCACTTAAAAATAGAAATTTAAAATTAAACTTAAAACCTTAAAATTTCATTTAACATATAATTTCAGCTGACTGAAAAGATCTGTAAAGTCTCGCAATTCTTGCAAAGGTCTGAACGTGTACCTGGCTCTTGTGAGACCAGCCTCACATGGAACCTTAAAATTTAGCTCCATGTTCTTGCGGATCCACTTTGCAGCACCCTAGCAGTTCAGAAGTGAGCACAGGAATACACTTGCTACAGGAATTTCTTGCTATCTTAAAGCTTCACTGTTGTCAAATGTATACTTAATTGTTTCTGTTCTACTAAGTCCATTACATTGTCTACAACACAGTATCACTAAAAATTTACTGCATTTGATGATTTTTTTTCACGCAACAGTCCAATAAAAATAAGTATTTTACATTTACCAGTATAAGGATGTATCAAAACTAATCCACCCAGACTGGAGTCAAGGATTTAACATATAAAATTCAGTTTTGGGAGAGTAAGATAACATGACTAGATTTTCTTTTTACAAGGTGTATGCATTTACAGCACTGTAAAAAACGAAACAATCTAATTTTATTTTCATAACTGAAAACGAGTTTTCAATTGAGCAGCTTTCATGAAGCCAGAACATATATCAAAATATCTTATTGATGAAAATAAGAATACTGCATAATCAAACCTTTTTTTTTTCCTCCTGAACTACTCTAAGATTTCACACTTCATAGATGTAGGAGCAGATACTTCTCATGTGAAAAAAAATTTCCTGCATCCTTTTCTTCTGCTACAGAGATGATCTGCAAAGAATAAATATTTAGGATTGTTGTGAGATTTTTTTTATCTGGTAGACATGGGTTCCCTTGGAAGCTGCTCAAATTCCATCGATACTTTTTTTCCAACAGTAGAGAGTCCTTTTGACCTGTTCATTCTTTCCCTGGAAATCACAACTGATTTACTTTGGATGCTGAAACTACTCAAGTCATATCAATAACAAAACATAATTTAGAATATGAAATACTTTGATGCTGCTCATTTGAATGAAAAACCACTCCATGAGAATAACAGACTCCATAATTTCAAGCTCTCCTCTCTTAAAGAAATCCAGCACAGACAACAAAAACCCACTTAGTTAAATGTGAAATTCAAACACAATAAGAATTGGGTTACCTTTAAGGTGAAGTGGTTTAGGGTCACACTTTTTTCTGGACAGAGAAAAAGAATTAAGGAAGGCTGGTTTATCACAGTGTGTGTGTGTATATATAATTTTTTTTGTGTGTGCATTTTTTTTCGTGCATTTTTATTTACTCTGTACATACTTTCCTTTAACCTTGTTGGTTAAACCTTTCTTTTAACCTTGTTGGGTCTGCCCTCTGTATTCAGTTTTCACTGAAATAAAAAGACAGGGTCTGCTGCAACCTTTCTCCGCTTTAGATTTTTCTCAGTGTAAAGATCCCAGTACCAGCTCTGCAGCTCTAGGGAAAATGCTTCTCTGAAAAGAATAATCCCCCTTCTGCTTAAATGCCACATGAGAGGTATGGTAGCCACAAACAGAACTATCTTTGTAGCTTTACAACTTTTTTTTAAAACACTTAGACAGGAAACTATCACCCATGGTGAAAGCACTTCTTTAATTAGAGATGTCAACAGAAGTCTTCAAGAATGGATTCTACTGTCAATGAATGAAAAGAGAGCTTTTCTGGTACCTTAAATAACATCTTAGGAAAACAAATAAACTGGCAGTTAATTTCCAAACTTAACTAAAATTCAAGTAACACTCTGTGGCTCTTAAGGAGACTGTAATAGAGACCCTGTGCTGAAAAAAAAAACAGGGAAGGCAGCAGGGTGGGAAGTGTTTGAAAGATCACCTAGGAGCAAAGGCTTTCTTCTCCCATCCTGCTGCAGGCCATGACCATAGATTCAAACAGCTGGTACATTAATGATGTGAGGACTAGATTAATGCACCACAGCAGAACTGGGTCTTTTATTACCAAGGCAGGGAAGAAATGCACAGTAAAGGAGCCTCCAAACAAATCCTTAATGGATCTTAGTGTTAAAAAATAATAAATTCTCCATGTGTACAAGGTATCTAGATAGAGCTAGTAATACACTTTGTGAGAAGTGGTGGAAAAACTCTCACCTCAGCAAACAATGCAGAATAGCAAAGCTGTATGAAAGAGGGAGCCCGATGGACGCACACCACACTGAAAATCTGGATCTGCCTACTGGAAACATTACTACTGTTAATCACATCTTTCCTGACTGGGGACTGCAAGAGTAGTCTAATCCCTAAAGCCCTCCACCTCCTACACTTGAAAAATGAAAGTAGAGGCTCAGTGAAGAAGGTGACCTTCAGCTCGTTAACATAAAGAGGCAAGGATTTAGATACCAAGAGGCAACAATCTAGATACCGAGACTGACTTGCTCAGCTGGAAAGAGCATAAGCACTCAAAAAGAATCTTTCTTTATACTGAATAGAGCACTAACAATGGAGGCACCTGAGAAACAGGTTTATCAAAATCTCTAGGGAGGTAAAAATGTATTTAACAAGAAAGCTAAAATAGTAAACTGACTCTTCCTGTTGGTGTCAAGGCAAAGTGGCAGACATGAGTTCTTGAAAAAGATTGACATATCAACCTGCCATTAATGATCAGAAAGTTCAAAATAACTCAGGCTGAAGAACAAAACTAAATCTATACTCATTTAAAAATCTCTTAAACTCATTTAAAAATCTCTTAAACTCTCCTCTTTGACAGAGTGGTCCAAGAACAGTCCAATAAATTCCACATCTTTAGCATACACTAAATTGATATGATGTATCTGCTGTCTGTTTCAGAAGTGAGGCTTTTACAGGTTCAGAGCACAACCCAATCCTCCTTCAGGCAGGGGTCCTACTAACGCATAGGGCCACCATCTGTAAACTTCCAAACTTCCAAAAAATGACTCACATTTTTTTAATGGAGCTCTAATCACCTTTCTTTCTCTCAGCAGTAGCTGTTCTGTTGTGTAGCCTGTTTGTAGGAGATACTCATACAAGGACCTGAGAGTGAAGCAGGCTCTCATGAGAAAGATTCTCGGAAAGAGACAGGGAATGGGATAGCTGATAGATGAAAGAAAGAGGGGCAGAATAACCATATTGAGGGCTATGTATTTCGATGATTGTCATTTCCGATAACAGTTCAAGAATTGATCCCTAAAAGTTTATTTGTTTAAAATTTTCTTCCTGGAATGTGGTAGATACGGAATTCCATTTCTAAAAATTCATCAATGTGGCTTCCTAAGATGACACAGAATCAATAGGTAGTGAGGAAAAGGGTTTGTCTTTTATTCTTTGTGCAGAGTTCCAGGGACTTACTCCTTCAGGGAACAAGACAAGAGGAAAAACCAAATCCTTGCCTCTCTTGTAATAACAAAAAGCAGTCATTGCAGGTTCATCAATGGACACTGAATAGTGCTGTGTTTAACCCCAGCCAGCAGCCAAGCCCCACGCAGCAGCTCACTCACTTCCCCACCAGCAGGATCAGGGACAGAATCAGAAGGGTAAAAGCTGGAAAACCCATGTGTGGAGATAAGGGCACTTAAATAAGCAAAAGATACACACACACAAGCAAAGCAAAACAAGGAGTTAAGTTACCGCTTCCCATGGACAGGCAGGTGTTCTAGGAAAAACAGGGCCTCATCACATGCAATGGCAACTTGGAAGACAAATGCCATCACTTCAAATGTCCCTCCTTTCCTCCTTCTCCCCACTTTATATACTGAGCATGATGTCATATAGTCTGGAATATCCCTTTGGTCAGTTTGGGTCACCTGTCCTCCTCCCATGCACCCCTAACTTCCTCACAAGTATGGCAGTAGGAAAAGATGAAAAGGCCTTGGCTCTGTGTAAGCCCTGCTCAGCAATAACAAAAACATCTCTATTTTATCAACTCTGTGCTCAGTACAAATCCAAAACACAGGACAATTTAAATTGGAAAACTGGAAAGTAGGCTGGCAATTTTCCAGTGGCTGATTCTTCATCTGCAGTTTCTGAAGCTGAAGTTTATCCATTGGCAGCATTCCTGGAGCTCATAACTGCAGTACCTTGGGTACAGGACACAGTTGCCTTTACGCTCTCACCTAACATGGATACTCAGCTGGTAGCTGTAGACATCATTAAGCTGTTTGTTCATTGAGAGAGTCCTAACTGTTCTGGAAAAAGCAGGATGCTGCTCTATGCTCTCAACATGTGAAGATGCCGAGTGACATCCACTGCTTATTGGAGTCGTCCTGTAACCAAGGAGTGCTAGTCCTTGAAATCAGCAAGACACCTAAGTGTGTGCCAGCCTGAGTGATAATGCATGTCTTCTGAACTGGAGAGTTCCATGGGTAATGCCAGAATCTTGCATGGTTTGGAAACTCATTATGAAAATAACCAGATATATCATCAAAGATGTTTTGCTTAAAATATATTTGGAAATTGTAAATGCTTTGTATAATAGTATTTTTGCATGCATCAGAAAGTGTTTTACTGGGAAACACTAAGGAATACATTTCTATTCCCTGACATTTGCTAATAACGAAGAAAAAATTGATACTAATCAGTGTTAATGCCTGCTATTAGAAATCACAGACTAAATAACCACATTATACCATACAAACAATAGCCAACACTGTTACAGAAAGACATTTAACACTCTAACTAAAAAAATTATGTGTACTTTCTAATAGATGTCTAGTGAGGGATAGTTTACGCTGAATCAAAGAAAGTAAGCAATTTCATAATTACATAATATAAACACATTCACTGTGACAAACTGATAAAATATTTGGCAGAAATCTACAAACTGCAGGGACCAGAACAGTGAGGGCATAAGAAGAGCAAGTGTTGATTGACCAGGTTGAAAGGGGAAGAGAGACAGGAGAGAGTGAAACCATCTGCCAAGGCAAGCCTGGGGAATGAGGGCCCACAGAAAAGAGGCAACAGGAGCTCCAGAGACCAGAGCTCAGTGCAGGAATTTTTAAGAGCAAACTGTATTGAAGTGGGTCAAAGAGTCTCCAGCATAGATGCAATGAAAACATCCTAATCTACAGTTAGCTCTTCCATTTCGTACCTACTTAAAAGAACAAGAGCACTTGTTAGCTTACTAAAATTTTAACTTGTGTTTTGTCTTGCTGGGCCTGGGGATTGAAGTCTGAAGAATATTTTCTTTTTTGATTGTTGTCTTTCTTCTATTGATTGAAAAGGGAACAAGCTCTGAAGAGAAGTTACTTAGGAAGTTAGACTTTAATATTGCATAAAGAGAATGCTTTCCATTAATGAATATCAAAATAAAATACCTCTTTATTTATTTTTAATTAGCAGAGGACAAATTTTAAGAGCGATCACTATATGCCCCAGAAGTATCTGAAGTAAGCAGATAGCTACCACGACCCTCTCAAGAAATGCTGCAGCACTGGATTTCTTTATTTTTTTTTTCTTTTTTCCCTGGATTTAACAAAGAAAAAGGGTCTGAACGGGATCACAGGAGGAAGCATGAATTTCAGTTATCTTCCATCCTCCACATCACTTTCAAGTCAAGGCTTAGTTTGGCCTTTCTCCCAGATCCTGAGCTTTGGTAGCTTGCTCTAAGATTTGTATTTTGATAATACTGAGAGTCTATCTACTCGAAATAAAAACCTACCAAATATGCTAATAGCAAGTCAAGTTCCCACATGATTTTTTTTTTAAAATTAAGCTTCTAAGGTTTTATAGTTATGCTTCAACCATCTCAAAAGTGAGACAAGCAAACAAAACAACACTTCCTTATACTGGAAGAAGACTATCCTTGCAGCATGTGGCAGTAGCATGTGTGCTACCTATTAAATTCCATTGACTTTAAATCATATCCAAATATAAATTAATATCTAAGTATATATTTCTTTTCCTGATATATTCTACAGCCCAAGTATGGCAGCAGGATTTAAAAAATGAGACATTTTTTCTTTCTGCAGAGAAATACCCAATGGAGAAAATGCCAGATGTGTTCAGTGAGGTATTTATAAAAAAACTCCAAATATTTTCAGAAAGAATAAGCAGGACTTTTCAGCTGTTTCCAAAAAGACACTTCAATATTTTGACATGAAGGTCCATGTTACCTAACCTGAAGAAAAATAGCAAAGTTGTCACAAGGAATGACATACCTTTATCTGACAAAATAACATCCCGATAAAACCTATTGTATGTATATTGCCACAGAACATAATATTACAATAGCTCTTGCAGTTATCCTGATGATTTAATAGGCTCTTCAAAGGCTTCCTAAAGTCTGTATGTTCTTCATATTTCCTCTTGTCAATGAACTGAGCTAAAAAAGTCACCCAACACTTCCAACATAGGCAGAAGTAAAATAAATACTGTAAATTATGTAGGTATTCTGCCAAGATGAAGTTGAGACAATATTTATTTGAAATTAATAAGTTCAATGAACTAGTAACTAAGTGAAAATCACATGCTGGAAATGAAGATAGAAAGTAGTATGAGCAATTGAAGAGTGTCTTTGAATGGTGGGTGGTTGGATTACGAAACGAGTGACTGAGACCAGCAATTTAGCTGATGTTTGTTTATAACAGAGGCATACCAATCTCAGATATGTTTCATAAATTTCACTGTTTTCTGAACTAGTCTTTTCCTAGCATTTACCAAGTCTTCGTTCTTATGTGTTTAAAATTTGTAGTAAAACATGCTAAAATGGTATTAGCCTGCAATACCCTGAAATTGGCTAAAATAATACTTTTTACATTTAGAAACTGTCAATTAATTGGAATCTTATTTGGGGAAAAAAGGATCTTTCAAGCTAAATAATTACACATTTTTGCCAGCTCAATTCTATTTAAAGCTATTAAAAATACATTAAACTAAAATTATTTTGAGTTTTGTGGTTATAGCTAGGAGGGAAAACATACTACTGTCAGCTATCACCTCACATTGCAAGGACAACCACTCTATCAAAAAATAAATGGAATAAATCAGGGTACGCTTTGAGGTTTTTTCTCTCTCTGCACCTATGGCAGCAATTATCTCCACAGGATGTATCTCTTAGAGGTTCCGAGGCTTTCCAGAGCATGGAAAGGAGATGCCACTGTGACATGATGGCTTTCTGGTGCTCTTTTGGTATGACATAAGCATGAGCTGACTGATGTCTCAGGTGTTAAGCACTTTCGGTTCCAGATATTCCTGAATAATTCTCTGTCTGGATACACTTATTTTGAACAATTGCTCTTTTCTGTTAAAATCATATTTCAGAGAAATACTTGAGCAAATATAGCTGTTCCCAGATTAATTCCATGTTACTTATGCCTGGAAAATACAGAGATTGTGTTCATTTGGTACTCAGTTATGTGGCAAACCCTAGAAAAAGCCAGGGTATTATATTCTACAGCTTGATTCCATGTCTGTTTTTTTTTGAAAACTGTTAGCAATTGAAAACCAGCATAAAATGAAAGGATGGGGAAATGATTGCTTCCAATCTAAAGCAATGCAACTCCTACCTAATGGCTTTGAGTTTTTTCTGTTCATCTAGAATTTGAACACCATTAGTTTCTGAAACATGAAAAGAAATTGAAACAACGAGGCTTGATATTATCAGAACCTGAAATATATAAAAAGCCTTAAAATAAAACCAGAATATTTTATAACTAATAATAATAGTAAATGTCCTACTTGAACCACATGTTTAACCATTTTGGAAAGCATTTTATCAACCCTGATGCAGATCCCCAAATTATTCAAAATCTGAAAAATACGTAAGGAATGCAGTTAAGATATATACATACTGTGAATAAAACCACCAGTAAATACTAATACTTGCAATGAAAGTTCCCTCCTAAATCTTCCAAATACCTACAACAGGGCAAATGAAGCAGTGGCCTGGGGGCTAACTTTGTATTGGGAGCTAGAAAGACCAGAACGTCATATGTGTGTGTATGTGTACATATATATATATACACACACTGTACATTCAACATGTGCAGGCTATATAGGACATAAAACCTGCTTATGATTATGAAATTTGATACATTTTCCTAAAACCCAAACCACAAATGAGCTACACACTAAAAAGCTCATAAAATTATATATACTGTCTGGACACACATATACATAATTCTGAAAGCATAGCATCCTCCAAAGGAAACTATAAAGGGCTACCACCTTAAATGCTTATATGAAACTGAAACAACCTGCAGTTGCAATGAATTCACTATCATACAGGACTATGTCACTGCATTTTTCTGCATCAATTTGTAATAGGATCTTTTCAGAGAGCTTCTTATCGTACAAGTAACAAACCCATAGTTATTCCTCTGTGGAAATCTTTTGTGTTCATGGGTTAGGGCAGACAGGAAATACAGAATGGAGTTAAGTAGAATCAGTTACAAACTATGACAGTCCAAATGTAACTCTGAATTCTAAAACTAACAAAGATGGAGATTTTTTTTTTTTTTTTTTTGTCAATGGCAAAAAAAAATTTTTGGTTGGTTGGTTTTTTTAAACCAATTTCAAGCAATCACAGAATTGTTAGGGTTGAAAGGAACCTCTGGGGATCTAGTCCAACTACACTGCCAAGGCAGGGTCACCTTATGGGCATCCTAATGTATGTGATCATCATTAGCATATGCCTTTGCTTTCCAGTTCTATTGTTTCCAAACCAACAGCTGAAAATTAACTGGGAGCAAGCTTCATGTATTATCCAGCCACATATTGCATAACAAAATGTGCATCTTCCCAGTGAAATGAAAAGGAAGACTGCTCTAGGCAAGAGGGAGAACATAGCACCATGGTTCTTCTGCAAACACTCAGTTCAAAATGCAAACATTGCTTTATGCACTGCATTTGACCTTTCTTACATAAAAGCGAATAAATTGAAGAAGATGTAAAACATAGAACTAACAAAAACATCAAAGCCCAGAAGTTTAAATGGAAGTTTGATAAAAAAGAATGCAAGTTTAATTCCTACACATTCAGCCTCAGGATAGGAAGTCTGCAAAAGGCTGGTCTGTGAGACCTCAGATCATCAACCTGAACTCTGCATTGGAGGAAATCTTGACTACAGCAAACACAATTGAAAACAATGAAAACAAACAAACAGCAAGTTTGCATAAGAAGTGAACAAGCAGGGTGTGCAGAAAGAGCACTTCTTAGTGTCCGTTGACTACACAAGAAAGAACTAGAAAGAACCTCTCACACAGTCTACATAAGAGTAGACTTAAATTCAAAAGCAGCAATATTGGCAGATCACCCTGTAAGTCACTCAGACTCATAGCAGCAGGCTGTAGCACCTCTTTCAGCTCAAAATCAACAGTCCACATTCCAGAATGAGAGGCTGCAAATTAATAATTGCACTCCAATGAAACCAAATCACATGGATATAAATTACTAATACAATGAAAAACGGTCAAAAAAAATTAGTATAAATATATTTCCATCAGAAATATAAGTGAATGTCACAAGCTTTTTCTGACTTTTGCAGGAAGCTTCCATCCTAACACAGCCAAATAAGTCATGTCTTTAAATAACATTTTCCTCAAGAAAATGGAAAATAACATAAACAAAATAACATAAAGTTACAGAACTATGAGGATTACTGAGTTATAAGGGCATTAAAAAGCATATTTCAGCCTCCTTCCTGTAGCGTAAGTCAGGACATGACACACAATTCTTCAGCACCAGGACCTCTCATGCCATCCCCAGTATGCATCTTTTAAAAACGCATTGGCATGCTGACAATTTCAAAAGGGACCAAATGAACCTATCACAAAGAGATTTCAAAGTGGACAACAGCAAAACAAGCCTCCAAAGCAAACCTCATCCTTCTCTCACTTCAGGAAAGTTATTTCTCTCTCAAATACTCTTTTTTTTTTTTTTTTTTTAACTCTAATGCAACTTCTCTTATGTAAGCAGCACTAGAAACCCTGGTGCTGACTAATAGCCTCCAGTACAGTGCAACTTTAAAACTGCAGGTAGTGGCCTAACTAGTGAGCTGGTGTATATCCTGAAGGGCTGTTACTGTTCTCTGCTGCTAGAAAAATTCAATTTTTAGTTTTAACTATAAATACATAGTACATCACACTAAATTACCTTCCAATGGAAGTAGCATGTCTCTAATGCAGTGAAACAACAGAACATATGAAAGTTTCCATAAATGTGAACAAAATGAACTCTCTCTCCAGTTCCATATTTCATTTATTTATTAATAGTTATTTTTTCAATATTTTCTATAGCCCACTGGGGCCTTGCAAAGTCAATCCTTCTTTTTAATAGGAAAATAACATTTCTGAGAGATTTGAATTATGTCAGGAGATAAGTAATTCAAAGATTGCTTTATGACTGACACATATACACCCAGAGATGCAAGGAGACTAAATCCTGTGGCTACTTGAGGCATGAACCCATTCTGTGTCAATCTTCCTCCATTTGTTTCTGGAGACTGACACTGAGCATTGCTCACAAGTCAGAAATGCATCAATCCTTCAGAGAAACAGGAGAGAGAGCTTTCATTTGCATTCACTTAAATAGATGAGATCAGCAATGAATTCCATCGGAAATGAACACTTCTGGGGATGCTGCTTTTATTACCTCTGCAATGATAAAGGATGGCATTTACAGAATGGTCCTCTGAAAAGCAAGTGCACAAATCATTGCAGGCACATTGTGTAGGTACTGACACTGTTATGTGCTACTGCATCCAGTTTCTCCACTCTTCTGAAATCAGAACTCATAGCTCTAATTCATAATCAGGCTAAATGCTTACTTGGCTGAATAGTGCTTATATGGCCAACATTTCTAGTTGAAAATATATCCCACCAAATCAATGGCTACTGGTTCAACCTCCCCAAATCTTGTTTCCTGTAATGTATATAGAATTGCACACACTTCTGCACTACATAATTCTTCAGTTGCCTTGATGGATTATAGGATAACAATTCCCAGTATCTGCCTTCAATAAAAATGGTAATAAATATTGAGTATGCTGAGCAAGTTTAATATTTTGTTTCAACTTATTGTTGTAGGTAATGCATTTACTACATAGCTCAAGTCAGGTAAATGAGCTGGAGTATTTCCTAAACTGGTTTCGCAGACAATAGACCTACATGGATTACTGCTCTTCAGTCTGCTCTTCAGTTTGGATTCTTATTTTAATTTCTTTAAAAATGTACTGAATAAATTTCCAGTCTTTTTAATTTTTAAAAAATATTACGCTTTTTCAAGGCAAAAGTGTTTAATCTTATCTGATGATAGGCTTAAAGAATCACTTGATTCTGATGACCCACTAAGTGGGTCTACCATGTAAGGTTGATTTCTGTAATGTAATCACACCTCTTTTAAAAGTGATAACATGTTCATCTCTGCTATTTTAGGTGTCAGACCTTAAATGCACTTCTTAATATCCTCCACAAATGGCCTTACACTGCAAATGATATTAACATATTGAAAATTTACTGTGTGGTTTTGTTTTGCTTTGTTTTAGATATTGTCTTACCAGTGATTGCTTTCAATTCATCTGGTTTTGCAATTCAATTCCTTGGGTTTCCGTGCTTTTGCAGTCATATATTGTATATCTCACTCTTCATCTTATCTCTTGTTTTCCCGCCTTGTAGGACAACCTCAGATACTTCATGAGCCCTGCCACATAACAATTTTTTCTTCGGCTGCTCATGTAATCTCCACCACACTCAGTAAATACCATATAATTAAGCATAACCTTCTTTGTCAAACCTTTCAGGTGTACCTGAAACCTTTTTATCCAAAATTCACACAATTCTTCTAGACTTCTGATACTCAGCATGGCGTATATTTCTTCATGTATCTGTTCTTCCCCTTGTTACTGTGCTGTGTTGCTGCGCCACTTCTTCACTTCCTTTATTTGTCATAGCACAAATATTTATAAAATTATTTTTAGAAAACTAACAGAAGTTTCCACTACTACTTAGGGACCAGAAACAAAAATTACATCAGTATTATAAAGCTAAGCATCTTAGTACATTCAGAGGAAAGGCACTGCAGTTTTCACTATTTATAAAGAAGAAGGGACACTTTCATAAAGAATAATGTTTCCAATGATATACATTCAACTGGTCACTTTAACTTATTTATTGCCATTTCTGGTCTTTGAGACATTTTTGCTATAAAATTCTGACAGTGGAAACATTAAGATGCTTTAAAATTGGATTGTTTCTTCCTTTCCTGAAGCTCTGACACTTTAAATTAGATGTGCTTAAACTGTAGTAATAAACACACTGCTGCAAGATATATAGTAAACAAAGACCCAAAATTACCATCTAGGGTGATGAAAATAAGTCAGGAATAAAGGTTATGTGATATTAGTTTAAAGAGGTGAGCAGCTACTATTTTCTTCCCTTAGACATTGCATACATTTATTTGTTTTGTACACACAATTTGCTGCATACCATGAAAGATACAAATGAATAGATTGCTATGTTAAAGATGGCAAGGTAGTACAGTAAAAATATTTTATAAGATAATTTGGGATGAGCTGCATAAGAAACAAATCATGAAGTCAGAGCTCTGGTATATCACACATACTAAATATATGACAATAAAACTTTTATATGCTTCCATCGTACTGTTTTATGTCAAATAGTTAATAGAGGAAAACTGTATTAGAAATGTTTTTTCAGTTTAAAGATGTTTCATTATTGGTATCCTTTTTTTGTATTAATTCTACCATAAAACTAGAAACTGGGTGTTTTTTGTCTCTTTATGAGAAGTGGAACCTCATCAACCAAAATCTGCCAACATTTACACACCTTTTCAAAATTACCTAAAATAAGGTGATGACAATTCATACATTATCACACATACCTATCTTGGTTGCATACAAGCAGATCAGAAAACAAGGATGATACAGAAGCACATTACCCAGTAAAAGGCAGAAACCATGGGTAGAAGGAAATTTCCACTCATTGGCAGATAGAGTACATCTGCAAGGTAACTTAGTTTTGTCATTCTCTCCCCAGTATTTCTTAGGCTGGGAAAGGGAAAGGTTAGAAAGGACAATTAGTTTCCTAAGATGGTTTAGTGGGCAACAGATATTAGATGGGAACAGGATTTCAAAGGCCTGGAATTGACGGGGAAAAGCAGAAATGGAAGCAGGAAAAGTGGCTTGAACTGTGAGAAACTAACAATAAGGAAAGCAATACAAGTGAGGAAAACACTGATCAATTCATTCAGGAACAGCACTGAAAACTGGACTCCACAGGAATGGGAATCACACCCATACCTCTAGGCATGGAAGGTACATCCTTTTGCACTAGCTGAGAAGCTTCCCCAGGGCAATGAGGATTTTGTGTGTTTGTAAGAGAAAAAGGGAGCGAGAAGAAGAGGGAGAGAATAAATGAGAGGGAAAATGAGAGGGAGAATGCTGGCTCATGGAATGTCAATGGCATAATTTTCACTAAATCAAAGGAGTCAATGTTTTACCTGAAAAAAATGAAATAACAACCTGCTCTGTATATGAGGAAAATGATTCATTTGTGGAACAGGTACTTTTGCTGCTTTATTTAGTCTAAATGAGGAGACAAAATTGCATTGCTCTACTGTATTCCTTATTACTGATTTTTTTTAAACACTTTCATTTCTTCAACAGGCTTTTAGCGTTCATAAGAAAGCTTCTAGGAATTGTAAATGCATTGAGTGTTGCTCCAAGGATACATAAAGTGTTACATACACACTTCTGCTTCAATAACTCCTAAAATAATTGTCTTCTTTCTTTTTAAGCTTTTACTGGTGTTATTTTTTTTAGGATGACAAATTTTATTTACTGCCATGGGGTCTTTGCTGTCATAACACAACTCTGTTTTTTTCATATCTTCTCCCATCACCCATAAAAGCCATGCCTGACAGGAATAATTCTGCATTCCCTAGAGTATGGAGGTTCACCTGTGATGAAAACTGTAACCAGATAAGAAGCATTTAAGTTTCCCTCTCACATTTTAAACTACAATTAGTGAAAAAGCTTGGAAAAAAAAAAAAAGAAAATCAGGAAGCACAGAATGGCTTAAATAGCTGTGTGACCTCGATAATTACAAATATAAATGCATTACAGATGACATTTCAGAGAATCAGAGCTGTATTTAGATAAGATTTAGATTTAGATAAGTAGAATTAAAATAAAAGCAAAGAAATAATCGCAAGGAACTACATCCCACCTTTCTATTGAGGAGGTATGTTTGGTATGCTACCTGCTATTTCAAAAAATTTCCAATGCCTTCCATTCTTCCTTTACAATTTTATTTTCCTGACACAGCATTTTCAATGTTAAAAAAGAATTCACAGATACTCTGTCCCAATTTCCCATTTCTTAATCCAGTAATTTCACTACATAAAGTGTTAATTAAATCCTAATTTTTGCTTCTTTTTTGAGACAATACAAATACTTTCAAATTATTCCTCTATTTCAGTTATGAATTATAAAGTACATAGTCTCTATTGATACTTCCTTATAAATGTAGTCTAGTAGAACAATGAATACCTTGTTTTTCCTTTGAGGAAAGGAAGGAAGAAGGTAGGAAATATCCCTGCTATCCTTGACCTTCTGCTTATTCAACTACAGTTTTTGGTAATGATGTTCTGTATGCAAAACATTTTTTCACCAAAGCAATTCAGAAAGGTGATGAATGAAATATGTGGGCTGACCTTTCTTTTACTGTCATGATTTAGAGACTCATGAAAGTTATTACTCACTGCCACCACTTTAACAACTACAGCTTTTTAAAGTTTTTGCTTACACATTTTCTCTCCTGCAACCTAAAAATGGATCCAAATTATAAAATGGACAGCACTGTAAATATGAATTGGGTTATACTCATGTCAAGGGGAAAAGATTCAACAAGCATCTGTCTAATGCAAGTATGTAGGTGGAAAATAAAATGCACGTCTAATATTGGGGCAATTTTCAAGATAATTTCATTCTGAAACACTATATACGTTTTGAAAAGAACTAGAGTGTTTTGCCAGAGGAATTTCTTATCAGCATACTGTATTTCATACAAACAGTACTGCAGTTTCTCTATCAGACCCACACAAAGCAACTGCTCTTTCAAAAACGGCTTTTGCAAAATTCACTTAATGGCCTCAATACAGTGAATTTTAACTGCATAAGAGAAATGAAGTTTAAGTAAAATTCTTCTGTTGCCTGAACATGTTCGCACGTAAAGGAAGTAATAACATCCATCCCTGGAACAAAAATTAATTCAGTAGATTCACAATTTACTGAAACTTTCAGCAAAGGGGAAAACAAAATAAAGTCATATTTAGAAATTTGGAAATTAATCTAAAAGGGCAGCACAGGTCATACAGAAACACTACGAGTCAGTAAGACTCCTGTAAGAACACTGGAACCAGCACCCCTATTCTAGGAACCCATGAACCAGACTCAGCAGACAACACAGAATTCATCTACGTATCAAAACCTAGATACATCTAGGAATTAAGACCACTTTTGTACTGAGTGCACACTGAAAAAAGTTTGCAAAGAAAACCCTTTCACGGTTGGTCCTCAATCATCAGCAGGCCAACAAAAACACATTAAGAAATATCAGAAGAATCAAGTAGGACCCAGAAAATTTCAAGGTCACATTAGAATCTGTAGCCCTCATCAGAAATGGCCCATGAACTTCTTGAAATTATCAAACTACTTGCAGATAATTTGCCCCTCATTTAGATATAGTTAAATATTTTTCATAGTCTTCTAATTCCAGGAAAAACTTAGCATAGAAATAAGAGAACACAAGTGTATTTAAAAGCAGAATGGAAATGTGTTTCTGGGCTTGAAGGTCTCGTCTATAAATGCATTTAGCTCTTGATCTGCCAGAACAACTGATGAGCAGTGTATCCTCTTAAACAACACGGAAAATCTGTAGACCCAAGCTAGCCCTGACTTGATATCACAGTAAATATGGCTCTGTGGTACCTTCCACGTGCATCGTGAGCATGTAATACCATGAGGCCCAACTCAGGTCTTGGAAAAATTTATTCAACACATCTCTGTTGTCACAGTGAGTCTGCAGCTGTCAAAAGAACAAAGGGTGAGCAGTCCTGCCATCCTCTCATTTAGCCAAGTCCACATTACCTGGCAACTTAGATGTAGCATCTCTAGATTTCCTTGTTACTATAATATACCTAAGTATAATTCACCTAGCTTTTCCTGTTTTGAAGAAGTACAATACACATCTCTTCCAGCTTTACACAAAATAAAAGACCCACAGATCAATCAAATATTGACCAAAAATAGTGACTGAAACATGCACACACATAAAATGATTTTTTCTCTTTGAATTTCACATATGATGATTGATTCAGTCAGTATGTCTATGGGCAATTCTCTACAAACAGCATTGAAGTATGCAAATGTTGGCTCAACAGTATTCTGTAACACACAAAACTGCTGAATATCAAAGTTTTTTCTGTGAGTGATTTGGTATCCTATATATAAAACTGTAGATTGTAGCACAAGGCAGTAACTGTGTCAAAAGACCCAATCTAATCTTAGCACTCAGTACTTTATAATTAAACATGGGGAGTTTTTTGCTGGTTAGGGACACATTTTGCAGGGTGTCACCTGGTTTCTTCTTTGAACCCTCAGTAAAACGAAATAGGGCAATATAAGAACTGCTGGAAGCTCTGTTGTACTGAGCTGTGCTTAGAGAGCAAGAAAGTTGCCATACATTTATGTACACAAGGTCGTTCTTTGATGAAATGCAATATTCCATTATTCAAGTACCTGTTCCTGCTAAAAAACAGCAACATTTCTTCCCTACCACTTCTCTCTTCCCTCCTCTGCATAGATGATCATCTTTGTTGCTACTGCAATTGTGCTGTTCCTTTTTACTCACTTTCAGATATGTTTATGAGCTCACAAATCAGTGTTTAACAATAACTCCTAGTCGTGCTTCTTTGTTTCTTGAATGTATGTATAAATGATTTTAGGCAAGCACCTATACGGATGGATGCAGTCAAAGCCAAATTCACATGAGACCTATGCTCCAAGTGTCAAGCCTATGCTGCAGTCAAATGCAAGCTAACACTGACTCAGAAGCTGTCTCAGGGGAGCACTGCTGTTAGCACAAAGCTAACAAGTCCTGCTACTTACCACATGCTTAGTCTTTTTCTGTTTCAAAGAACAGTATTTTCTAGCTTTACCTCATATAGGAAACATTGTCAAAAAGAACTGGTACAGAATTGGGAAACAAGACTGAATTCTATCCCTGTTTTGCTACTGACTGTGGACAAACTAAGCTACTGATTCCCATCACATCATTTGTCTGCTTTATTCATTTACGCTGTAAGTTCTGCAAGGCAGGAAATCTCTCCTGCAAACTGTTTGCAAAGAGCTCTTTCACACAAGGGGACTCTCAGTTCTCCAAGAAAGAGGAAGTCTGTACTAATATAATACTACTGCTATTACCAGTAGTAAATTTCAAATTGCTTGCACTGAGCAAAATTGCTTATCAATACATATTACATACTTTACTACCAGAAGCTTTGTTAACTAATTTTGCCATTCTCAGAGGCAATGATACTACTGTAAGCAGTCGCCTCCTGTTAGAACACTTCAAGGTCCCTGATATGCAGCTACCTCCTGTTTATTCTGTTGGTGACTCTGTTATAGTTCTGCTCTTCTTTCCATCTTATGATTGCTACAAGAAGATCTTTCCACTACTCTTCCATACTCATGAAAACCTTCTGAAAGAATTCCTATTTTTGGGTCTATATTAATTAATTACTTCTACTCATTCCAAAGTGAACAGTAATCAGCAGGGAGCTCTTCATTATTCTTCGGAATCTTTAGCACCCTTAAAGTGAAACCATTTGCTAGGCTTTTGGGAATCAGCTTATTGCTCTAATTCCTTCTTATGAGATTCAAATTTGCAGGTCTCATTCTTCATCCAGTCATTACCAATCTTTCCTTACCATGGCTCTAATTTCACTACCTGTCCCTTAGTCACTAGCTTAGATACTGATCTCTCCCATGCACAGTGGAATCTGTGTCTAATTTTCCTTTCTTTTTTCAAGGACAAAACACTTATCTGCAGTACCAAATTAAATGTCTCCACACATATTTCACTCCTATCCCTCCTACAATTGTTTTACTGTTGTTGTTGATATCAAATTACTTATTTAAGATCTCAACTTGGCACTTTCTTTCTTATAATAATTTCTCTTTAACGCCTGTCCATTCCAGCTTCATTTATTTTTTACAAGTCTCAGCTACCACGAAAGATTTTTCCTTCTCTCCAAACAGGAAAACAAACAAAGCTTTCGCATTCTCAGTCATGTTTTGTATCGGCTGCCTGAGATTCTAAGGTAGCTGTCAAGCCAAATCTGGTTGTTCTGTGAGCTGTGAAACCAATAAACTTTGCTGTCCTGGAGTATTTCCTACATCCCTGCCTCATACTCCTGCAATTACTGCAGCTTTTCTCATGTCCTCTATAATCTCATTATCTGTAATACCATCATTTCTTTTTCCTGACCTCTAGATTCTTCCACAGTACCTTGGGCAAATAAGTTCAAAAGTAATTTACAAAAAATGGAAGGACAAAATGGTTTTACCAGAAATTCTATGCTATTATAAAATGAAATAACTTTAAAGAATCAGCTTTAGAGTAGAATTTTTCTTATTTTGCATCCAAATCCATAGATCTAGAAAACAAGTTAGTAATTTGCTCATATGTGATGTTAATTCTGAAATTACAGATGCAACATAAAAACCAGCAGTTAGTATTTCACTAGCACCCAAGTTTCTATTAGCTTCTTATGCAAAAAACCCAGCTTACCACAGGAACCCAAACACCTCAAATACTCAACGCTTTTCTTTGTGTTGACAAATTTCCACAATAAATAAATATACATACACAATTAAAAGAGGGGGAAAAAAGGAAACACAGAAACAAAGTAGAATGCATTCGATCAAATAACAAGAATAAAAGTGTAGTTGATATATGCTGATTATATTAATCATTGCAATATTTAAGACACCTAAACACAGAAGTATGAATCGTACCATCCGAAACAGCTTTTGAACTTCCCATCTGATTTAGAAACGAAGAGTCAAAGCAATGAATCTAGATCTGGTTTACTAAACAATAGAAAGTCTTGACTAGACATGATAATTATGACACTCCAAGGAAATTACATCATCAGGAGGTCTGTATATCCAGAACGCAATTTTTAATTTTCCCTGGCAACAGACTGTATGTTGTAGCCAACAACAAACTTGGTTGCAAGTGTCAAACTGGGATGAAAATCTGTGTTTCATGCTGACACAAAATGGCAGTAATACCAACACCTGCAGCTTGCCAGGAAAAGCGAAGTGGTTCAGAAGCTTCTGACAGAGCAACAGAGACAACCCAATCTAGCAACTGGCAACTGACAACTTCTACAATTCACATGAATTTTTTTTTATTCTCACACTTTCATATATATGTTTTCACATGTATGTGAAGCACACTGCAGGTATGCACCAACATTATTCACAGCTGATGCACTGAAGACTAACAGCAATTCACATTTCTACACCTTCCTTTGTGTGCTGCAACTCCCTAAAGCCCTTTGCCAAGCAACAAATACCATACTCAAGGAGAAACAGTGATAGGTCATCAATACAGTAGTGACTTTCTGTACGCAGGCTTAGCAGACATTCTGAGTACAACAATATGCCTGAAATATGAGTACGGATTAATCCGAATAGATCACTACAGATGAACAGCCCTCTGCGTTTATTGAAGAGAACAGTTTGCTAACCTTCAGGAGCTGAAATTCAGATACCTGCTTATAGCTGCTCTTCTGTGCCTCCTGCTCCTCTTTTGGCTTCACACATATATGAGTTCAGTGGTTTGGAGAACACTTCTGTGGGCTTTCTGATCTGGAACCACCCCTCCAGCATCACACACCTGTGCAGGCACAGCAGCACACAGCACAGCAGTAGCCATGTAGCTATCCTCCAGGGGTCACAATTGGGTTACAAATTCTATAAAATGTGATGACTGTGCAGCCTGATTTAGAGCAATTTATTCACATCCTTCTTCATTAAGATTCAAATGGAATAAGTAAGATAGAAATTGAACAGATACAGAAATTGTGCATGGCTTGCTTCTGTAGTCAGTAAACATTTATTCACTAGGCACAGCTCTCTCTCGTGCTCTCTCTCTCGTATTCTCTCTCTTTCCCTACCCTTCCTGCTTGCTGTTTTAATGCATAATTAAGAAGGTCAGAATTAATGAAGCAGTGTGGAGTAAAGTTCAAGGAATCCCCAGGCACTATTTATTTTATTAGATCTCAGGCATGAACATCAGATTGGCAGTGTTAGAGGCAGAAGCAGTGTAGCTGGCAGCCGTCCAGGGGAGAAGCTACCAAGGGATTCTTACCTGCAGTGTCAAGTCATTGCTGAGCTCCCTCCCTGCAAAAATCACCCGCAGCTGGTCAGCTGGAACTCCCTGTCGCTGGGCAACTGCCTCCTTCAGCTGGAGGATGCTGGCATCTGAACCGACCTCCACCGGGAAGCCGTGGCTGGAGTTGAACCTGACAAACACTGAACAAGAGCAAAAGATCTTTTTAAGCGAGCATTTTTCATGACATGTTTATACTAGAATGATAGCGAGAGGCTTACTCTTCAATTACAGGAAGCATGTGCTATTTTCAGACAAAAGCTATTAATACTCCAGTGTAGTATTTTTAACCCCCTCATGGAACAGCGAGTGATCAATAAACAAAACCCATGTGTTTCCCTTGGCAGTGTTAGAAATGACATAGAGCATTTAGAATCAAAAGAAACCTGGCTAGGCAGCTGTCCAAGTAGTTGCTACCTGGCACAATAGATTTTCAGTTCAGTCCTAACCTTCAGAGGCACAGGGCACATGCACTTTCTGTGCCCCTCGTGCACTTCCCCAACACATATAACAAATAAATGCAGGAAACTAAGGTATGCTCTAGAGCCGAAATATATTAAATTAAACAAGGGAAAACAATTCCTTGTTACAAGGTAAAGCACAGTCATATAGACTGGTTTCCCACAAATATAATTCTACAGAAGATAATGATGGAGAGGAAATCTCACGCTAGAAGATATCAGAACCACAGAATTCTGTATCTGGGAGTGTTGTATTACAGCACAATCTTTTCAGAGTTCACTAAAATATCTGCAGTACATAACTCCTGTCGGCATCCACCTTCAGTGCAGAAAATCACTACTGCACCAGTCATATCATTTTTAGAGCTGCAGCAACTGGTTTATACACCCAGGGAAGCCTGGCAAGCAAACTCATAAGCTTCCTGCCATTCAGCTGGCAGAGCTGTTTTTCATAAGGAGTCTGAATGTGCTTGTTGAGCCCTTGGTCAGGGGAATGACTGCAAGACCTGTGAAACAGGAAAAAACCTCATTACATCCATATCAGTCACAGAGATTGTACGTACAGTAGACATATTCCCAGTGGACTGCTTCGACCAATACCTTCACAGGCAGGAAGCAAAGGAATTAGCTAAACCCAATATAAAACAAAAAATCATTTATATCAATTATACCTGTCACCTAAACTGCTTGGGTATTGATTGCAACAACCAGTCTTTTTAATGATTTATTTCCCATTCCCATTACAATGTTTTAGCTGAAAATGTTATTCCTTTACATTTTTGTTGACCCACAGAAGCATAAGCTCAAAAGTACTTACAGAATTTAAAGAAATAACTATTTTTAAAACTAAAAATAGGAGTTTTATGATTTTTCCAATGTACAGTCTACTTGACAACTCCAAAGGTGTCAGATCCTTTAAGAACATTTGAATATGGCTGAGGTTGCTACCATTGTTTTGCTCAGCCACCAATGTTGTAAGTATTTGCAATTTCACATCTTCAGTTCAGATCTGGCTCATCTTTAAGGGATAAGGCCATATTCCAACAAAATTAAATGCAACATTTTAAGTTTTGTACTTGAAAGTACCCTCTTAATGTACTAAAATGCAGGGTAAAATTGCACAATGCAGTGTTAGGCAGGTGCCCTGCAGTGTGTTATGCAGCTTCCTGCAGTACATCTTGTTATGGGGTTTGATTTCTATTAAAGGGTGTTCTGGAAATAACTAAACTGTGCAAGCTGTATATTCAGACTGTTCAGAACAATCAGTGGAATTTGAATTTTATTTTGATTATGGATTTGAGACCAAAGAAGTATATGACAGAAAGTAGTTACAGCCAATGGCAATTGAACATTTCCCATCTTTCCAGGAACACACAATGCTCAACTGTAAATAACATTATCCATGCCAATAGCAAAAGGTATAGTTGAATCAATGGGATTTATACTTTTTTAATATGCTGCACTGTGACTATGTATTTCAATATGTCTATTTTAAGATATTTATATGCATATGCTCACATATACACATAGAATGCATACATGTGTATCTCCAAAGAGCTCTTCCTAACTAATACATAACCCTCTTTCTCTTTAGTCTTGCAAAAACCATATTGGTTTTAGAAATGAAAAAAAAAAAAAAAATCAGCAGATGCAGTGATTGCAAATCAAATGTGGTGGTAAAAGGAAAGTGCTTGATAAAAGAAGTATAAGAAAGCACCAATTAAATTAATTGTACAGTGCTATTTATTTTTAAAGGCGGTATAAACCCAACACACTTACTGGAAATGTAAGTCAAGTTCAACATCAAGAATCCAAAACCCTTTTCGCAAATAAATTTATTTTTATTCACTTACAACAGGTATATTCTCTTCCTCCCAACGCGTATGAGGTATCAGAAATTCAGTCTCCCAATTCTTGGGAAATGAGTGTGAGTGCATCATTTTGCACTTTACAGCACAGAAGCCTGATGAGCTAAATCAGAAATAAATGCTAAAATGCCAAATTTGCTTGCTGGAAAATTCTAAGCCACAAATATTTTGCCCTAAAGCACTTTTATTCTATTATATAGTCTGCTATCCAACAACTCTTTTTAATGTAAAAGAACAGAAGAGACCTTGGCTTACTTGCGCAGAGCATAAAAAGATTGAATACAAGCCTTCAGTCTGTGGAATAAAACCAGAATTTCATCAATATAATATTTCAAACTGTCTTTTAAGGAAGAATAAACTTACTTTCTTTATGACATTTCATCCCCAATAACTAAATAATCAATATCAAGTGGATATTCTTAACAACACACATTGTTCAAGAGATCACAGGTGAAGTTGTGAAGACCCTCCAGACCTCTTCTAAAGAATACATAGTTGAAAAGATTTAGAACTTAAAGTTTGTCTGCTGGAATTTAAATAAATATTGACTTAACTGAAGAGTAGAGAATTTACCTGAGGCCTAAACTGCTGGCAGAAATCCAAAAGAAATAAATTGACTTACTCAGACACAAACACATGGGGCAGGTGTGTAGGGGAGTTGCAGAATTTCAGCGAAGGTTAGAAGAAACCCTGGGGGCAGCCACCCCTGTCAGAATCTCAACAGGCCACATTCCAGAGCCCCGGGATTCAGCAGCCTGTCTTCTTTGGCAAGCCATATCAAAAGTTCCAAAGCTTTAATCCCCATTTTTATTAATCCAAAAGGTTTTCCAGTTCTTAATGGAGAAAATAAATGTAAAATATTGGAGAAGTTTAGGCCTTGCCTGTGAGCAAACTGTGAAGGCACAGTCTTCATACAGAGAACCAAAGCAACGGAACTGTGGCAAGAATGAAAGGAAGTTGTCAACACCTTTACATTGCTGCATGCACAACACAAATTTCCTTTTTAGTTTTGACATAACATAGCCAATTCTTCTTCTTCCTAAAGTAATGAATGGCACAATCCTGCTTTGCAGCACACCAAACAAAAGCTATAATATAATATAATATAATATAATATAATATAATATAATATAATATAATATAATATAATATGATATGATATGATATAATATAATAATATAATATATAGGATCATTTGTAGCAAAAGAATGCACATATTTAAAATTTAAAATCTTAATCAATAAGATTGAATTCCCCATTCTTCCTATGGACAAAAAAAAA
>VWZW01007545.1:972855-1007358 GCA_013397115.1 Edolisoma coerulescens
AATGTCACAAAAGTTTAACCTAAAGACAGTGTAAAGAATGGGAAACGTTTTTTATTTTTAAAAGCCCTTTCCCTACTGAGGTCGGGCAAGAAGACCTTTGAAATGTTATTTTCCTAAGTTAGGGGGAAAAAAGAAATCTTGTGACAATATCTGTCTGCGGTGACCAAATCCTCTTTGCCTCAGCACATGACTTGAGAACACAACTCTTCTAAGCTCAAAAACCTACATCTAGATTATTTCACACTTGAAAGTATTATCCCTTCCTTTTCAGTATTAATTTTTTCTCATAAACTGTGATTAATAATTTATCCAGTACAGCTAACCAGCTTAGTACAGATTAAAACCAGGAAAATGCACAGAAAGGATGAGTAAAGCAAGAGAAGGTAGGAACCAAGACAATGTAAAATCCTTGCCTCCCGATAAAGTACTGCAGAAATGTTCTGGAAGTCCCTCTATTACCACACAACTGTGCATCACCTCTCAAGGCACAGGATGAAGGCAGCTGTTCCAAGTATCTTTTTTGTTTCAGTGAATGAAATAAAAACATATAAAACATATTTTTTCATATCCCTGGGGCTTTTACATCTTCAATCATACAAGATATTGTTCTGGTATTTTAATCTTTAGACTCAATTAGCATTAGATAAGTTTGTAGACACTTTATAAACCCCAGTGAATACCAGTCGCTGCCTGGAATTTCTACAACATAAATTGTAGAAATGCAACTGTAGGATATGTGCAGTGTGAGAAACTAGCAGCAGAGCACAAGATAACGGGATGGCACTAAATCTTATTTCACAACTTTTTACTGTTGTTTCCTGGTGCTAGGGGAACTGAAAAAAGTGAAAGGAGTAAAGCAAAAGACTAAAGAGGGGAAAAAAAATGGAAAAATATGAGTCGAAGAGACTCTGCAAGCTGAGGTCAGGACTGGAAAGGAATAACTCAGAGCTGTGTCAGGCTTGTATTCCACAACCGGTCAGTACATCTTACTGAAAGTCCAATCAAATGGTTAAACAACTTTGTGCAAAGTTCTTTGAATTTTGTCTTTCCACAGCAACTTAAGCAGCCTGGAATTGATATGGTCCTTTTCTTCACATATCTGTGCATTTAGGTTCTGCACTGGAATAGGAGACCTTCCCAACACCTGTAGCTCCCAAGAGCACTGGAGAGCAGGGTAGTTCAGTCAGCTCCGCTTTAATTTCCACCCTACTTCCACTACATCAAGTCCCACTTTAGAGGCTGTCACTGTCACAAAGCTTTGGCCAACTGGCTTGCCTGATTTTTGCCTTGACATAAATATGTGACAAAATAAAATTTCATCATCATTGGAATAAGCAGTCCCATAGGAATTCATGAATCCCTTTCATCAATTAGCAAAAATATCCTTAGCACTTTCCAAGAAAACTCTCAAACAGATGTCTTTTCATCAAAAAGTTGCCAAATTCAGACAATTTGGAGCCAAGTTGAGATAGCAGGGTCCTGAGTCTTGATGCCTTTGCACTGCCAACAATTCCCTTCTTCAGAGAAGGAAATCCAACTACAGAACCTCTGCTGTCTACGCAAGGATGGAGATAGTGTCTCAGAAATAAATGATTTCACACATTTGAGTCTGTATGGCTAAAAATCAACAACTTGAACACTACCTCAAGATAAGTGGGTTGCCGTTGCAGATATTGATGCACTGGTATGACATTTTCCTGGAAAAATGCCCTGGTGTGTATTTTGCACCAGAGTGACAGGTATATGCAATGAAGTTAACCCTGACTTAATGAGTTACCACTCACTGCCGAGCCATGATAACTGGAAGGATTAGGTCTCCTCGATCACTGCATTTGTGAAATAAAATTCATGAACATTAATGTAAGCCAACTTCACAGCCGCAGCAGAAAAAGAGCCTACACAGGCAATAAGTGGCAACTCATTAAGCTGGAGTAATTTGGTTGCTTCCGATCATTTGTAAATTACCTTCACCTAACGAATGATTTTATGATGTAGTCACACATAGAGAGCAATGTAGTACTCTAACATAAACAATGTCTATAAAACCTCATCCTTGGTGAGGTTATCTCTCCCCTTAGAAAGGAAAAAAAACTCTCAGGAAAACATCTTTAGTGCTGGGTATGCACAAATGAATATCATAAAAAATGTTCCTTGATCATTAACTTAATTTTTAAGATTGAGATTTCTGGTGGTTTTATTTACTTTTTAAATAAAAATAACAACTGGCTTTTATTCAAACTACGTTTTAGGGAAAGCAAGACAGTATTATTCATAAATACCAAATATGTACCCAACAACAGTTTTTTACAAAGTCATAAGCAGCACAGAAAGGGTGAGTAGGGACAGGATATTCACCTCCATCACAAGATTTAGGGGGCATCATATTAAATTTATATGAGGCATGTTCAAAAGAGGCAAAACCGCTATGTTTGCCCACACTACTAGCAGAAGACCATCTCGAAAACTCTGCCAGAGAAGTGGTAGATGCACAATGTATAAATTTGGCTCAAGGGGAGAAAAGAAATGGGCAGTTTCAGGCAGCTCAGTAATCTCTATACTGGAAACAAAAGAATAATATACACAAATATGTAATAAATAGTTTATATGTAGGTTTTGAGCTCAGAAAAGCAACGCCTTTCAGTCATATGCTGAGCCAAAGAGGAACTTATGACTGCAGAAAGTAAAAAAAAACAGATACCGTCACACAATTTTTTTCCCCCTAATTTTTAGGAAAATACATTTTAATGCTCCTGTCATTTGAGTTGGAAGGACATCACGGAGAAATATCATCTATGCCTGTCCTACGGTCTTTCTTCAGAAGATCTCTGCTTATGGTCTCTGCTGGAAAAAATAATACATTTACAGTTCTTTTTTTTACAGGGGTTTAACAGTCTCCCCTGAAGAAGAGTCCTCTTCCATAGATGTCCTGGGCTTGTATTTCCATACACATACTCCAGTATCATATTAGACTGAGTAACAAGCAGGCAGGTTAACAGTTTCCTCCCAACTCTTCATGCTAGCAAGTAATCCAAACCAAGAACAGAGGCAAATAAAAAAGACAAGAGCTCAGCACTAGTCTCTTTTTTTCCTCCAGAGCTATGCATGTGCATGCAGTTGCTTTCTTGTATTGCAGTGAAGCAATTTTTAAACTCAGCAATTCTCACAGTAACCCAATTTCGTTCTAGGAAATATGCCTTTTAATCCAAGACACATGCTAAATTTGTCTAGTAAATTATTTCCTGTGATTAATTCACTCAGTTTTACTATTCTCTTTAAGTTGGAGGAATGCATAGCTAGCTAACTCAACACTACAATTTTGTTGGCATTTCCTTTATAAGTCTCTTAAAAAATGCTATTTTCCTAGCTATTTTTGCCCTGATTTACTGGCTGCTTATGTCAGCACCAAGCTGCCATGAACTTCCTTGATACAGAATCAACCTCAATTCATGTTTCATTTAAAATAGATGCATACTGTTCTTTAATGTGCTTGGATATGGATAAGAGTCTTTCAATTCCACATATTTCAAGCCATATGCTACAGCTTTCTGTATTAATAGCAAGTATTACACTTAAAAATAAAATGTATACTCTTGCAGCTTTTAAATTACCCCTGTCCTGGGAAAGGATGGGCTGGTATTTTTTCAAAGACTGCATGAGTTCAATGAAATTCATAAGAGGGTCAGAAAATCTGAAGTAGGACATACTGCAATGGCTTTAAGGCTGTAAAGAGAACTGTCAAGGTGAAGACTTCGGTAGGGAGATTCCACCATTTTAACAGGTACACTTATTTGCAGTTCCATTTGAAACTTAATAAAATTTTCTTGTGGCATCTGCATTCATCTAAATACCAGAAGCATTGCTGGACAGCCAAAGTTCCAGTCAAACAAATGTATGATAAATATGGCAGCTGTCACACTTGACTAAGGAAGGCGCTTTCTCACCTTGTAAAGTTTGTTAGAGGCTCAGTATAGAACAAAACAAGTATAAAAATTTGTAAAATCCACACAGCTATGTAAAAACATATTAGTTCCACACATTAAAAAACCCCCAAAACTCCCAGAGAAAACATATCTACACACCCGCCGACCGACATGGAAACCTTTGGTTTCCATTTGTTTCATTTTTACAAGAACTATGACAAATAACAGCAAGCCAAATCTCCAGGGAATAAACATTACAGCCCTATCAAGCCCAGGACAGTGGGCTGTGCAAGTACTGCGTGGCTGGATGCCGTACAGCCGAGTGCATTGCTTGAAGGGAGAGGATGAGGCTGCTGCTCTGGAGAACAGAAATATTAATAGGTCTTCTTTCCTTGGAGTTTGCAGATCTAATGTCAGCTTTTCATTGTTCACATTTCTTTGCTTTTACTCATCTCATTAGAGGGGATCCCAGTATCATGACAATCATGTCCTGATTGGTTTTAAAACACACAATAGGCAAATGAAATTGTATTTCTCCATTGAGAACTTAATTTTAAGGCTACATGCTGCAGCCTCTTTTTTTCTTCACTATCTTTCCATTTTACCAATTTTACTGATAACTAGTCCTTGACTAGCAAAAAAATAAGCTTTGATGTTCTGGGACAGTCCAGTCCCTGCCCTTCACCTCTAATCGCTAACCTCACCCTACTCCATTTAAACCATGGGCACCATTTTTCCTCCTCCAAGACCTCTTTTCTCACCAGTAAAACTATGGCAGTGGCAGAGCAGCCTGAAGAGACACTACCAGGGAGGGCACTGGGGGCACCACCAGCCCTGACTGTCCCTGCCTGGCTTCCCCAGGGGCTCCACACTCTGCCCAGGGCCCCTGGGGTCACAGTCCCTGCCTCAGCCACACCATTTCTGCAGCAACCTGGAGTCTTCCCTGACAGGTTCAACTTAAATTCTTGAGGCAAAATTACATCTGTTAAGGATGTAATGTAAAGATGAGTTAAAGATCCTAAATAATTATACTAGCTTTAGTAAAATTATCTTAGCTGGCAGTAAAATTTAACCACGTAAATCAAAAGAGAACTGCAAAATGATGGGCTGCCAAAGAAATTTACAATTGTGTCACAGGAATGTATAGCCAGCTTTTCTTCTGAACTGGTAAAAAATAGAAGTTCTTGTAGCTAAGCTTGAAGATTTACCATATATAGAAGATAATTTTCTCCCTCTTGAGTTTTTCAAAGCTCTTCCCACCCTTGTTTGGGTTTTTTTTTTTTTTTAACAGCTACTTTTCCTATCCATCTCACAGCCAAATAACAAGCACCTCTAAGTCCTTGACACAACAAAATACCCAGCAGCCAATTTTGTGATGAAAAAACATATGGCCCAAACTTACTGCCACAAATAGTCTGACATTCCTACTATAAAACTGCTACTTAGCAGGAAAAGAGAAACACCATTTCAAATATCTCCGTGTCACACAAGAATCCTGCAAATTCACTATATTTTCTGAACACAGTCACAGAGAAATTTATTTGGCTTGTTTAAAATTTACATAATGTAGTCATTTAAAATCTCCCCTTAAATATATTAAATGTACTATATATATATATATATATANTATATATATATATATATATATATATATGTTTAAACCCCTCAGCTCAGATGCTATTATTTCAGTACAGAGTCAAATCCCATTGACTGAGCAGACATAGACATGAGCTTGCTAGGAGCATGGTCTCCAATTCACAAAAATGCTTACTGGGCACATGACTCAAATACTATCACAAAAATGAAAAGTTAAATAGTCCAAATAATAAAATGCCAAAGTACAGTAGGAGGTCTCTCAGGAGACTGAAAAAATGGTGGTGTATACAGTATACCAATTGAACAAAAATTGTGAAACATTTCACATACAAGGAATTTTGCTTCTGTTTTTTTGTTTGGGTTTTTTTAAACCAACTCTAAGCAGACTGAAAGCATGTATAAATTACAGATAAGCACAGCAAATACTGAAGACCATGTAGAGCTATGCTTTGCCACAAATGTACTGAATAAGTTTCTTGCCATATTACCAATTCTTTGCCAATCTGTTTTGCTGCATTTACCTTTACTGTCCAACACATCAGCAACTTTGAGGAAGATAACATCATGATTTCCCTATGTGTTACATCTAGGTCCATAGATGATATGAACTTAGATATTTCAAAGCTTGCAGGTTTATCATTTCGAGGTATATTTCACTAGAAAGCTAAGAAACTATAGGGGTTTTTAAATTATAGACTAAGATGGCTATATAAAGTAATTCCATAAATTTAAAAAAAGGAGGCTTCATAATCTGAAGTTTTAACTTGTTGCCATGATAGACCAAAATTTCTTAAATATCGGAATATGAAAACTGCTTATCTAGTTAGGTCATAATTCTCCTGGAAGACCAGTTTCCACTGCCACATGAACTGAAGCCAAAGATTTTCTGGGCATCTATCATTTGGAGAATGTCAGATAAAGAAAATTATTCAAAAGATTTGCTGTGTCAAAAGCAAGATGCACATAAATTAAAATGTGAAATAACAGCTCAATTGATGATGACAGGATGAATCTGTTCCTTCTTGCTGAAGTGAAAGCTGTTTTAAAACAGTTTTTAAGTTAAAATATTCATTTCATTAGATCAAAATTAACACATTTCCCCCAAAAAATTTTCCCAGGAGCTCAGAATGCAAATTCAAAGAATTCTGTGCCAGGCATGAAGTCACAATTTCTGAACAAGGAGAAAAATAAATCTGTGATTACATGGGCTATTTTACATTGGAAAAGATGAAGCTTTGTGAGAGGCAGCTAATACAGACTGCACCTAACATCCAACCTTTGTGAATGGGTCACTGCTGCAAAAATGTATTTGCATAGCACAGTTCTACAAATTCTCTTGCAAAAATCGTGGCTGACACACCTTATAACCGTGGGTGGAAGACAAAAAATACACCATCATTTCTGTGAGGCATGTGAGGTGCAACACAGTTTGAAAGAAAAGAGTTGTTCTTAACTTTCTTTGGTTTTAAAGGCTGATTGTGCTGACCAATTATTTCAGCTCTCTGAAGAAAACATGGTAGACTAGTATTAGGTTATTATTTTGGGCTGTGTGCTGTGTTTCCATTGTTTCTGTTAGGAGAAATGATGCTAGAAGAGCGACTTAGTTTTCCATGTGATTAGCTCTTTTTCAAAACCTATTTTAAAGCCTGAAAGAATGGACAGTCTTTTTTGCTGAAAAAAATACAAGTTCTTCATTCTAACTATGAATATTCCCAGAAGAAGATCCATCTCAATGTCACGAACACCTCAGCACTCCTCAAGATTTCCTTTCCTTCTGTCTTTCTGACAAACTGCAGACAGCTGCAGCCCATCACTCCCTGTGCCAGCACATTTGTCAATTAGTTTGAAGGAAATCGCCCAGCACAAAAAGCAGAGCTTATGATCAGACAGGAAATTATAGTCTATTATGCAATTTTATTCTTGTCTGTGATTGACTGCACATCAAAGGGCCACTCAGTGGCAGCCACTGATACTTGTTAAGGTAAAAATAGTTCTGCAAAAGCAGATGGTGGAAGCAAGACACCAGTAGATCAGAAATGCTGAGTCTGAGTATAGTATACTTTAGATGAGCCTTTTAGAAATAAACCAAAAGGATTTTAACACGTAATGTACCTTTGCAGTATATTGACATTAAAAACTGTATGGTGTTTTCAGATACAGTGGAAGTCTGCCAAATTCTGATCACAGTTTTCTCTTACACCCTATTTAGAGGGGCATGGGTATCAGCACCTGTAAATAGGTACATTTTTTCACAACATGTGCTCCATACATAGACTTTATCAGTATATGAATTTAAGAATATGAATAATTCTGTACGCAAATAACCTCACTGAGTTCACTAAGACTTTTAACATTTTTTTACAATGATTAGGGATAAAATGATTGTGACGTAAAATGCCAACATGTCCATCTCAGTAACACACTTAACACCTTATGAACCCAATTGTGTCAGCTTAGGCAAGTGATAAATGCGAAACAAGAATAAAATCAGAACGAGACTTATTTCAATAAAGCCATTAAGTATTTTAAGCCAATCATCCAACTGAAACCACACCTTTGTAATGGCATGGGGGAGCTCTGAATAGTGACTGAAATTAAAAATGAAATACCATGGCCAGCTAAAGGGCCAAAAAATTACAGAAATAGGTAATTTGGTCAGATATTTAGAAAGGTATTTGGAGGAACTTAGCAGGAAAATGAAATTAGTTTAAGAAGAATAAGAATTATGAACAAAAACTGCTGGTTTAAACTGTGTACATCAATCATTAGATATAAATGTGTGACAATGTTTTTGTAATCCTCATTTTAGAAAAGAGAAGTAAAATATGGACATATTTATTTTTAAAAATTATTGTCCTCTACAAAAAAATCCTAGTGCTTTTCTTTAGGTTCTCTTCCCTCCAAAGAATTAAACATGAATTATACAGCTGGATCACAACTGAACAGTTAATAATTCTCAGATAAAAAAAATTATACTCATTATGGAAGACGAAAGATACATTAGTAACAAAGATATATTCAAAAGACTTTGAACTATTATGCATTGGCAATACACATATGCCGGTAATTGCAAAATGGCAAATATTTATCAACACATAGATGAAATCCTTATTTTCTTTCTTGAAAAACCCCAGAAGACCTAGCACATGCCTCATGATTTCCAGAGAATTAACAAAGGTCATTTTTATGGGGAGGTTTCTTTAAATTTGCCAAAGACACTGTTATTAACAATGCATTCCAAGGAAGATTTTTTTGTGTGATTAATGTGGCTGAAACAGCAACAGCAATTAACTTTTACACTGTGTTAGTGAAACTGTTTCCTTGCCATGATGAACAGCTTCTATAAGGATATTATTTACAACAAGCAGAGAAACCAAGAATTGTATTAAATCAGATTTAAAAGGAAGTGTTAACCTTCCCCAGCATCCAGCTTTTCTGAAGCCAGTTTTTTAATGTGCTTTTCCTTCCCAAGCCTTACTGGCCTAGTAAGAGGCAAGAAGAACTAGAATCCTAGAAGTTTCTGGCTTTCACAAGCAAAACAGAACAATGCAAAAGAAATGGACTAATGAAGTTAAGGGAAAAAAGATTGGAAGCAGGAAAGAAATAGATCAGATGATGAAGAAGAGGCTTTTCCAGAATTAGAATCATAGAATCAAAAATTAATTGAGTTAGAAAGGACCTTAAAGATCATTTAGTTCTAACCCTCCTGCCATGGACAGGGACACCTTCCACTAGATCAGGCTGCTCAGAGCCCCATCTAGCCTGACCTTGAACACTTCCAGGGCTGGGATATCCACAACTTCTCTGGACAACCTGTTCCAGTGTCTCACCACCCTTGCAGTAAAGAATTTCTTTCTAATATCTAATCCAAACTTACTCTCAGTTTAAGGCCATTCCCCCTCATTCTGTCACTACATGCCCTTGTAAAAAGTCCCTCTCCGTGGGTGTTGTAGGCTCCCTTCAAGCACTGGAGGATCTCAATTAGGTCACCACAAAGCCTTCTCTTCTCTAGGCTGAACAAATCAAATTCTATCAGACTTTCCTCACAGGAGAGGTGCTCCATCCCTCTAATCACCTTGATGTCCCTCCTCTGGACTCACTCCAATAGGCTGATGTCCTGGGGACTCCAGAGCTGGATGCAGCACTGCAGGTGGGGTCTCACCAGGGCAGAGGGGAAGGATCCCCTCCCTCATCCTGCTGCCCATGCTGCTTTGGATGCAGACTGGGATACAAGTGGCTTTCTGGGCTGCAAGTACACATTGCTTGGTCATGTCCAGGTTCTCATCCACCAGCACCCCCAAGTCCTTCATGGCAGAGCTGCTCTCCATCTGTTCATCCCCAGCCTGTGTTGATACCAGGGGATGACCCAACCCAGGTACAGCACCTTGCACTGGGTCTTGTCAAACTGCATGAAGTTCCCAAGAGCACACTCCTCCACCTTGTCCAGGTTCCTCTGGGTGGCATCCCATCCTTCAGGTGTGTCAATCACACTGCTCAGCTTGGTGTTATCGGCAAGCTTGCTGAGGGTGCTAGAGAGGACCTAGAGTCAGTGCCATGATTTGGGGAATAAAACTGGGTGGTCTCCATTTTCTTGTATAATATAGGTAACTCCTTAAGCAGCATGAGTAGCTTTTGAGGGGTTCAATTTTTATTCAGTTATGATGATGTTATTAATCTTTTTATTTCCTTGAATATAATTTTTATCTAAAAAATCTCCATCCCTTTTTTTAGCTGATCTGTCTTAGACTTAACATCAGCATCCACAATGATTGCTGTAATCCTGACAATTCAGACCAGCTTGCCTGTAGAGGTTTTAATCTAGTGAACTATCACTGTAGTTCACTGCATGAGATACCCCTGTTGTGTTTATGTGTGCTGAGAATCCTAGCTGCACTAGAGATACAGCTTGACTTACTTGTAGAAAGGATTTCTTGCAAAGAGTCCAGTAAGACTTGCCTAAGGTTGTGGACAGATATTAAATTATCATTGTGCATTGTTTTGAGGAGCTGCAATCAGCCACTGAAGCCCTACAGTGGAAGGAGACTGAGAGCAGATGGCCAAAGGCAGTGTGCTCCCAAGCCTCATGGCAGGATGTAGAGAGTCACTGGTGACAGCTACTGCAAAAACAGCTGAACTCGGCTCCATGCAAACAGGCCCACAGGGGGACTTTGGTCTAGACAAATATAACAGTTTAGTGGATCAGCAACTGGTTATTGTCATTGAATGAACCAACCAATGCTCATCCCCAAGTTAATCCAAAGATGCCAAATGTCCTACCGCACATGCCAGATCAGCACTGGGGGTATAGCCACACCTCTACCAAACACAGAGTATTAAATAATAGAACTATGAACAAAAAGACTTTGGATACCAATGGGTTTGGGCTGACTTCACACTCCATCCTGGCCACTGGGGACACCCAGTGTCACAACAATGAGAATATTATACAGACTGGTAACAGGAATCACATTCACATTGTGATTCAACTATATATGGAACTTGCTGTATTCTGCAAAGTGTAATTTGTCCTGGCATTGTGATTTCCATGTATTGTTGTAGAGCTCTACTAACTCAAAATCCCATGCAACGTCATACAGCTGAGCTCCAACAGGAATATGCTCCTATGCTTGACATAAAATTTTCATTTATTTACTCATACCAAATCAGCTTTGAAGATCTAGAAGAGCACAATCCAGCAGGGAGAAACAGACAATAACAAACTGGGTCTAAAGGACAATTCTTAATGCAGCAAATAAGATACAAGGGGTGCCTTACTGTGTTTTTCCAGCACTGTGAACTAACAAAACATTTACTAATCAATATACCAAACATAGTAAATAACAAAGTCAGAAGTTCATAGACTAGAGATAACACAGGTGAAAACAAGCTCAATATTGAAATGTGACCCTGTGACCTTCATTTGGTTCTGCAGATGTGTTATGAGGGGAATTTACTCTCCCCTGCCCTCTCACTGAAAAGGCGATACTTCAGCAGGTCATTTTCAGTAAATTATTTTCAGTATTAGAATTCATCAAGTTAACAGTGGTGATAACTGCAACAGGGCTTGTTCCCTAAATAGTGTTACTTTGTTCAACATGTCATATCAGAGTAAGTTAAAGCCCTTTAAGGAGGCTTTTATGCTGAGGCAAAGCATACATTAAAGTGATGAATTGGTGGGAATCCTGATCAGAGAGAGGTAAATTTGTATTTCTTGCTTGAATAAATTTTACTGTCTTACATTTGGTTTGTAGATTACAGGAGCATGCATTTGGTGACAAAACAGGCCTACTCAAGGAGGTGAAGGCTCAACCAGCTCTCAATCATATTGTCACGATTCGGGGAGTAACTGTTTTTTTCTATTGTTTGCAGAAATAAATCACAGCAATACAAAAATAACATAGGGGAAATGACATGCTATGTTTTTGTTAATTTTATCTGCATATATACTGCATTTGACATCTTAAAAATTAATTTTTCTAATAGCCCCTTCTAGTTGTGGAATAAATCATCTCATTATCTGCTGGCCTCTGGCGCTAATATCCAGCTTCTTTTAAAAAACCTTAAAACCTGTACTGTGGGGAGGCTAAATACAATAAATGATAAGAACTACTACAGAGTTCTTCAATAATAGATTTGTTTTGTGCTAGGAATTTCTGAATATGATTACATTCAGAAATATTGAATTAACTTTAAAAATACTAAATAACTTATGTTGTCAGAAGGGATTACAGATGTTTTCTTCAGCTGTCGTGCCAAATCATTCCCAGCATTCTGATTATTTTAGGACTAATCTATATCCTTGGGAAAGGGAATTGAAGCTCTATCATATAAAAACCAACCAACCAATCTCATACTAAAAAAATCCCATTCTACAATTTTCCCTAAATAAAAATACATATTGTCCTTCTGATAATACGTACAGTGATGGTAACAACATTTCAACATCAGATCCTTCTTGAAGGCCACCTCTAATATTTATTTTATGTAGCCTTTCTCTGAAAATATATACACACACTGGCCTCCGAGTAAGGTCATTCTAAATACAGTACCCAGCAACATCCTTTGTCTACAATTTTAATTCTTGTGTTTTGAAATATGTTTACTAATGCCGAGCAGGAAAGAAGTGAAGCAAGTATGTACAAGGGAAACGAAAAAGCTTCAGGAGCTCCACCGAGATCTCAAAATAATGCCTAAAGGTAGAATCAATCTTTATGTTAACAGAAATGTTGGGGCAGCAATTGTCTCTGTCAGAACGATCATTCTCGCAGATAACAACAGGGTGACAGCAATCACTGCGAGTTTTTCCTTAGGCAATCTGCATAAATGTGAAGACAACTTGTTCGGGCCTCACTCCTCACTATCTACTGACTCCTGCTAGGGAGCACACGCAGCTGCCTTGGGAAAAGCAAGGCAAAACCAGAACCTTTGAAGCAAGTTACCCTTTCTCAAAGCATATCCAAATACTGGGCACAAAGTAATGCCACCTGAATTTTTTTTTCTTTTCTTTTGGTTTTTTTTTTAGAAACTAAAACCTATCCTAAGAAAATAAATTGCATATTCAGTACATTAAATAAATACAGTAGTTGGATTTTCCAGTTTTCAGTGTAGACTTTCATCAATATGGTGCAAGGCAGAACAAAGACTGCGTGACAAAGAAGTAAGAATAACTCCCAAAAGCTTTCATAAATACTGCTTCATCAAAATTATCATATCAAAGAATCTGAATTTAGTCACATATATTATGGCTTCATTAATCAGCAGTTGAAGTACATAAATCTGCATTTTGGGAGGTATAACTCTTTTCCAGAAGCTTGAGATTTAATATCCACATTTTCACAGAAAAAACTTGAAAAAAAATAGGGAGAATGGGGGAGTACTGCTTTCATTTTCACAACATATGCAAATCAAAATTTCTTTGATACTGAAGTTAATGTAATACAGATCTTTACAGTGTAGGAAACATGATTTATCATCCTAAGAAACAACATGCAAGGACTTCAAGTGCTCAAAATGCATGGACTTTAAGCACTACATCTAGACTGACAAAAGAGATACTCCAAAAAATCTCTTGAGCCACAATCTGTAAACAAAGAAAGTGCAACCTAGGCGACCACAATCACTTTTAGGGTCCATTAGAAGATAAATTGCCTTTCTAATTAACACTATTCAAAAACACATCTTGGAAATACTGTGCATACTTCTGTGAAAAGGATTATGTAAATAACATGTATTTGCAAAATTGTTGACTTTGCCAAGACTATTTATTCAGTGGAGCAGTGTAGCAGGTCTATGCAGTAAATAACGTAGGTTTTAAAAATCATCATCCATGTGACAATATAAATTTACCCAAAAGCCAAGCTTTAAAGTTTTTTCATATGAATAATGTGTACAATAAAAAAAGGAATATGCATAATTAACACCTGACCAGAGACATAATATGTATTTGCAGGTGAGTAGTGTGTACATACAGGATGCAGCTGATGTAAATTTTTATATGCAATTACTGTTGCAGGTAAACACTGCATATTTTATGAGTTTGAATTAGTGGAGTGACACCACAGTTAAACTGAGATGAGCTTCTAACTTAACAGATATTTTTCGAGTGCTCTAAAAATCAACACACATGCTCATATTGTCTGGAAAATTATAGTCCTTAAATGGTGTCAAAACTAAGTTTACTAGTAAAATATATAGTATTTTGTTACTTGATTTTTATCACTTTACCTATTTAAAAGTGAAACATATAACCAAAATAAGTTTTCTCTAGATTCTCTTTCAGATCAACAGAGCATCTGTTCCCCTAACTGTAGGTTGGCCCCATAACAGCAGTGCTGTTGTACTTAGTCCAAATATGTGATTGTGACATAGTTTTAAAGAGACGAGATGCCTAAAGGCTGATATAAAGAGATAAAGAGGAGACAGGCTTGAATGCTCTTCCTCAGATCTGAAATAAAAACTACAGACTTCAAAGTTACATGGAAGTTGACAATGATGAATCTGTTTTGATGACCTTGGACCACCTAAAAGGCATCGGTTCACATTACAGTAAATTGTATTAGCAGCAGAAAGGTTATTGGCAAAAGTGACAGCTGATGAGGTCCTAAGTGGTTGATTAGTTTTAGCTATGTAAAACTCTAATTATTTATCCATGAGAGTACTTGAGGCATATAAACTACCATAGACACAGCAGTCACCCAGGCTACATCAGTAGTCAATGGAGATAAACTGGTAGGATAAATGGCCCTGTCAAAAATGACTAAATTTTTTCAATTTGAAAAACTGATCTTAGATCAATCCTACCCTTGGTAAGCATCTCCTGAAACACTGCATGCTATTTCCTCACCTGATTCCTGCCTATTCATCCATTAAGGCTGGCCACAGGTATATCTGGTACATCCTCCGTACAGGGAAGCAATACTTGAAGAAAATGTTAGAGATTATTTATACAAAGCCTCTTCAGATTACGTTACACATTACAGCAATTACTTGTGAACACTGCAACAAGGTCTCGTTCATCTTAATGCCCTAATGTATAAACCACAATGTTTGACTTAATGGCACCTCACTAAACGCATCATATGCATATGCAGACTTGTGGACTTGGATCTGTCACATATGTTATCAGCCTCTGTCTCCAGTCTGCGTAACAAGATATTGCCCACAGTCTAAAAAACAACTACATCAATGTGATGCTACTTTCTTAACATTCAATAAAAGGTGTAAGATATTTACCAAGCATGTAGTTCAGTAAAAAGATAATCCTCTAGTAAGCTTCAATAAAAGAAGTTGATGACACTTGCTGATCTTTCTACAGCCTCTCCAAGGAAAAGGCCTCCAATGTTAATGCAAGCATTTTACTATTACATGGATGTACTAGACAGTATTCCAACAACAAATTAAATGTGCAGAGTTATACTTTTTCTAGTAATATCCTTCCTCCTTTCATTCCATCATAGTCTGCTATTTAAGTCTAGCCCTTAGCTATCAGCAGTCTTTACTCCCACAAGACGACAATGATTTCTTTACAGTATAAATGCCAACCTCATGTAGCAGAGAAAGAACAGAAACATTGGACAAATTATATGATTATAAATGGTCCTTCAGGAAGTCTATCTGAACTCAGTGTGGATACAGAACTTCTGTGCCCCAGTTCACAGCTTCACTCAAGTGGACCATAATTTCTATTAAAAAAAAAAAAAAAAAGCTGTGAGAATGTTACAAAATGAGATGACTTATCCGATTGAAGTTTGTTAAGTTTGTGACATGTTCACCTTATGGGTAACTAAAATTCAGTGCTGGCTCATACACTTTTTTCTAAAACTAGCTACAATTAGTTCTACCTCTTGGTGAATTTATTAAATCTTTTGGGAATTATTTAGCTGAAGTGTGTTAAATAAATATAAATCAATCATTACCAAACCAGTGTTGATGTTTACTGAAAACAAATTAGAAAGGTTCTAACTGGAAAGAAGCAATATGCCTCTATGCACAATTAAAATAAATTCCTCCTCTGCATTCCTCTGCCCTTCCCTCCAAAATATTCCTTCTTCTTCTGAAGTTCCTTAACAAATGCTAATGAGAAGACATTTACTTAAAGATAGAAATTCTTTCATGTTTATAAAGGCCTAACTTTGACACAAAGGTTTCAAATTATTAATAGATATATAAATACATATATTGACCTATCCTCCAGGACTGAACTAAGTCAAAGAGATGTTAAATCGACAAATCTAAAGAAAGAGTCCAAACATTCTTTGTGTTTCTAGTGGTTATGACCCTGCACTTTCGTATATGGGCAAGGTTATTTGAGTATTTCAGTACCTTTGTTGTTGCCCATCTCTTTCCTTTGCAATAACTACTATGCTTCTGGTTAATGCAGTGTCTATTTTTTCCTAGAGTTTTCTTGCTAAAAAATATTACTATATACTCTTGCAATCATATAACAAGTTCTTCCATAAAGTGAAAACTATTAGAGAAAGCACCTGTCTTGGAGAAAGAATGAGCTCTACTTCAGTCTGTCAAAAACCTCCCAAAACCACACTGCAGCTCCCTCACAGACTCCATGTTGATGACACAAGAGAACACCTTAAAGGAGAAGTGCACTTAGCTGAAAAGGGGGAGCAAAGCAACCAGTGGGACTTTCCCCTTTAATGATTGCTTCACATCATCCTGCAGCTAGTACCCCTCTGGGAAGCTGGGATCTCAAACAATAGAAAAAAGGCTACTGAATGTATAGCTGGATGTATAATGTCTGTGACCAGACTGCTGGAGATGAAAGCAATGAAAAAACAGAAATAGGACAGAGGGAAAATTTAAGCTGTTCTTGAAGAGATGGTAGCATTTTCTGAGATGAATTTGAGGACTTCTAGAAACTTGTATGGAAAGGATGGACTTCAGGTGAACCAAAAAGGAAGCTGAGTCATTGGCAAGTATACCACAGGAGAGGTAAATAACAGAAACTAAGGGGAACACAAAACGGCACTGAAGAGCCAAGTTTGGAATATCGAATCTTCCAGGGCATGGAGCAATAAAGCAACTTCAAAAAAAGAGAAGACAGAAAGGCCTTAAATAGCAAGGAGCAAACTCACCAACTAAAGTTCAGTTGAAATACCAATCAAAATATCTGAGAAGACCAATATCAAAAATCTGTGTATTTCTACTTAGACACCACATAGATACGTAAATAAAATGGAATGCTTGGATCTAATTGACAATATTAACTGAACAGGCATGTCTGGCACAACTGAAAGGTGGTCAGTAGGAGACTTATCAACACAGGAATAATTTAGACTAAAATAGACCACAAGAAGAGCCTGTGAAGAATTGTTAATGAATGCTTAAGAAAATCTTGAGACTAATGAAGTTAATTGAATGAACATGCATCACAGAATTTCTACAGGTTGAAAGTAACTGGCTAAAAAGGAGGAATATAGATCGAGGACTACTGTATCTGTCTTTTGACTAACGTTACAACAGTGACTGAATTTATGAAAAAAGGTCATTGAGATATAAGAGAAGAAAACACATATTAATGGGGGAATCCTCTGAACACATTCTCATATCAGAGAGGATTGTGATACCTAAATTTTCAGATACCTTTAGTGACCTTTTCTATTCCGGAGTGTAAAGGACTCCTCCTAGCTGAAATACAAACTTTGATCTTAATGCATTAAAATTAAACAAAGAAACCTCTTTGCTATTGCATAATAAACATAAGAAATCAAAAGAAATACAGGAAGGGAAAATGAAAGGAAATTAAAAGGAGGAGCTAACAGCGTGAAGCCCTCACATCAGTGGACTAAGTGTTCAAAGACTCAAGCTCAGAGTAAATATAAGCCAGCTCTCATGAAAACTTCAACCATACTTTAGAGAGTCATAAAATTTTATATGGCAAAATAAAAGGCTATTTAAATTAAATAAAAGATGAAGGTTTGTTCATGTGATGAAAACATTAAAGGATGTGCCCTCATAAGTTATATGTTTTTGGGCTACAAATGCAGCGCAACAGGATTTTGAGAAATGACTTGCAAAAGATAAAAAATTAAGTAAAAATTTCTTTCAAATACATTTTAGGCAAGAAAACTGCTATAAAGTCTGTACAGTTATTGAATGATAAAAGCATAACAGAATCTCTCAGGAATGACGCAGCTGTTACAGAGAAAAGCTCAGATCTTAGGGTAATTTGCAGCCCATGTTCAGGAGCTTAAGTAGATCTATCTTTGCAAAAAAAGAAATACAAGGAACCTTATCAAATGGAAAATATGAGTGAGAAAATACTTAGACATAACCATAACCAGCAGCACTTCTCCAAGGTTTCTGAACAAACTTAAATATATAATTGTAAGCCTACCGACTATTAGACGCAAGACACAATATAAGTCAGGCGCAAGCCGAATGTGTCCCCAAGCTTGTATCAGTGGCAGAATATGAGGGGAACAGGAGAACACAAGGAAATTGCAAGGGTCCTGGTACAATGAATAAGCATCTATAGAGTTTTGGTGGAAGGAAGTTTTACAAAGATATCCTTCACTGATGGAAAGGATGACCATGAGAAATAAGAGTAATCTGGTCAAAAACGTGCATTTGGATTAAAAAACTTTTCACAATGTCCCTTAAAAGATACTTAAAGAAACTAAGCATATAATACAGAGAAAATGCTCCTGCATGGATTATTGACCAACTTAAAAACAGGAGGGAAAGGACATAAATGAGTAATAGGTTTTCATAACACAATGAGATTACTGGTAAAATTCCACAGTAGTTTGTGCTGGACCCTCTGTTGTTCATGACAGTCATAAATGATCAGAGAAGGAGTTGAAAGGTAAGGAGACAAGTAATTTACAACATAAAAATTGTCTGATGTAAAACTAAAGCAAATTTACTAAAATCACAATATTGAGAGATTTGTGGATAAGATCATCCTAAAGCCTGTAACAGACTGGAAAACAGGAATAAATGTGAACAATGGGCTCTAAATACACTTTATGCCTGAGGATAAAGACTATATGTAGTTCATTGAAATAATCAAATTAATGGCAGTTTAAAAGGCAAATTAAAAGTAAGATTTATTAAAAAAAGAAAGGTATAAAGACTAGCACAAAAATCTTCAATTTGCTACTGTATCATTATATCATTCTTTCATAATTTGATAAGCTGAATAAAATCTTTACCTCTCCATTTCGTAAAGTAAAATTAGAAAACAAGAAAAGTCACTGAAAATTGTAATAAGAATACTCAGAGGTTTAGTATCTATTGGGGGAGAAACTGAACTGACTGTAACTTTTCACACTGTAAGAGAAAAGTTCAAAGATCCAGGGCTACCTTGTATCTTATGGAAGTAAATATGGGATTGCCGTCTTTAGGGAGGGGAAATTGGCAAAAGTATCATTTAGCACTTTTCTTGCTATTGTCTTTTCCTTATTATCTACTACAAGCTTCCATTGGAGATAAGATTCTGATATAGATTGGCCTTGGTGTGATGCAGAATAATCAAGTCTGATGTTTCTATTATTTGAAGCAGTTTAAATTTTAAACACATTCAAACTGAAAAAAAAAAAAAAACAACAACTGTTCAGAAACTGCCTAAAACCAGTGCAATTTGAGAACATACAAAGGCAGACAGATCAGGGAAAAATGGCAGACTTACTGGCAAGTAGAAAGTGGGAATTTGAAATTAGAAGTGGATATGATCATCAAAAACACTAATGGAAGAGGCCCTGAGGGACTCTTGTATGACCAGAAATGGAAGTGAGAGATGGCAAGAGAAACAGAAGGACGTGAGGGCTTTAAAGCTAGTACAGGTTAATGTGATCAACAAAACCTAAATCAGATGGAGGGCAAGAAAAATTACTTGGAGGTTCTGAGAAATTTTGAAGACCATTTTGAGATTCTAGCCTTATACCGGGATCAGGAAAACGGAAAGAGCAAACATTGGACTGAACTGGATGTAGCCAGAGTGGGAAAGCAGAAAATCAAGCACATGCTTAAAGAGATAATGAACCAAATGGAAAAGAGATGGAAAACTAATTCATGGATACTGAAAAGAAGGATATATAGAGTTAATGGAAACCACAGAAAGACAAGGATAGTTTTGTGAAGGAGGAAAGAAGAAATACAAAGTGAACTGTAAAGAACGACAGGTGAGTTATGGTTGGTCACACTGACAAGTAATCAATTACCTAGAAAGCAATTACCTTAGAATTGCTCGATAGTGCAATGATTCAATTAAACTGTGAAGTAATTTTATGATGAATCATCTACTGTATTAAGTAAATACGAAGAGAAATAAATTATTATGAATCAATAACATAGATAATCAGCAATGGAGAGAACCAGTAAGTCAATAAGTACATATGCAATTAATCAATTATGGGATTAAATAATTATTAGGAAAATAAAAATAGCAATAATTAATTAATATGTCTAAAATGCAAAGAATATAGCCACTAAAAAAAAGCATGATGAAAATATTAGTCCAGTTTTCCCTTTCACACATTCCTTCTCCAGGCATAAGGAAGTACATTTAACTGTGAACTTCCCTTCATTGTGCTCTTCAGACAACTTATTCTCTTGTGTCTATGATAGTACGTGTTCAATCCTCAACAATAGCTAGGGCAGCTTAAGAAGGAACCTAACTTTTGCTATCACAGGTTGCAGTTCCTGTCAAGCATACGCACTACTTTTGGAAACCTTTAAAGAATAGAGATGCATAAGCCATAAAGTCCATGCACGGGAGACTAGAGGCAGCCATCTCCTAATATAATGGCATATGGTCCAATGTACAGTAATGTTACTGAAATTTCCTTCCTTTCCCTCAGAGTACGTGCCCTGTGTCATCTGAGATGCACCATGGGGAGACTTGCATGTGGGACTGGCAAATTTGGCACAGAACACAACGGAGAGCATTCACTTCAGCAGGTGGTGACACCTGGAGGCCAGGTAAGAAGCAGGAGAGGATTTAGAATGGCACAGCATGACAGTGTGTAGGAAATAGGATTAGGCTGCAGGTGTGTGCAGGGTAACAGTCACCATCTCTTTGCTGCTCTCTCAGGTCACAACACTGCACTGTCTGCAAAGATTGCATGTCTGGTGATCCAGATGCGAGTACAAACAGCCAAGCACTCCAACCGGTGCCTAAATAAATGCATCTTAACTTATTCCTTAAGTGACCTTAAAACACTCATGCATGACAACTTCGGAATTTGAATCTTCCCAAAATTGCCAGACAGTTGAACTGGATCTGCCTCAGTCTTACTCAGCAGCTCAGAGATGTCCCAAAAGCTTTTCTTTCTTGTTTCACTTTCCATTAGTCTTTCTTGAATATGGATGATCAGAATGACACCTTTTAGGCTTGGTATTTGCCAACACTCATTACAATGAAGAGGCCTCTACTTTGGTCTCTTGATTATATTATCTGATATGTTGGTAAAAATAATAATCAAAACCATACAAGGAAACACTTGAAGGCTAATGGGAATGAGTGTACAGAACACAACATATCAGCATGAAATGTCATCCAAAGAGTTTTATATTCCAGTATGACTGGATCACTCCCAGTCTCTGGAAAACAAGAACATGACAACACAAATCCAAGAACAAGTATTGCTAATAAATCTAACAAAGCCAGGAAAACAGAATATAACTGGAGCGTGGCAAGTGCCATGTGCATATTTAAGAAACTGATAAAAGTGATCTTGGTAATTACAAATTCATTAATCTTACCTTAATAGCTGAAAGGCTACAGAAGAAATTTTGAAGGAAAGTATAATTAAACCCATAAACATAAAGGAAAAATGAAATAGAAGGAAATTTAAGTTTACAAAGTTGTAAAGCTGTGTGCCAAGCTAAATATGTTTTTTTCTTTTAAGACTAGAAAATGAAGATTTAATTGGTCTGGGGTTCAGTAAAGCTAACACATGGCAATGAAAGTGTAGAACTTGTATTACCCTCTCTCTACTGTAATATCTTAAAAGCTAAAGAGGAAAAACCAATGTGTTATGCTAGAATAATTTTGTTATTACAGTTCCATAAGTATTGGCTTTGGGATTAGTAACTCTTTAATTCTTTGACTTTATAGATACTTAATTAAGTTGTACTTTGCAATGTTGGAAGGTACCGTCAGTACAGCATAGAATTAAAGAGATGGATGATAAAGAAATTTGAAACAAGAGAAGGTGAAAATTTACAGTATTTAAGGAATAGTGGAACATTTTACTATAAACTGGTGGCTTATTATGCAGGAGCAACCAGAACTCATGTAGTAATCATAGCAAGGCAATGAGGTTTTCAAAAGGCCAGGTTTCCAAAATCTCTTAAAGTTCTTTACTAACTATCAATATTCTTCTGAACATATGGACATCAGAAATGGCCATCCTGTCCAGTGACGCTTCTGTAAATTTCATATATTGGTGCAATTACAACTGATAGTCCTCAGCTTGTGTACAGGAATTACACTTATTCTATCAGCCACCACATCACGCTGAAACTCATGTTCAATTAAACAGTGTCTTTGATGACCCTTACATTATTTGACTGTCTTCCAAATGACCATCATGTAAAAGTGGCACAAGCTTTGCATTAATTTTTACTTAAACCAATCCTGGTCAGGTTAACCAATATTAATGTACCATCCAAATCACCTTGTAGAACTGATATACTATAGCTGTGTCACAAGTAAACCTTCTCCCCCCACCAGTGTCAATGTTTGAAGGTTTTATAAACCTTTTTACTTTATCTCTCATCATCACGAAAGAATACTCTAGTGTGCTCCTGAGTATAGTTTTATGGTGGAACAGAAAGCACCATTAACTCTTGCTAAAATTCAAAACCAATCAATCATTTATTCAATGAAATGTGTATCAATAATTAACTCATTAACATGTGAGTCATTGGCCTAGAAAGTCACACAACCGAAGAACAATTCCCACCCTGGTAGCAGTACTCTAGCCCCAGGAGTAGGCAATACTACCAATGAGTGGATTGTGGTTTTCGATGCGAGTTAACATGCTGCAGACCCCTAAAGACTATTTCTCCTGGAGTCGTCTTTCCTTGAAATGAGGATTCTTAGCTTGAGGCTGAATTCCTTGCACATATGTGAGCATGTAGACTAGTCAGCTCAAGGCTATACATTTTTTTCAAAATCCTATCCTTAGACCTTACAAACTCTGTATGTCTGTACTATCTTTGGAACCATTAGCTGAGAATTCAGTCATTTCTTTCATCCGCAGTGTTTGCTGACATAACTTTTTAAAAAGCACTATTTCTAGAAAATTACTTCTTTCTACCTTTTACCACTCAGATTTTTAAATAAAAAAAAACCCTAATACTCTTAAAGAGAGATTAAGGATGTCAAAATCACCCTGATCCAATAGTTTGAAGGCAAGAAAATCTTTTTATACTGCTAAAATACCAGAGGCATTGCACAAACGAGCATGAAAATATTTAATCTAAGTTGCTCTTAAATTCTGACTACTTAGCAAACTATTTCCAGCTTATAATGTAAACATTTAGTGACACACCAACAGAAAAAATATAGGCTAGATCTTTATTTTTAATAGGTTTTGGAAAGTTTATTTCTATTTAAAAAAAATAAAATAAATGATGCTCTAAGACTGTGAGGAATGTTGGTACTACCATCTTCCTGACCACCCTTCCAGTCAGATTTTTTTTTCTCTTCACTTTGATTGTTTCTCTTTCTTTGGACATATTTATATTTAAAGAAAACAATTAACATTTATAATAGAATATTCCTTAAACAACAGTGGCTTGTGCTTGTAAGTGAGGATTTATTCTTGTCATCACTGTGAGGATTTATTCTTGTCATCACTGCTATCTGCAGCAAAGTGACCAATGGCTTTAATAAACACAAGCTTTAAGAGGATTTAGTTGAACTCCATTAATTTTGTTGCATGAATGGGGACTTGTTTTGTTTAACATTAAAGAAACACAAATGTAAAGAACCGTTGTTATCCAGAAGAACCTGCGGTCTAATTATTCATTCACAACCTATTACAAGTCCTTACCTGCAAGGTAACAAAGAATTTTTTCCTTCCAAGATTTAAATTGATACTAGCACTGAATTGCTGGATGGGGAATTAAACCATTGATATCCTCACACTAATGAATTCTATATATCTGAATTCAGTATATTGAGATGAGCTATATATCTGCAAAATGGAAAGCACTGGAACACAATGACCACAGCTACATGACTTCAAGTCAGGAAAGTCAGATTAAAAACTAAAGGCAACTCCCCAACAGCAACTTCACAAAAAACCAATCAAATCACGGAATGAAAAATATCATGGATTAGAAGTGGAAGAAAATTTCCCTGATTGCAGAACTTTTGCTTTGATTTGGAATTGAATCATATGATGATGATTTTTTCTTTCAAGTGGCTTGCAGGATTTTCCCACAGTACCCTTTTTATTTGCTCACAATGTCAGCTTAAACAAGCAAAAGGGGCAAAAAAGTCCTGATATTTGTTCTATGCCTAAGTTTGTTGAAAATATATACATAGTTTTCTATTTTTGTAAGTAAAGTTTATACTATTTTACACAAGAGGGAAACTCTTAACTTCTTACAGGGAGATACCTATTTTCTATGGGTTGTTTTACAATATAATTTTTGAAACAAGGTTCAAGCATTTTTTTTTTTTTTAATTAAATGTGCCATGTGTTTAGAGTACAAAACTGGAAAAGTGATGTTTGGACAACCAATATTACACAGGTAGATTACTGTATTCACTGACGTATCAAATTATTTCTATATGACACTAAGAAAGAAGTGAGTATATAGCTTTATTCAGTCCTGCTACCTGCAGTAGGATCCCTGGTAATGAAATCAGCAACTGGTATTTTGCATTTTTGTATATGCAAGACACACAAAATGATAATTTTATCGTAATAAGCGTTTATATGCTTACCTCAAGACCAACAAAAATACCTAGCATTAGTGAAAATTCGGCATACAGAGAACCCAAAGACTCTGCAGGTTTGGAGCTGAGCTTCCTTGTTCTGGAACAGGACTCATTTAGAACAGAGATTAAGTGCATTTGTGGGACAACATTGAGGAAGCTTCTTTATTGCCCAACATATTGAAAGACAGAGGATTCAACTAGACCAAACTAATTTTGGAAAACATGCTTTTGGCAAAAAAAAAGGACATGTACTTATTTATATCTTACTGTCTACAGGTCAAAAGACAATATAGAAATATCTTTTAGCATATTTGAATTATTAGGCTATATATATTTCTTATTAGATTACATTAATGAGACATACATATAAGCTAAAATATTTTCAACCAACTAAACTCCACAAAAAAGATTGAATGTCAAAACATATTGTCTTTAACACAAACTGCATCTTTCCAATTAAAAGTGCTGCTATCCTTCTTTGATTTTAATTTCATTACATACTGTCTGAGTAATGACTTCCATTTCACAAAGGGACACTTTCAATTCAAACACAGCTATAAATTTAGGTACTTAAAGATTCAAATTTCATGAAATCACAGATTAATTGAAATGTTTCAGTAATAATTTGAAAGTTTAAAATATTCTTTTTCTGGTTTTACCCTATAATTGGTAGAGTTTTTGCTATTTTGTGAAAAGCCATTTCTGTTTTTCTTTCAGTGAGCAGGTAGTAAAAACATAATCACATTTACTGTAAGAGAAAAATATGGGCCAACAAACAAGAGCATCTCTACTCTTGCTATGTTACATAGGACTTATTGGACCGTCATTATGTAGGACTTCAAGCACCAGGAGAGACAGGCCACCTTTCTTCAACAAATAGACTCTTACCATGGATATTATTACCCTTGTCTATCTGTAATACAGGATATATAAAAGCAGTGAACTGGCTCTGCTTTCATTCACAAAAATGAAAGATGAATATATATGATGATGACACCAGATAATTACTTTTAAATATGCGTGTGTGTGTATATGTTAGTATCCTAAACTGTAAATTACAATGCCAATTGCAGACACAGTAAAGACCATTGTGTTTACAAATGCAGAATTTCAGATGTAAATCTGCAATGGGGCTGAGCCTATTTTTTTCTCTTTTGGCTTCTTTTCAGGTGCACTTGGATGCATGAATGCNCAAATCACAGTAGTCATTCCTGAGCTAAAACTGCGTGATTAAAGTTTTGAGACAGCAGAATAAGGATATCAGTATTTTATATACATTTTATTCTGGCTTTTCCAACCATTTTCTCAATCCTATGAAAATCTGAAGCAAATGATTCTTAAAGTATAAGTCAATAAGGGAGGACTTTTGTGAGATTACTTATAAAGATTTCTAGCCCACATTCTTGTAATCCAAGGTTATTGCTTGTATCACCATACTGACAGGTTTATCTTAATAAGAAATGTTTTGTGCTAGGAGAATTTATGTTTTTATGCTCAATTACAGTTTTATGTTGGAGGTATTAAGTAGGCAATAAAAAGAGCCTACCTTACATCTAATATTCATTTTTCACATCATGGTCATGAAGGTAAGATACCCTTGGAAATGAATTTCTCTTGTCCTTATTAAGCAAACAATTTGTATTAATTTTGCTTATCTCAAACCTTACCATTTTCAGATGAGAAAATAGTAGGTTGTAAATTACATAACCCTACAAGAATGGTACTTTCTCTTGATGCCTTCAGTTAAAGCTAGATTCCCATGACATGAAACACTGAATAAATTGAAAAGGAAATAGACAGTCTCTGCCACAAAGAGTTCACAATCTAAAGTCAACAAAATATAAAACAGGAAAACTGAAAATCCAAGACTCTCTGCATGAGAGAGGATCTCATTTGGAATAAAGCAATATTTCTTTGTAAGCAAAACGAAGAGTATAGCATCCAAGCATAATATCCTAACTGCAAACTTAAGAAATCTTACAAAAAAACTAATGAACGTTAGAAAGGTCTCGGGATCTGAAATTTTCTTTCTTCACCCCTGCCAATGTAGTACTGCACATGCTGCTAATGCAGATGAATAATCTGAGACAAAGCTCAACAATCACAGTTTGCTGCAGGTGAAAAAAAGAGCAACAATAATTATGTTCATTACCATGACGGGTTAGTTAGAGACCAGTAAAAGCTCTAAATGTCCTTTGTGATCTCAATTAAGTTGTTACTAAGAAGAATGCCTAAGGAGAAATTTCAATGTTAACTTTTACTTGTGCACAACACACTGAAATGCTCTAATGCAAAAACTCCATAGAGGCCCCTATCCTTGGTTTCAATGACAGTCTACATTAACTATGCCCTAACATTTTAACTTACTGGGCTAACATATGGGAATCACAGGAGAGAACCTACTACTGATCATAAGGTAGGCTTTGATTTTCCCATCTTTTAGGGTTTTTGTCCAAAGTATTCATTAATAGGAAACACGGAATCCTTCAGCAGGGTGGTGATACAGGTGGTCACTAAGCCCTGACAAGACAGCACAGTGAAACCTGAAGCCTGAAATAGGAACATTTAGAGGAATAGAGTAACTCAACCATTCATAACTCATCAGTAAATTAAACTGCTTGGATTCCTTAAAGATGTAGCCAGTAACCAGGCTGGATTAAGGTAATAGCAAAGAAAAATATACTTAGAAAAATCTGTTTCTTTGAATGCTCACAATGTTACAGCTTCACAATTTTTCTAGGTTCTCATTAATCATGGGAGAGTCTCTCACGCTGAACTAACTATTGGGTATATTCTCATGGCTACAATGACATCCTGGAAGGCAGAAACTCCACCTTCAGCATTCAAAAAGACCAAAATGTAAAAGTTCATTAAATCAAGCATCTATCAGGCTGAAATCCATATTTGCCAGTCCTACATTTATATAGTGATTATCTGGCCACTGTATGATTTTTTTCCCCTATTTATTTCTGTGAAATAATGCACAGTTTTGCACCAATAATTTTAGGAAATGGCATGGGGGAATCTGAGCAGTCTGCTCTTGTTAACATGACCTGATATCAGCAAGTGATGTGAAAAGAATTTGTGTGTATCCAGGGTGTGTGAACAGATTTTCCAAAACCGCCTCTGCTGAGAGGGTGTTTGCCCCAAACCTGGTAATTCAAAGAAGAAATTAAGAGTCACAGTTCACTTAATGTGACCACCAGCTGGCTTAAAAAGTAGCAAGGCTTACAAGAGAGTAAAAGTGAGTTTGAAAGGAAGTATTAAAAAAAAAGGACAAAAATCTCTGCCTGGGCAGAAACCAGCAGCTGCCAGACAGAGTTTGATATTGCCACAAGTTGCCCCACTGGCACGGCAACCCCACCTGCCAAATGCTGCCCCTCCCTGCCCTGCAGCGAGGGAGTTGACAGCACAGGGTGCAACACGGTGATCTCTCACCAGCGTGCTCATCCGTGGATCATGTGGAGCAGAGCAGGCACGTGGGGAGGGGTGGGGGAAGGTGTAAATATAGGAACTGCCCTCACAGGTAGGGGGGTGCTTGTAACCCAACCCGCGTGTCCCCACGGGCAGGATGCATCCAGCTGTGTGAGGCATTTGGGTGTGGGGAGATGAGAAGTTCCTGGGAATGAGTACAAAATGGTGTTCAGCAAATTGTAAGACTATGTTTACAGTCTCTAGGTGCCTCATGTTGTGGTTTATCTGTTGTGTTGCTGACTTTGATCCTATAAGTGTAGTTCACTGGTTGCCAGTTAATTACATCTTGTTAATAAATCAATAAACCTCTTCGATCCCTACTCGATTTGGAAAAAAATATGCAGCTGTTCCTTGCAATGAGGCTATTCCATTTTACTATAATTCCTATGAAAGCAAACATAATCTGTTCTAAGAAAGCCGAGTGCCTGCCTTTTTTACTAAATCATAACTCACTTCTGAAATGGACGTGAGCATCAGGGCCAGACGGTGTAATGCATCACTATTTACACGGTGGTAGATCACGGAGAAATGGGGAGAGGTATTGTGGGAAGTTTTCTGAAGGTGAAAAAACAATCCTCTCTAGCCTGTATGCCTGAAGTTAGAAATAAATCATTATCTGTGCCCAGCAACAATGCGTTCTGCAGAAAATACTGCCTAGGGAACAGCCAGGGTCACTGCTAGCTTTGCTTAGCTACACAGGTGGTGTTCAGGAAAATTTCATCTGGGCCATGCTGTTCACTTGACTTAAATCAGCCTTCAAAGTTGCTACTCATAGAAGAAGCATTGCAAAGAATTTTATGCAAGTTTGAATGTGCTTTCCTGATCTCAAACACTATTTTTCTCTGTATTACTGTTCTTCTGAATACATGCTGTTTGGGAAAGGTATTGATTATAGATAGAGTGTGTAATGTGTGAATTCATTGTGCATGAAATATATAGAATTGAAAATAAAAAACCAGAATATTCAATCTGTAATTATCTATGTTCTTTTTAGCATATTTGTGTGCCACTAATATATATATTCTAATATATATTCTAATATAATTAGAATTCCTACAAACTGTATTGAGAATAATATACTTAATGGGGCAACTACACAATATGTATGCTTGGGATTTGAGTTTTCTCTTATGTTTGGAAAGGTGAAGAAAAAAACCTGAATTTTAAATACCTTGTTATAATAATTGGGGTTTAAAAAAAGTATTATTTAAAAATACAGGGAAAAATAGCACATGTGATATAAAAAATCCATAATGCCTCCCTCCCCGCCTCCTGCAAAAAGATAAAGGGGCTGTAAAAAAAACCTTTGTCCCATAAAAAACATTACAAGGGCTATATAATGTTTCCTATGCAGTTTCTTTTCTTTAATCTTTCAACATTTGGTTGGAAATTGGGGGGAAGTATTTAAATCAAAACTTCAACCCATTTCAAGAGGCTAAAAATGAGTAAATTACTGTAATGCGCTACCATATTGCTAAGTGCTCCCTCATGAGGCTCACATAACCATCCTCAGGACAGATTCATTTCCTAAAGTACTACTTCGAGAGTTCACACATCAACCCTATATAACGCCCCATGTTTTAGGATTTGAGAAACACATTACTAGCATTAAACTGTTTTGCATCATGCAGGATCACTACCAAAGTTCATAGTCTCTGGTGGAGGTGCGTGAATATTTAGGCTCTCAGATATAACAGCTGGCAGAGCTCAGTAAGGTTTGGATAGTCAAAGAACACAGTTCTCTATAATCTTCTCTGACTCTGTCCTACACTTTCTATAAAAGCAGTTTCTACAGACATAAATAAGGCAAAACTTTGGTCTCAGATTTGTAAAGATGCTTTGTCCAGGAGTCATTCCATTTTGGAAGCAGGAAGAAATTAGGATTTTAAAAGCCAATCTCCATCCTTGCTAATACCGGTCCTAAAGACTCAGAGAGGAAAATGCCACTCTGTGAAAGACAATCCTTGAAGTTCCACAATGCAAGTTAGACATGATGACTTCCATCATATACTAGGCATAGAAAATAGATGTTCATACAATATCCATCACTGCAAGATCTTATCTCTCCTTCCTCCCTTACAGAGTTTATGCAGAAACTAGTATATTTTAAAAGGGCAGGTATTTAGAGATGGAAGAAATTCTAGATATATCATTCAGTCTGGAAGTGAATGCACTCTGAAAAAAGACCCAAACTATAAAAGTACAATTACTATAAACCATAGCCATTATGCTCTCTTTAGGCTTCCCCACTTATTTGAATGCAAAGGGCTTCATTATGTGCTGCACACCACACTGTGACAGTATGACAGATGTGTCAGGGCCAGACTGCGCTCCCTGTATGCTGCAGCACGGCCCTCTGTGCTGAAGGCCAGACCTCTGGTAAGAGAGCAAGGTCAGAAGCCTCTGCTGCCTTGGAGAACCTCAAGAAAATTCTAGAAGAAGCTTCAGGAGCAGACTCCTCCAAACAGCTAGGCTAATGAGCCTCAGCAGGGGCTCTTCCACTCTCTGAAGCTGCTTCTAAGCCGAGGTTCACAGCCCCAGCCCCTGCCTAAGCTGTGCTTCTGCACCTTGACTCTGACCCACTGACTGATATTCCTGGCTTGACCCCGAACTCTCCTCATCACTGTGGACTTCTCTGGTGATGCAGTCTGCTGGTTCAGCCCTGGCTGCTGTCACCCTTCCTGTCTGGGTACTCACTGCTCCCTTGCCAGTGAAGCCACAGCTTCTGCCTGCCCTATTATCATGCTTCAGTTCCCATCTTCCCTTGCCTTGTGAACATCCTGTTCCTGCTGCTCCCTGACAGGATGTACACAGAGCATGTTAATTAGATTGAGATTTTCAGGGGACACAGGCAGAGTTTCAAAAAAGTTTGGGAAGAAAAACAGTTACAAAAGCACCTTCTGGAGCTCCCAAGGAGCAGCGCATCTGAAAGATGAGAAGAAAAGAACAGAACTGAATCTGGACATCCCAGTAACTTAGTTAGCATCTTAATTTTAAAACCAAAATTTTTAGCTATATATTTGGTGGGGGGTGAGAGTGACTTTAGTTAAACTAACTAAGGCAATGAGCTCTTGACCAGGAAAACTGGAAAAGTTAAATGATAGTAGATTGTTCCTTTTTTCAGCAGGAAAAGGATTAGGTCTCTATACCAGCAAACAAGACTGTGAAACCCTGCCTCTGAGAAATCCGTTTCCTTGCCTCTCAGAGAAGACATGTTTCACAGCCAGAAGTGCACACAGAGAGCATGGCCCTTGAGCCTCACTATTGGAAAGCCCAGCACAGAGTTTGGCAGTTTGTGAAAGGCTGTTGCGAAGAGATAGGACTAATCAGTTGTGCATATCCATGAGGTATAAAACAAGGTGTAAATGAGCTTACTTTCAACAAGAAAGATTTGGGTTAGACATTAGGGAAAACTAACAGAAATGGCAAGGGCAGAGGAGCTGTGCTGGAACAGATAATCTCAGGTGATTGTGGAATCTCAACGGAGAGATCAAAGAAACATCAATGAAGAAACACATTTGTAGAGTTAACTGAAGAGAGACAGAGCAGGGGAAAGGGAATTAGATGACATGTTGAAGTCTCTTTCAGCTCTGTTTTTTATCATTCATGATCTCTTGATTCTTACTTTGGAGCTGATAATACTTACGTGATGAGCAATCATCCTGTCTGAGTTTCCTTTGGGGAAAAAAAAAAAAAAGAGTCCTGGTAATCGAAACCTGCTGATAGTGCATCCAGCTGATGAGTTTTTTTATTCGAATATTCATAAAAAGATTCATATTCATGTGCAACAGAAATACATTTAGTGCTCTCGGCACATAAGTACATTCAAATGAGAACCAAAGAGGAAAATCACACACTGCCTTCCTAGAACTCAGAGAAACTGGTCAGTAATGAAACTAAAAGAGGTGACAGAAGGGGAGAAAAATCTCCTCCAAGAGATACACCTACAGAAAATTATGACATAGCAATTAAGAGAATATAAGAACACCCATTACTGATAAACTCTAAAATCCCTGGTCCAGCTTTCCAAGCACAATGGAGGATTGGCTGTTGGCTACAAAGAAGTGTGACATAGTGAAATGAAAGCATTTATCATTTATTTTGAAAGACTTGAGTTTAACAACTATTTCTAACACCAGAATTACTAAAAACAGTTTCAACTCTCCAAAACACATTAATAATATATTATTTTCCTAGTTCACCTGCTAAAACCAAGGGTATACCTAAGGGGCATAAAACAAATGCAGATGTTACAAATGGAAGAATTGAGTTCTACATCAGGATTATGTAAAAAAAGCTTTACATCAGGATGACAAATACTATCATAACATGACAGAAAAGGGACAAGATCAAAGAGAGCACATCTGAAGTTTTCCTTCATACTATATCTAGTCTGCTATCAAAACTGCCAGTCGTGGTACTCTATCAGACACTGAGCACCGTCGCAAAGCATGAGCTGCACCATCAGCCACACTACTGCTTTCTTACTTGGATTAGATGAAGACCTAGTGAATGATTGTATACAGTTATCTATATTTGACTGCTATTTTAAATATTGCAGGAGAAATGAATGGAGTTAATTTGTTCTTTGAAATGAGCCTTGCAGTCAAAAAAAGGTGTCAGGATTATTGATGCTATATAATGCTGAAGCTGGCAAATATTCTCCTGTTTTAGATATACCTGTCAATAGTAAGCTACTGGGCATGCAAGGATACATAAACCTAGGTCATAGCTGGCACTTCTTGCCATTCACAGCCAGCTACAATCTGGCTCTCTGGTATTTGCTATTGTCAGCCTTCTGGTTTTGGCAGTTCTGGCCTTAAATCCTGAATCCCATAACCAACTTCACAGGCTGCAGTAGCTTGTATAAAAACTTCCTCACTTCATACATCCTGCTGAATTTGGGACATGTAGTTATTTTCTTTGGTAAGTGTGATAGGTCATCAAAATATTATGTCCTCTAATAGAGTAAAACACATAGTCAAGAAATTAAAATAAATACAATTTTAAAAAAAAAAAATCAAAGCTAAACATAAATGTGCACAATTTGATTTATCTAAAAAGAAAGGAAGGCATATCTTACTCAGAACTTTGAAGGCGGGATTGCTCTGTCTCTGGAATTTTTTTTGCCTCAAACCAACTGTAAATTCCTGACTTTCAGACATATTCTGAATTTTTCCATACAATCAAAGTTACTCTATTCCTACCATCTCAAAAAGATGCAATATTCCAAGAGAAAACTGTTCAGCAAACTAGCTGATGTCTTCATATTTTCTAAAGTGACATATTGGCCATGTCTTAAATCCCGGAGATACATTTCCTATCAGTATTACCAGTGGATTAACACTACAGCACTGCAGCAGCCCAGTGAAGATGTACTATTTTAAAATAAGTACAGGTAGCTCCAAATCTGTCAGAAAAGAAGGAAATACGCATCTTAGGAATACCATATATCTTCCTGTCTTAAAAAGTCTTTGCTCCTATTACAGTGCCTTTGGCCATGTAATAGGGTTTCCAGAAGCAGGTAAAACAAAAGGGCCAGGCTGAGCCATGTGTGAGAGCTGCAGGAGGTCCACCAGTGTCCACATGCTCCCAGAGGTGCACTGGCCTTGCCTGAGCTCTGCTGTAGCCATGACTGTGTGGGGCACCTCACCTACCCCCTCCTCACTTGCTCTTTCAACTCTACCTTAACCTTTTTTTCACTCTATTTCGGTAGCAATGGGGAGGGTTGTGATAAGCTCTCTAGCCCCTTGAAAACTGAAGGGTTTAGTTAATGGCACAGAGTACACATTCAGCACAACTGGTCACTCCCACCTCCTTTCACCATGTCCAGATGGCACAAAGCACCAGGGCTATAGACCCAACTTTTACAACAGAAGTCGCCCCATCTGCTTCTCTGGTTGTTTCAAATGGCTTCACAGACAAACTACATTAAACTAAGAAACTACCAGCTCAGCTGCTTGAATGTAGAGGCAAGTTTGAGTGAGAACAGGGAAAATGCTTAATCTTTATTGCAGAACACATATGGCACCCTCTGCTAAGAAGTGGTTTTTGTCATGTGAGAAGTCATGCATTTCAGGCATTTGTAGACACTCA
>VWZW01007546.1:297-176432 GCA_013397115.1 Edolisoma coerulescens
TATATATATAAAATATATATTTTTTATATCTATCTATATATATATATGTAACACAGGGTATTTTAGCTGAAGTTTTGTCTGATACAAAATACTGGAAAGGCAGGAAATTTAAAGTTGAGTCTAAAGTTAATACAAGCAATCAGAAGGCTAAGACAGGTTTGGGTCTCTGTGAAGTCTATGCACCCTTAGAAATGAGGTATGGAAGGAGATTTGATTCTTCTCATTTTTATACCATTGGAACCAGAAATGGTCTTGGTGTAACACTGGCAATGCAACAGGAAAATGGGATGAAAAACATTAAAAATGCTAAAGTTGAGACTCTTCAATGGGGATCAGGACAGGGAGAGAAAGCTGACTGTCCTCAGTGCCCTCCCTGCTGTGGTGGGCTCCTGACCGGCTTCCCTTTCCTGTGGAAAACGGATGTGACTGTGCCACTTTTTGGATTCCCCTTTTCTCCAGGGCTCCTCAGAAGATCAGGAGGGAAGAAGGCAAGGCTCCAGTGTGCCCAACTGAGCATTTGACCACCAACTCAAGCACCCACCTGCATTCTGTCTGTCACCATCTATGACCCTTGACAATCTGAACTCAGCAGCTACTATTTAGGAGTTCAGAAATTCACCTGGAGAGCTGGAAATCTTTCCTAAGAGATCTTTGCTGGGTGTACAGAGACAACTTCTTTTCTGATCTAAGCAAAAGACGCTAATTCTTGGCACTCTCATGTTTTTTTTAAACTAAGGCCACCATTTTAATACCAGGGAGTGTCTACCTGATCTCAGATGTAGTCATAGAGGTCTCTAGGCCCAGTAACAAGACACATAAAAAGCTTGTCCTATCTGAAAACTACTTTTGGGGTAAAATTCAAAAGGAAATATTGACTGAATTGACTTGAGAGTTCCCTCTGCCTTCACTAATATCAATAACCTGTGGGAGAAGGAAAACTCCTCAGATGACTCCAGAGACTCCATGTCTGGCCTACTGAACATCTTAATCCCCCACTGGTGGTGATAGGATGACTTCGACAGAAATTTTTGTCTAAGTTCATGGATAGTTGCCTCCATTCCCATTTCAGAAGACTGAGCTGTTTTGGTTGCAAATAACTTTGCTGCTACTCACAGGACCAAGTAATTGCTGAAGACAATGATTTACAAGACTGCTTGTAAAAACTGGGTTGTGGTGTTGCCAGATGACTGCTCAGACTGTGCATCCTTTCTGCAACGAGTCAGGAGGCATCCAGCGTTCCTGATTTATGTAGCCCTTCCAATTTGGGCTGGGACAGCTGCAAACAGCTGTGTGCATTACCACTTTTTCCCTGAATTTTCTGTAGATGTACTTCCCAGGTCTGTAGGGAAGAGTAGGCCAGTAACTGTTATTTCAATGGCACTTTGTCCATCTCAAAACTAGAAAAAGCATAGATCCTTTGAGAAAATGAAGGCTGCCTGCCATACTAGCTGGTTTTGCTGGCTTGGATCAAAATGGTCATTCTCCCTTCTGTTCCTGCTCTAGGTCAAGGGCTTCTGTAGCACTGGGGTCATCACTTATTGATGTGCAATGAAGGTTTAGATGAGGTTGTAGGAGAAAATTTTTTACTGTGAGGATGAGTTGCTGGCACAGGGTGCCCAGAGAAGTGTCCAAGGCCAGGTTGGATGGTGTTTGGAGGAGCCTGGGGTAGTGAAAAGTGTCCCTGCCCATGGCTTTGGTTACAATGCCAGCTCAGCTCATTGACTTCAGCTCAAAACAGCCATTTTCTTGTCTTTTATTGCTTTGGAGGTAGAATTACTCCATCCAGACCACATGCTGAGAGAACTAATTTCCAAGGGCCTCTTCTGCTGTGAGCAGCTGAAATATGAAGATCCAAGGCTTCAGGCCAGGTTTTGATTTCTGTTGAGCTGGCACAAATGGAACCACTCCAGTTTTAACGAGCGTAACTGGAGCTGGGGAGTACTCAGGCCTCCTCAGAGCAAATTTCTGAGAGTCATACTGGAAAACAAAGGTCTGTCGCTCCTTTTACCTCTGTTTACCTGTCACTCCTATTACCTTCTGGGTTTGAATGGTTCAGACAGTGTTTTGAAAACTTGTCATTTCTGAAATCACAAAAAAGGGGGTCGTTTCTAGACTTTGCAAATATAGGGGAGATTTACTGCAGTGACAAATAAAAAGCTTGTGGTATAACAGCTTCACTTGAAGTGTTCAGAGTAATGATGGACATGATAAATCACACTTTTTAGGGAAATAACATTACCTCATGTGCTAAATTTAATTAAAACCAGCAATCCCTGTTGTATATATTACTTGAGAGAATTAGAAGGACACTGAATAACTGTCACCACCAATTTTTGTCATACCTTCTGATGTAAACAGTTGGTCTTGAGTTCATCATCATGAAGTAGCAGGCTCAGATTTGGGGGTGTCCCATAAGGGATATCAGCCCATAACCTCATGGCATAACGTATGGGCTGTTGAGAAAGCTGACAGAATAGAGCTTGGATTTTTCAAGGGTCATTTCCCCTTAGGGGAAGGTTTTGGAGCTGTGACTGTTATTTCAGAACCTTTCTTCCTAGACACGCTCAACACAGAGCTCATTTTTTGGGGGGTAGTGCATTGGTTGGCAGAGTATATCTTGGAGCAAGTGCTGTTTCCAAAGTGGAGGTCATAATCTTGGAAGTGCAAGTGGAAATGGGGTCATGGGAAAAGCTGAGAATTGCTGGAATGTGGTGAAAGCAAAGTAATCTATACAAGTTTATGTTGACAGCAGCCACAAAATGGCTCCTTGAGGAATTCAGATAGAGTTATCACAGGGAGTAATGACTAGAACTGACGAGGTAGAACTGACATAAATAGCTCAAGTATATAAACATATATAGCTCATAAATAGCTCATCCAATTTGGGTTGTGCTTAAAAATACTTTAGGTAGTTCAGCTCTCTTAAATCTCAACCATGGGCTGTGATACCCTTTTAATCACAGAAATCAGGCGTTGTGGGGAAGTTTCTTTTAAGTGCACATGTAATATCACTGCTTTCTGGCAAAGAAGAAACTTCCTCTCCTGATAGTGAGAAAAACTGTCAAGTGCCACAGTCATCAAAGAAGATTTTCATCTTCATTTTTTGGTAAATATTTGCATATATGCATATATTTGCTTAATTTTTCAGGAAAGGGCTCTTCCTGACCTCAAAGGTGGGAAGACTAAAACTAGAGGGGTGTTGGTTTTCAGAGGAGAAATTGTGGGTTTGCCTGCTCTGTACAAATCCTTAGACAGCAGAATTCTTTCAATGAGCGTATTTTGCACACTAGGAGTTTACAACACTACAAAGCTGTGTCTGAGTTCTTGCAGAATGTAGATGGCTGAACTGTGTAATTACCTCGAATAATTTGGGCTCAGTTTAATGTTCTCTTTCCCACATATGGCAGTTTGTTCATCCCACTGAGTAATAGGCTCCCCATTCAATAGAATTTCAATAGATATCGTAATTGAACATTATTGAGTAATAATCAGTTAATATATAAAATAAGAATTTCAGATGCAGAGCACAGACCTGAAAACAAGCCCAAGCTTGTTGAGTGTGTAAGTCCTTTCGCATTGCCTTTTGTGAGGTGAAATTATTGTATGATTCAGTGAAAGACACCGGTATTTGTCATTAAAATTATAAAACAAATTTCTAGTAAGATGGCAAAGTCTCACAGAAAATAAAATTCAATCCTTAGTTGTGCTATTTTAAAAATGTCTTTGTTTTACTTTTGATGGTATTAGGCATCTAACATAAAAACCCCCTTTTCTCTTGTATTTCCATTTGGCATAATGATGTCCACAACAGAAAAAAGATTCCATATTTCCTCTGTAAAGCATTTATAAAAATTCTGGTGTGCTGGACTGAAAAACCATCAGGAAGTCAAAAGTGCCTGCCTTAATCAAGTTACCGTGTGCTTTGTGGAACTGGCAAATACACACAGGGCACTGTGTAAGCTGTAACCTTTTCTGCAGATTCAGCCATGAAAACCCAAAGGGGAATTAAGCTACTGAAACCCAAATCTAACACCCACAAGCCCCAGGAAGTCACATAAGTGAAGTAAGTATCAGAGTGACTTTCACAGATAACATTGCCCTTGCCAAGGCAGGGGCTGTATTTCAATTTTAAGATGGCCAGCATGTGCAGTGGTCTGGAAAACAAGTAATAATATCATAATATAAGCAAAATGTAAATTCTGAACTCTGGTACCAGCCCTAGGAGGAAACTCAGTGCTGTCAAGAGTTGTCAGCAATAGATTTCCAAAAATGAGGATTTCTGGCCTGTGTCTGTGCCATCATCCTATCTCACTTTGCCCAGGTACTGAAATTCACCAGTCCTTGCACTGAATGAATATCAAGTAAGGCAATCATCTCCACCAGTGTAACACTGCTCATGCCTGTATTAAAGACAGAAAATACTTGCCTTCTCTGTTCCTTTTCCATGCATCAGTCAGTAAGACAAGGGAAGAAGCTGCTACCATTCCTCAGGAAGATCAAACATTGCTTCTTGCTGTTTCCAAAAATGTCCTGTGTTAAAAGAGACAGGATTTTCTCACCCTCACAAAGTCCCAATACCGATTCCAGCCTTTACATTGTCTGTGGATACCTGTTCCTGTCTTGGCTTATACCCTGACTGTACCAAACCAAGCAAGGCCATGCTCAGCAAGGTGAAAGCCAACAGTGAAATTTGTATCTTAAACACAATAGCAATGTGGCTGTTCCTGCCTGTTGCTCGTAGCTCAGTGAGGACAACAGGAGAGGTGACACGTTGACAGTATTTACAGCTATGGAGACCCATTCTGTGGGATATAAACAGGCTGATGTCTGTGCCGCATGAACTGAGGCAGTGAGCGAGTCCACAGGGCCTGACATCTGCACCAAAGTCGAGAGGAAGCATCCACACAGTCCCAGATCAAACAATACACTTAAACCCAGCCACAATTCAACCGTGCTAAAACCGGCTCTAAACACAAAGCACCGGGCCTAGCGGGAGGCCTGTCACTGGTGCTAGCCCACAAAGTTCAGTACTGGGCCCTGTTGGCTGAAGGGGCAAAAGCCTCCTCAGAAGTTCACTGAGGACACAAATCTGGGAGCAGTGGCTGACACCTCTGAGAGCTGGACAGTGCTTCAGAGGGACCTGGACAGGCTGGAGAGATGGGCAGAGAGGAACTGTCTGAAGTTCAACAAAGGTAAATGGAGCGTCCTGCACATGGGCAAGAACAACCCCAGGCACCAGCACAGGCTGGGGGGGACCTGCTGGAGCAGCTCTGTGGAGAAGGACCAGGGGGTCCTGGGGAACAATGAGCTGTCCATGAGCCAGCAGTGCCCTGAGGGCCGCGGAGGCACACAGGATCCTGGGGTGCATCAGGAAGAGCATTCCAAGCAGGTCAGGGAGAGATCCTGCCCCTCTGCCCAGCCCTGGGAGCACCTCTGGGGTGCCGTGTCCAGCTCTGGATCCTCAGCACAGCAGGGCCAGGGAGCGGCTGGAGCAGGGCCAGCGGAGGCTGTGGAGCTGAGGAAGGGCCTGGAGCATCTCCGTGCCCAGGAAAGGCTGAGGGAGCCGGGGCTGCTCAGCCTGGAGAGGAGCCCCAGCTGAGAGGGGCCCTCAGCCCTGGCTGCAGGGAGGGCTCCGAGCAGGGCCCGGGCTCTGCTCCAGGGCCCAGCAATGGCCCCAGAGCCACGGGCAGGGCCTGAGCCCAGAAATTCCCCCTGCCAGGAGGCAGAACTTCTGCCCTGGGCAGGGACCCTGAACAGAGACCAGAGAGACTGTGGAGTCTCCTCCCTGGGGATATTCCAGAACATCTGGACACAATCCTGTGCCCTGTGCTCTGGGATGACCCTGCCTGAGCAGGGAGGTGGCACCAGTGACCCACTGCGGTCCCTTCCAGCCTGACCCATTCTGGAATTCTGTGACTTCACCATGTGGAGAAGGAAGTCCTGCAGGCAGGTAAGAGGAGACCTCTCTGCTTTGCTTCTTGGATCCAAGCCCACATAACCACGACATGTATTCTCGGAAAACTCACATTTAAAGGGCAGAAAGTATCTGAATGCTTTTTTCTTCCTGAAATTTGTGCCCCCTTTTTTTATTAATAAGTATTTCAGAGCTTATCTCTGTACTTTGCTGACTTTGACCTTTCAGTGAGTGATTACATAATTAGTCTTTGAACTTGTATATCACTTCACAGCTTCTCACTTTCCCACAAAGGCACTGGTACTCTGTGGTATTTCCACCTCTTCCTACTTTTGTATGCACATTTGTGTCTCCTCAATACACAATGAATTCAGCCAACACAAACATACTTTACACCAGCTGATTAGGCTTTAGGTTGAGGCTGAGGAAGTACTTTGATGCAAAGTCCTGATTTGCATCATTTTTTAAATATTTTGTGGGAAAAAAATAATTCTTTGTCAGTTTTCCATTTATGCTTTGTAAAACAAAGGAGAACAGTTTATACTTTTGAGGTATTCCATTTAAAGCATGTTTCTTCTTGTTGAATAGAGTACTAAATAATTCACTCTTAAGTTTAATTGCCTTCAGATTTGCCATCATGACTAAGAACACAAACCTGGGTACTTTATCCAGGCTTTTTTGGGAAAAGATTTCAGAAGAGATTGTTGTGAATCTTTGTGAAAGAAGGTATATTATACACAGAAACTATTTCCTCATGATTTTTATGGAAAATACAAGGGTAGCAGAAGCATACTGAGACAGAGGCTCAAAATCCTGAGCATCCAGAAAGGTATAACACAGGTATCTGCAAAACAAATCATGCTGTACAAAAGGCATGCAAGAAAATAACCTCCCCTCTCTTCTGAAACTCATATTTATCTCTTAGATCAAGAACATGGTGCTACAACCCTTCTGAAAAAGGTTTGAGAGGTCTCATGGCAACAGGCAAAAAAAAAGAGAATTGGTTGAACAGTGCATTATTCACAGGATGCCCACATCAGGAAAGATTTTAAAAAATGCTATTCAGGAAAATTTTAACCATATGTACATAGTTGAAAGGGGCCATATGAAAAAGGGAAGTTAATGAGGTTGCTTTTTTAAGTGCTTTCAGATCTTGCCTAATCATAGACTCTGCAGGAGAGGGGTTGTTGTTGTCTTGTCACTTTGCAGCTCTCCTGTCTGCGTGCCCTAACAGACCAACATCCTTTAGAGATCACACGGAAGAGGTTTTTGGGTTTCTACGACAAGAGAAGACATTCAGTTGAATTCCAGACTTAAACCCATCTGTGTGGTTTACCTTGGGGGTTGATTGTGTTTTAGTGGAGGAGGGACAACGTGGATGATTGTATGTCATAGAAGGTATTACAAATATTGACAGCATACCAAAGATGGATGACATGATGATCACAGTTGGGACATTTTGCACCAGGAACAGTTTTCTATGAGTATCTCATGCCATGATACCTTTGGAAATACCTATTTAGGCCCAGCAGGAGCGGCATGAGTGGGTAAAAAGGAAGGGAAATAATGCTTCCTCTTCCCAAAGAGGAATGTACTCTCTGAGTGCAGGTTCTCTGTAGAGAATTCTGACTGGATCAGTGGGCATGGTGAACATGGTGTGGTTCTGCATCTGCTCCATAACAACACCCAAATTATAAGGAAAGAAGAGCAAAATTATATGAAACTGGGAGGTGCTGTTGACTCTCATGAGGGACAAGAGGCCTTCCAGAGGCCAGTCTAGATAGATTGGAGGAGTGAAAAATGACTAATGGGTTGAAATGTTACAAGTTGAAATGCCAGATTCTGTACCTAGGACATAGTAATGCAGAGAGGCACAAGGACAAATTGGGGCAGGAGTGGCAGGAAGGCAAAAAGTGGTGAAAGTATTGGAAGGAATGTCCTGAGAGTAGCAGCTGGGATCTCTGGGCTTGTCTGGTTTGAAGAAAAGGAGACTGAGGGGTGACTTCATTGCTCTCTCTACAGCTTCTTGAGGGGGGAAGTGGAGAGGGAGGTGTTGAGCTCACCTTGGCACCCTGTGACAGCAAATGTGGGAATGCTTCAACGCTGTACATTTTTAGAAAAAAAGTCTAAATTGCTATTAGCTCTTTAATCTTTATGAGTCGTTTTCAGGGAAACCTGGTTTCATGTTCATCTCAGAATTATTCATATCTAAGAGAGCAGGAATTGAAGATCATTAACAAAAGTGTATCTGCACAATTAATAACATACCGAGATAAATATTTTGTTCTGTTTCCTTCTTTTAATCAGGCTACATACCTGGTGATAGAAACAGACTAATAGAGACAGAATTACTGAGTTTGAATAATAAATCCCGGAATTGCTTATTGTTTTATCTCTGGTTGTTTGGGTCACTTCCTCCTGCTTTTTCTCTTATTAAGAACGTTATCTCCATTTCTATGAATAAGTTGTAAAATTCATGGTATGTACGAGACTTCTGCACAAGCAAAAAATCGTATTTTGCATTTTTTAACCCATGCCAATGAAAATTCTTTGACATTGGGTAGCTAAAGCCATACTTTAGGTATATGTGGCTTGCCTTTGTGCAAGAGAACAGTTTCTGATTTATGTTTTTTGGACAGTTTACTTTTTTTTGGTTGTAATTGCTCCATTATAAATATGTTTACTTAAACAAACCAAAGCATTTCCAGCCAACCTGGCAAATTCTGTATTTCATTACTATAATAGCCCACATTTTCAAACTTGGGGCCTCAAGTAGCTTTTAAGGAATGCAACAATTTTTGATGTGCTGACCCAACTGATATTTTGATTTATATGAGTCTTCCCATCATTATATATCTTAAATAAAGCCACTTAATTAAGTCTTAAAATATAGAATAAAGAATCTAATTTTAAGAATAAACACACTTGTCCTTCAAGAGATTTGACTCAGGAGCAGATTTAGATCAGTCAGTACTTGCAGATTTAATTCCAAAAGCATTGTGCAGCTGAAATGTAAGTAATGAGAATTTTCAGAGTACCTTTCATTCCAGTTAGCATCAGAATGAAATTTTTTTTTGTATGTTGGCCTTTTGAGCCAAAAAAAGTCTCAAATTTTCCCTGTTGCTTCTCTGATTTCACTGCCTTTTACTGTGTTTCATTTGTGTCTCTGTGATTAAGTTGTTTATTAATTCCTATATCAGAACTCAGGAATAGGTCATGTTTGTGAGAAGTAAGGCAAGTCAAAGATATCTGTGGAATGGCTGCTATGACTGTGTGTTATTTGCAGTATATGGTTTACCCACTCCATATTTCCATGCCCTGGGGGATCTCAAGCTACATGGAAGCTCATTTGCCACCACAGCTGGGTTTTTTTTTTTATTACTGGTTCCTGTTTACTGTGCTATATATAGAACATTTGATGCATGAGCATTTCCTGTTCTGTTAACAAATCATACTAATTTAGCATTCCTTTATGAGCACACATGTTGAAACTTGGGCTTCAGTTCAGCAAGGTATTTGAATGCCTGTCTCAGTTTGGGAATCAAATAACCTCAGAGCTGAGCTACATTAATTAATCAGGACAGATATAAAGCACAGGGGGAGTCAGAAATATGAGAATATCCTTTAAGTAAAAGAAAGATTAGGTTTGCATTGGAAGCTACTGCACCTCACGACAATTTCTGCAGATTGTTGGCAGTCATTCAAAGCCTTTAAGAGCCAGCGAATTTTCAGTAATGGAATTTTACTTTGGAACACTTTACCTTAAATTAGCCATATCCCTATCAATAACAGTAAGCAATCTACAGGCAGGACTCCAGACTCTTTGGCATATTTGAGAGCTACGTGCAATGCCTTCTTCTCACTTGCTATTGCTCTCTTGCGGTTGTTCAAATTCTGCATTGACTAAAACAAGTGAGGCGGAACATTCTTATTTCATTAGCAGCAAACAGCCTGCAGGCAAAGTTCAAGCTGTAGCTTTAATGTATACAAAATGTGCATAAAGATGTTCAAAACCTCCCTGTCTAGGTCCTACTTTTTGACCTTTTTTGTTGATTAATAATAAAACAACACTGAATATATTTTTAGGGATATACATCTTTTGGTAGGTGTCTAAAATAGAATGTCTGTGAAAATATTCCTGCATAAACGCCACACATTCTTATCGATAGCATAGCAAAGATGGGTGTGTGTATGTATATAATTTTATTTCTGATGGAACATTTGGAGTCAGTATTCAGAGTTCTCATTTTCAAGCAACATCCAGTGCTAACTTGTAGAATTCATGTATTTGAGATTATATAAACCTATATTACACTACAGAAAAGAACTTGAGATGCACTTTGGTAAAGTGAGTGCCTCATCGGGGGGCAACTTTCTGAGAAAAGCAGAGTCCGTTTGATCACTTTAGACAGGCTTAGGATGGAGAGAAGTCAATATTAAGACTTCCATTAGTGAAACACTAAGCATGTGCTTAATTTTAAGCAAATAGACGTGTCCCATAAGCAAATAAACTTGTAGGTAATTACAAAGTACCTACAAGTTGCAAACTGCTTACTCTGATAAATTCTTTTTTGGGGGGAGATTCTCTTAAAAGATATAATTAGCTCTTTAGCAAGTTCCTTCAACTTTTCTCTTGACCTCTTACCCATGTTGAAATACTGTGCTTTTTTTGACTCTAGAACAGATCTAGCTGGAAACGTTGCTCCAAACTTCTCCACATTTTTGCTCCTAGTGTTTAAAGGCAACACTTTTAATGAAAACCTATGTTGTGTTCAGCCATTTCTGTTTTTCTGAAGGTTTTTAAAGTTACTTTGTGGGCCTCTGAGCATGGTCAGGTTTTGCTTGAAAAAAAGGATGAGTTGCAGCAGGTGTAAATCCACTCTGCATTGTGCTAGGGAAGATTAACTAGAGTGTTCTAAGAGTAGTTTAAAGCCACCCCTGCATGCATCACAGTTTCTGTGAAGGTGAAATTAGAAGCAGATTTTAAAAATTTCTGTGACTTTCCCAAATGGCTTATACAACCTGAGGCTGCTCATTATTTCACCTTACGTGGCCTGTTACTATCAGCATGTATTAACAGCAAACAAACAGAAATCTCTCCTCTCTCTGCTTTCTTCCTTATTATTGAAGTTGGGGGTTATTTTTAACTTTATATAAAAAATGAATTAATCTTCCACATTCACAGATTGATCCCCCAAAACAGGGGTGTGTGGTTGCACATTCCCAGAAAGCATGGGGGACTTCTGGAGAGCCTTATGGATAAAGTCTTGTTCATGTTACTGTCTTCCTCACATAAATCAGGGAGCCAGCCCACTCCTCCATATCAAAAGGTCACTGCCAAAAAGAAAAGTAAGGAATCTCCTCTAGACTTGCTGGAAAGCATCCAGAAAGGCTGAAGTGAGTGGTGAAATTAGCAGCCTGGTAACTGGGACTATTTCTCTCAATATTGCATTTTTCAGTTTTAATTAAATACTTTTACTTTCTTCTACCTCACACTCATTTTCTCTCCCTGTTTAATTTGTTAGCTTCTCCCACAAGGGAAGCAGTAGCTGTGTGTTACGTCCTGGAGCCTGAGGTGACTTCTGTGGCAGTTCAGCCTCATTTCAACTTCTGATAATTTTCTGTATGTGTGCTAATCATGATATATTGGTACAGATACCAAAATAATTTGTACTCAGTGCAATAACTCATCCTAAACCATATCCAGTCTGCTTTATAGATTTATACCTAGAACAAATCACTTTTCCACTGTTCCATCGAAATTATATAAATAATAGGGTTTGGGGGCAAGAGGGAGAAAAGGATGATTTCTTTGTGTTTTGTTTCCTTTGATAAAAATACTAAATGGAGTATTTCTTCCTGCTCCCCTGCAGGGGATTCTAATTGAGTGGCAGTTTTGAAGTCTGCTGTGGACTGCAGACATGAATTTATGACTTGAATTCATCACTTGAAAGACTATTTGACAGTAATGGTAAATGTCACCACGTGCCTTGAATCGACAGTACTTAATGCTGGAGGAACATGAGGTTGCTGAACATTGGCTTTTAAACATTTTCAAAGAGTTTGACATTTATTTCTCATGTTACTGCATCTCAATAAATATTTTCAAGTCAGCCACAGAGAGATAAGTGGATGAGCAAGATCTGAGGTCACACAAAATTAGTTGTGACTAAGGAAAACAAAGTGGTTTTTCCTAAAATGTGGAGTGTTTAATAAGTTTAGATCAGTCATGTCAGTCATAAATCTCTGGAAGAAGCTTGCAAATGGTTACAATGATGGTTTAGGGTATGTGTCTTAATTAGAAATGAAGCTCCATGCTTTTCAACATGCACAAAAAAAGTATTGATTTTTATCAGTTTTCAAGTCCTATGTAAATCCAATATCTTTAAGTCACAAGGAGATAAAAGAAATTTAATTTTTTAGCACTATTTATATGTTTTTAGAACAGGCTTGTGATTTTAAGGTGTACTAAAATATCTTTGGTTATAGTTAACTCCATAACCAAGGGAAAAAAATCACCAAAGAAAATCCCACCAAAAACCCAATGAAAATTTTTTTCCAGCAAGTGAATAATTCATGAATATTGTATTTAGAAATTCAGTTTCCATCCTTTCACTACCAAAAGCTAAAAGTAATTGGGCTGCTGCTGCCTGAGCCTGCTGTTGGTGAATGATAGGGATCTTAGAAGTTCCATAAAATAAGTGTAGGAAAGCACTTAATGAAATTCTAATTAAGCACTTAACTGCTATGAAATCTGTACATTTTTACATTATTTTTCACTATCCCACATGTTTGCCAGAATCAAAGACAAAATCTAAAGCAAAACCAGAACTGATAACATGTTTATTTACCATGTTACATCATTTTGGGAATAGTCATAAACCACTGGAACAAATTGTTCAGAAAAATTGAATTGTCCATTGACTGAAGTCTTTGAATCCAGACCAGATGCCGTTCTGGAAAAAACTTGCTATGCAAAAAAGAAGATATCAACCTTAAATCAGCTTGAGGAGTGTTTCTGAGTTGTGTTAAACAAGACTTGGACTAACTGAGCTCACAGTCCCCTTGGATTTAAAAATCTAAACCCCAGGATTAATTTACTCCCATCTAGACATCAACACTGCAGAATTCCATGCTGAAGATGGTTGTCCAGGATTCCTTTGTAACTTGGGAAATGAATAAACACCTCTAGGCCATGATTCATCTCACCCTAATGTAGACATCTGAAAGGATGCTTATTTTTCTCCACCAAGGAGTCTAGACAGGTGGTTCAGCCATAACTGGTATATTATATACATCTGAACTGAGGCAAAATGAAATGGAACCATAAATCCAGATGTCTTGTCTGTACAGCAGATATTCTATACACACACACTATAGTATATATACAACCTGAATGTATGTGTGTGTGTGTATATATGTATCTATGCAGTATATATGTGTATGTATGTGTAGTTCTCCCGGTGATTCCAGGGAAAGCAGGCAGCTTCCAGGCCACTGGAATCCTTGTGATAACCTGTTCTCACCAAAAATCCTGTAAAACTAACCTGGGACTTCGGGTGAAAGGAGGTTTTCATCATTGTTTCTGGATGCTAGATGGCAGCATTGCACTTCCTAAACACCTCAGGCACTGTAAAATAGGGACAATGACAGCACTCTGAAGAGCAGAATGCTGTCAGTAATGAAAGTTCAGATAGTCTAAATAGTCATATAATTAAAATATTATGTTTATGAAGGGATTGCCTGGAAAAGAAGGTGCATTGTACTTTCTTCTTTGCTGCTTATGTGAGTTAACAGCTGAGAACAGCACTGCTCATGTTTTATATTTACATTGGTAATCTTCAGGATCAGGCCCCCGATACGTCACTTTCTTGTGATTTACAGCACCCAGGAGGAGCAGTGATTTTGCAAAGGGGGTGGGTGAACCTTACCCCACTGACACAGGGATTTAAATCTTACATGATTTTATCACAGCTGAACAAGGCAGACTTAGTTGTCTCAGTTCAGGTGTTAGTGGATGAGCATCCACCTCACAGAGTTCTTGATCCAGAAAAGTGACTTCAGTAAGCAAGTTGACTCTGAAAAAGAACCTGAGTTCTGCAGTGGGCCTGGTTTGCCTAATCCCCAAGTGATGGGGCTCGGGCAGTCATGGCACCCTCTACCACTGGTCTCCGAATTTTGAAGGAAAGTAGTGGTTGAAAAGGAGAACTCAAGCAAAAGAAACAGGGACAGCTGGGAAAAGAAGAATGAGCTGGTTGATAGCTTGAGGGTAGGCAACTCAGTGTGAGGGCATTCTCTAGCTGGAGACTGGTGCTGAGTGATAGTTTGGGACCCTGATCCCAGCCCCAGGCAGTGGGAAGCTGCATATCTGCCTAAACTAACAAAAGGGAGAGTCCAAAAGGAGCTGAGAGATGCCAGGAGGGTAGGAAATCAATGGAAGACCAAAGTCTCAGGATGGATGGAGGCTGAATTGGTTGCTTTGAAGGAGGACATAGTGGGGGAGTTGCTGTATGTATCTATCAGATTTTGTTGCAGTATTCTGGAGGGGATGTACTCTGACAAAAGGTTGAGAGGTGAACCATCCCTGTCCTGCAGAGAAGAGAAGTTCTCCTTGCTGGAGCACAAGGAGGAGTGCCTGAATGGTGATCTCAGAAGGATGCAGAAACAGAGACAGTAATCAGGCTTATGAGACAGATTTCCATGGGAACTGTGCTTCCTCTGAATATTCAGCTGGAAAATGTGAGGGGGGTCCTAACTCCTTTAGGTTAAAATATGAGAGAACTGATCCTATACAATCTTGGGAGCTTTTATTTGTGTGTGTAATTGGTTTCTGCTGTATGGTTTTTTCAAGGCTTTGTTGTCTCTTGTGGCAGCACACACAGGTGAACATTGACTTCAGCTGTAAGTGACAGTCAAACATACATAAAATAGATAAATACATACAAAATAGATTAAAAATACAAAAACCTACATCAATACAGGTTATTTTTGTAAGAACAAGACTGGAAAATCAAGCCTTAATGTCAAATGTGTTCTAGAGCTCAGTCATCCACTGTGACTACTCCAGAGAGAGTTACTTCATGTTATTAAAGTCAGACTCTAATCCTGTGACTGGAATGATGTTTCTGTAACCAGCTCTGGTATAAATTATTAGGGAATTAAACCTGTAGCCTGACTGGAAAATAGATATTCTGTTTGTCACCAGGTTTAGCATCAAATAAGATTTGATCAGGTTTTTTTACAGTCATTGCAGTAGGTATATGAGGCAAAACTGCATGTAATTCTTGTGCAGAACTCACTTTTGGAATGGTTTAATCTCTGATGGCGTCAAGTGATCAAATTGGTCATACATTGTTTGGTCTGGCTTTATTTTAGTTTTCCTTTTTCCCTTACCATGGAATATTTTGACATTTGTTGAAACTCCCGAACTTCCAGCTTTCCATTTGGAAGTTAATTGAAGCAACATCGTTTATTTTCAGTAGAAACTGAATTTATGTATGTCAGACTGATGTTTCAGGGCTGCTCTCATGCCTTCTAGGACTTACCCTGCTGATAACCTCCTCTCTCACTCTTCATTTGAGCAAAGCTGTGCTGAAGTCTCTATAGTTTCTGGGATTTATGTCCTTCCTGTAGTAGGAATTATAGAATAGAATCCCAGAATGGTTTGGGTTGGACGGGACCTTAGAAATTGATTCCACCTCCTGCCATGGGCAGGGACACCTTCCACTATCCCAGGTTGCTCCAAGACCCATCTGACCTGGCTTTGGACACTTCCAGGGATCCACAACTTCTCTGGGCAACCTGTGGCAGTGCATCATCACCCTCACAGGGAAGAATTTCTTTCTAAATGAATACTGTGTGTTTTGTTTCAGGGACAGCTATGATTACTGGAGAATTCAATTTAAAAGCCCCACACTTTTCCTTTAAATCAGACCTGAATCTGTCGCATGGTTAATATTGATTAATCCTCCACCACAGGCCCTGAAATAGATAAATCTCTAACACAGCCCATGTATTTCTAATAGAGTCCAAACACACAGCAATTATCTCTTGGGTTCTATGCAGGGAGAATATCAGAAAACATGTTTTTATTGTGAGGTGGACCCAGCAGTGGCACAGGTTGCCACAGGAGCCTCCCTCCTTGGAGATATTAAAAAGCTGCCTGGACGTGGTCATGGGCAGCCTGCTCTAGGAGATTCTGCTTGAGCAGGACAATCAGAAAAGATAACTCCAGAGGCCCCTTTGAACCTCAACCAATCCCTGACTCTGTTATCCCTACGTAAAGATAGTCCAGGGAGGGAAGAGTTTAATAGGCAAAGCAGAAGCTGTGTACTAAAGGAAAGCAAAGCAAAAAATTCATTCACCACTTCAGCACCAATCCAAAACTCAGCCCCATACCAGATCTTTTTGAAGAAAATTGGCTCTACCCCAGCCAAAACCAGCACAAAAGGATAATGGGAAATAGTTCATATTTCATTAGTCTTTTCACGTATTCTGATAGTTTTCTGATAGTAAAACCTAGCTAGCAAAGTAGTGCAATAACCCCTAGTGATATGAAGTACAGGACTATTGGGTGTTCTCTAACAGTAATAAAAGCCAATTTTACCAATTGGACAAACTAAAGATGAACTGTCTTGGGGCCTCTGTAGGAGAACGACTATCAGTGGACTTTCCAATGCTAAGACAGTTTCTCCAAGATTTCTAAGGCTTACCCAAACCCTGTGACTCTTTTGTTTCCCTATAAACACTACTTTCCATCTGGGATTTTATTTTTGGTGAAGGGAGAAATATTGTCTAAACGTTTTCTCTGCCTTCCCCCACGATCCTTCTTTTCCTTCAAGAAATTAATAGCATTACTCATTTCCCACCCTGTGACTTGTTCCCTTGGGCTAAAGCTCCAGGAGCCTGGCCAGTGTGTCCTACAGCTTCCTCCCAGCCTGCTTGCTCAGGTTTCCTCTTCATAGGAGGTGGACATGGTGAACAACTCTTTCTCACTGTGATAGGGACAGGGATGAGATCAGAGCCTGAGCATGGGCAGGGAATTTGTGAAACGCTCCAGATCCACAGCTGGATCCTGACATGTTCAGTCCCTTCTTCCTGCAATAGTTCAGAGCTCGTACTTCTGTGGACAAGTCCTCTATTCCTATGCTGACATGTGGGTCAGAAAAGTCCATTTTGTGTGTTCTTGACCACCATAGGTGACAAGGTGGCTCCCAGTGCTGTCCCTCTCTGACAGCATGATATCACCAGATACAGCTGTAACACAATTAAGAATTCAACTAGGATATACCATTGCTAATTTGTCAACTCTCAGCACCTTATCTTGTTATTTTGTTTACTTTGAGAGATATGCCTTTGGGATATTTTTAAAACAGAGAATCTTGACTTGTTTAATAAAAATCTTAGTGGTCTTTGAAGTATGAGGAATTCCTTACCCTGAGCTAAGTTTCTGGTGGGGGGCACATACAAGAGACCTTTTCCAGTTTTTGACAAAAATTTTGTTTGGTGTTCAGAAAATCTAGGGTGTGGTTCCACTGTTCTCTCCCCAGAATCCTGTTTTCCTCTAATTAGAAAAAGCATTATTTTTATTCTATAAAACACCTGTCACAGTATCATTTTAATCAGATATTAAAAAACAAAATTAAATGAGACCGGAGTATTCTTTCCCCCCTCTCCCCACCCAACATGTTTTCTGGCAAATAAGACTTCATGTGTGGCTTCAATGTGACTTTTGTATTAAAATGATGCAATGATGATGTACGGTACAGACCTCTGACAATTTTATTTGCACTGTTAGAGTGCCCTATTATCTAATTTAATTTTTTTAATCTATTGAGATTGCAACTTCAGTAAAGGCAACCACACAACCATATTTCTCCTGGATCTTGTGCCAATACCCTGATTTTGGCAGTGCAAATGTTTAACAAAATTCGACTTACTTCACCCAGCTTCCAAACTTTTGGGTTTTCCTTTCTTGTTTGAGAAGAGTGAGGTACTTAAATACTGAGCTTTGCATTTTATTTTAACCTATTTGTTCAACATTTTTCCCCGGCTAGAAGGATGTTCTGAATTAAAATTTGGGTAGTAGTTGATACCTGGTTCATTGCAGATGTTTTGATTTTTTTTTTCCTGTTTTTTTTCTCCTCTTCATCTTGCCCTCCTGGGGGTGTTTCTCTCCATACGTGTCCTTAATGCCTGCCCTGACACACCAGAAGAGGGCAGCTGGAATAAGCTCATTGCTAAACCATATGGAACACGTTCTGGAAAAACATGAAGCCAGGGAAAATGCAGCTGGGGAGCACAAGCCCTACCTGAGGCCAATTGTGCTTTGTGTACAGACTGTACAAATTGGGAGAGAGCACACTACACAGAGGATGGAGAGCTGGATTAGCACCTCCTCCGAGTCTCCAGGCAGATGTTCAGCTCCGTGTACCCTGTCAGCTCTGTACCAGGTCATGACCAGTAACGGGATGAGGCCTTGCTGGAGCCAAATGTGTTGAAAACAAAGTCAATTTAATAGGAGCTGAATGAAGGAGGAAGGAGAAACAGTTCAGCCAAGTTTGGCTTTTCAGTACAATCACTCAGGGGAGACTTCAGGCTTCACAGAAGCATGGCCAGCAGGTTGAGGGAGGTGATTTTTCCCCTCTGCTCCACTCTGGGGTCAGACCCCACCAGCAGAGCTGCATCCAGCTCTGGGGTCCCAGCACAAGAAGGACATGGAGCTGTTAGAGGAAGTCCAAAGGATGGCCATGAAAAGGACTGAGGAATGCAGGCATGGAGCACCTCTCCTATGAGGAAAGGCTAAGCAAATTGGTTTTGTTCAGCCTGGAAAAGAGAAGATTTAGGGTGACCTAATTGTGGCTTTTGAGTACCTGGAGGGAGACTACAAGAAAAATGAGGAGAGACTATTGACAAGGACATGTAGTGACAGGAAAAGGGAGAATGGCTTCACACTGAAAGAGAGAACATTTGGATTAGATATTAGGAAGGAATTCTTCCCTGTGAGGGTGGGGAGGCCCTGGCACAAGTTGCCCAGAGAAGCTGTGGCTACCCTGTGCCTGGAAGTGTCCAAGGCTAGGCTGGAAGGGGCGTGGTCTCATGGAAAGGTGTCCCTGCCCATGGCAGGGTATGGCACTGGATGATCTTTAAGATCTTTCCCAAACCAAGCCATTCCACAATTCTATGACATATATTGAGCATTGCTGCAACTCATGGCTGCAAGGCTGCCAGACTGGTGCAACAAGGTCACTAAGGGAACAGGGAGTCCTTCAAAATACAACATGGCTGCCATGATAGGCTGGTGTTTTAGAACAGGGCAAACAAAATATGTGAAGGGTCTGGAGGGGAAGGATTGTGAGGAGCAGCTGAGGTCACTTGGCCTGTTCAGGCTGGAGGAGACTGAGGGGAGACCTTGTTGTGGTCTTCAACATCTTCATGAGGAGAAGAGGAGGGGCAGGCACTGATCTCTGCTCTCTAGTGACCAGTGACAGCACCCGAGGGAGTGGCTGGAGCTGGGCCAGGGGAGATTTAGGTTGGCTATCAGGAAAAGGTTCTTCCCCCAGAGAGTGGTCAGGCACCGAACAGAATTCCCAGGGAAGGGTCAGAGCACCAGCCTGACAGAGACCAAAAAGTGTTTGGACAATGGTCTCAGGCACAGGGTGTGGCTCTTGGGTGTCCTGTGCAGGGCCAGGAGCTGGACTCGATGATCCTGATGGGTCCCTTCCAACTCAGCATATTCTGTGATTCGGTGAAAATAGAGCAAAATATCTATCCAGACTGAGGAATGAAGGGATTGAGAGGACCTCTGTGAAAAAGGACTTGAAAACAGGATAAAAGATGATGTCCGAAAAGGTGCATAATTTGACAAGTGACTTTTAGATAAAATATTTCTATTTGGAAAAGATACCTTTTTTCCCACTATTAAAAAAGAGGAGACACTGTGGAATTCCTTTTTCCTTCTAATGTTCCCTCAGTCCCTGTAACCCATTGTTGTGTCCAATTTGGCTATTTTACAAGCACAATTTAATCTAAAAGAACAGCCTTGTGTCTTCTTCCTGAGACTGAAAAGTTCACCTGAGGTTCTTCACATTATCAACTATAGAAATATTCCACAGGCAAAATTAATTGATAAAAATTAATTGCTTGAAACCAGGATCAGATAATGAGCCCAGAAGATTTGGAGCTTTAAGTAGGCATCACTGTGAGGGTTCTTTATTTCAAATACTTGTACTTTTGGATCATAAAGAAATGTAAATATAGCTGGATATTCAGATTCTATGTTGAAACTTGTAGAGCAGGTATTTTTTAAGGACTTAGGGAAAGGGCTAAAACATAAAGAGGGTGTCTGAATAGACATCAATCATCAAATCTCCTGCAACTCTTGCTTGGCAGAGATTTAAGAAGCAGCAGAACTTTGCATGGAAGGTTTGTTTTTTCTAATGTTTTGCAAAGTCCACATCAACAATCATGCAGATTTGCTTTCTTATAAAATCTTTATTGTGGTTTAGCTCCAGTTTCAGTACTGTTCTTGGACTGGAAGTGTGCACCGGCTCACCAGCCAGAATGCCTTTCTCTGGAACACATTTTTTCAATTTCAGAGCAGAAACAGCAGTAACCTTTTCTTTTTTTTTTTTTTTTTTGCAGGTTTGTCTTCATCTTTTGTTATCAGATTTTGTTGCACAGCCACATTCTAGAATGCACGCTCAGTGATGTCAAAAGAGCTTTGCTTTAGACATGTTGTTACAAGCAAAAAATGGTTAGATGTGTTGGAGTCCAAATAGTTCTCAGTTCATGCATCCTCAATCCATCAATACCGTGTGTTTTAAACAACTCATTTGGAAAAGAGCCCAGCATGCTGACTTTATCAGGAGTATTACGTGCATATTTAGACTAAGGCACATACAGTCCTTATGCACAGAAGAAAAATCCTCCTGCACAGCCAAGATCATCTTCTGTGTTACAGCAGCACTGTTTGGAGCAGCTGTGCTGGAATTCTGAATGTGTGCTGCTCATGCATGGATATTTCCTGAAGGAAAATGCAAGGTTTGCTGTATCCACAGTGAACATGGCTGTGGGGGGCACTTAAACATGAACAGTTTTTTAGGTGATTCAGTATCTGTGTGTCCATTGGATCATGGAATGGCCTGGGTGGGAAGGGACCTTAAAGCTTATCCAGTTCCACGCCTGCCATGGGCAGGGACACCTTCCACTATCCCAGGTTGCTCCCAGCCCCATCCAGCCTGGCCTTGGACACTTCCAGGGATGGGGCAGCCAAAGCTTCTCTGAGCAGCCTGTGCCAGTGCTTTTTGGGCTGCATGAATCACCTTAAAGCAAATTTGTGCACTGAGGATGTGGGAGAGTATCCTCAGATAGCAGTGATTTGAGGAGCTAAATTTTGACCTGAAGTGGGCATGAAAATTCTTATCCCCAGTGTTGCACCCGGGTTTGGCCCCTTGTGGAGTAAATATGGCTTCGATTAAATTACTGTCAGGTTTTGTGCACCTGAAGAAACTAACGGTATGTGTTTGTGTCCCAATGCTTCCATCTTCTGAGACTGAAAAACAAGGCAAGAAACAAGTTTATTTTCAGTTGTATGTTTGTTTGCTTTTTTCTCTGATTTATGATTCACTTCTGGGATATTTGTGCTGTTTGCAACCAACTTGACTGCAGTTGTTCATGAGGAAGCAATCAGGTAAAAATGTGCAATTTGAAAAGGAAGACAAAGGTTCCTCACAAGAAAACATTGCTTTTGATGATACTGGCTCTCCTGCTAGCCAAATAGCATTTGCTTGGCTGATGGTAAATGGAAGTTTCTTGATTTTGAAAATACCAAATAAAAATGTATTTTTGTCAGTATTCTTACTTTAAAGGCACTGTTTAAAAAGTCATAGTACAATATATATTTTATATTTTTCATCCACTTTAGATAGATTTATGCTTTGCTAAAGGGCTCTCTAGAAGTCTTGACTGGAGTACAAACCTTTTTCTCACCGAAGCCTGTGGACAGCAGCATTACAGCAATGCACTGGGAGCATTTGTGTTCAAAATGAGATAAGGATTTTATTCACCAAGATTGTACTTTGAAGTAGTCCCAACACCATGAATTATCTCATTAAAGGTGCTTTACTGGGTTTTATATGGCAAACACTTGAAATTTCCTGTCATTCCAGACTGACATGCTGCTCTCTGCTACAGTTCTGTCTGATGATCTCACAGGAGAGAGAATTTTGCAGAACTGAACCTTGAGTCTGTTTTTGTTTCACTGCCAAGTTATTGTATATTGAGCTTCTCAACAGAATTCAGAAAGAAAAAACATTTAGGATTTGAAAAGACTTTGTGGAAAATTTCATTGAACCATCCACAAAATACAGAATCCTTAAACTTAAACAGGTTTGGTTTGGCTTGGTTTGGTTTTGGTTTTTTTTCTGTTTGCAAGGTTGCCTTTTTACCTTTCAGGGTTTCCATAAAAATACTGGTGAATACTCTGATGAAATGTAGTCCCCAATATGATGAAGGTTGCACTCAGAAGCAGGGAAGTTGCAGTCCAACAGTGCAGCTATTTGTTTAGTAATATTCCAGCAGAATTTCCAGCTAAATATTTTGAAATAATAGGGATTATGATCCAAAGCTGGCCAAGAATCAGAGTCTTGCATAACCAAGAGAGTCTTTTTTTTTTTTAAAGTTTTTTTTTCCATTTTTTTGGTCATGTACCAAAAAAAGAGACGTAATGATCCCTTCTCTGTTCTGAAGCATCCTTGACTGGAAATGTCAGGAACTGTGTCTGCTCTTCAGTGATCTTGCGTGAACTTTAAAATCCATTTTAGAGATAATAGTAAACTTTGACAAGGGAAATCAGGATGAGTTTTCCTCTGCAGGAACTCTGTCTGAAGGAGAGGGTATCCCTTGAGTACTTTCTGTGCAGAAATTACCTCCGTTGTTCTAGAACAGATTCACGGAGTTCATTTACATCAAAAATCCTCTCATTGAAGAGAAAGTTTATGTGTCTTTAGTGCATCCCCGCTGGGGATGTTTATGATCTCTTAATCAGGGCAGGATGACCTGCAGTGCTTCTTGTCTGGACTCATGTTCTCTGCAGTGTCCCATAATGTATCCCCAAGTTCCAGTATCTGCATTGTGATCATTTTGGAGAATTGAATAAAGCAACATCAAGCTGAGATACTGAGCATGCAGAGTGAAGGTCTGAAGGAAATCTTAGGAATTTTAATTTATAAATAGTGACACTGAGTCCAGTCTTATAGGATCACTTGAAATGCTGATGTATTTATGCCAAAAAGAGCTCACAGCTCTTCTATCACTACATTTTCCTAAGAATGACCTACTCAGCATGTTGTGATTAGCTCAAGACTTCAAGAATAAAGATTAAATCCACTAAAAAACACAGGAGAGAAGGAGAAATCAAAATTTCTGTCTGAGCAATAGCATTGGATGTGTGCTATTTTTTGTGTGATGTACTTTGTTTCAAGAAAGGAACACCCCTCATTCTGTCTCTCTCTTGTTCCATATAAACCCATCTTATTTTTTCTCTTTCCTTAGGATTTGATCTAACACTGAATTCTTGAGACACTGAGAGTGTAACACTCTGAAATCACAGCCAAAATACCATTTAATTTCACTTTAATCTGGGTAAAACAGAACTATTGCCCTTTCTTCCTTTCTCTCTATATTTTTTTTTAATTTATTGTCATGGGAAATATAAATTAGTCCATTTGAATGAAATAATTTGCTTCTTTAAACACACTTTATGCAACCTTGAGCCAATGCTGTTGTGAGCAGCAGTAAGGTGGGCAGATCCTTGCCAGATGTCTCCATCAGCCTTCCTCTTTTGCATCCCATGAGCCCTGAGGGGAGGAGGACAGCATAGAATCCCAGTTTTCTGGCAGCGTGAGGAGAAGGCACGAAGGAGATTTCTTGGTGGCCCTTTGAAAGATGGGAAAAGCAGCTGAGGGTCCTGCAAGGCAAAGCACAGCAAGGAGAAATGGAAGCAGAGGGGAAATGATCAACTCACTCACCTCCTGGGAAGGGCATGGAGATAATTAGTGACTGTTTGGGGGAGGACTTTGCTTTTGGGAGGAGAAATCATAAGTGAAGGAGAGATGAAAAGGTTCATTTGTTGACACTGAGCACAAATGACAACTCTCCCTGCAGATCCCTCTGAAATCAGAGAGGGATCTCTGTGTGGGTGGAAAGCAAGAATTTACAGTCATTAAGGTTTTGTGGATTCTGGGTGAGTGGGGAAATGGCCAGGCCTTTGTTCATGCTACGCAAATAAAGGTGAAAAATCGTCCAGCACCTCATGGGCTGAGCTCCAGCACTGGATTGTCAATATAATTGTGAGGGAAGCCCTGTGGTATTACCTAATTGTTTGCTACAAATTAGTATTAATTTTGAACACAGAATCATAGAATGGCCTGGGTTGGAAGGGACCTTAAGGATCATTTAGCTCCAACCTCCTTATCCCAATATTCAGCTTTTTCTTCCTTGGCTATGTTGTGTGTGGTGCCCACTATATGCTCACCCAGTGTAAAACATGGAGAGGCAGGCAATGAAATGTTGTGACCTTGAGACTAAAATTAGATTAAATCAGTAAACCTCACCTGAATGGCAATTTTTTGGGTCCTATGCTGCTGTTAGTCTGTGCAAGAGAAGGATTTTTTGAGAACAGATAAGCTCACCTGTTGGATCACATAATCAAAACAAATTACCTGCTACAAATATTTTCTTTCCTCAGTGAAAGTGCTGAAGTGCTGCAATGGATTTCCCTGAGAGACTGCGGGATTGCCATTGCTGGGGATCTCCAGAAAAGTCACTGTAAGGTTTTATGGGAAGGATGGAGATGAAGGGACAAAATGAACTGAAAATCTTTCTCATAAGAACACTTGAGAATATCCATAGATTTTTGTTTAATCATCTTGGAACTCATTATGATTATTTCCCATTCTATTTCCTTCTCAAATGACTGCATCATGTCCCCTATTTCCTAAATTCCTTTACCTTTCTTATCTTACGTTTTTGCAGTAGGTATCATCACAATTACTCTATATTAACTATATTTAAAGCTATTTTCTAAAATATCACTAGAGACCAGAAAAAACTCTTAAAATTAATGTGACACAGCCTCTTGTCCCGTGTGGTTTTCCTTACTCATGTGGTTCACACATGGGACCTCTTGGCAAAGAATCTTATTACAAACACTGGAGACTTCTACATTAAAAAGCTTTTTTATATCATACGTTCCCAAATTTGAATTTTAACCCATTCCTTAAATTTTAATGTTTTCTGTGTGAGTAATGTACTGTTCTGGAAAGAGAAAATTGGAATCATAGAATGATTTGGGCTGGAAGGGACCTTAAAGGTCCTCTTGTTCCAATGCCCCTGCAGGGAACACTTGGGCAGTGACACCTTCCACTGTCCCAGGGTGCTCCAAGCCCTGCCCTGCCTGGCCTTGGACACTTCCAGGGATGTAGTGTTTATTTCTGCAAGATCTACAAGAAACAATTATGTTCAGTGTCATCTGTTTTGGGGGGTGTGTGAGCAGTCAGGTCTTGAGTACCAGCCCTGTGTGTGTGATTATTAACATTTCTCTGTCAAGTACCAAGTCACAAAGGGATTTGAGACACATGACAAATGGATTTGAATCAATACTTCTTTGAAAGGCTTCTTTGAAGAGAAAAAGAAATTTAAAAATGAGAGGTGTAAAAGCCTGAATTGAAAAATAGCAACTTTGCCCTGCATGTGTTTGTACTGGTGCTAATGAAACATTGAAATGTGCCATATTACATTGCCCTGATGACACAACTTTTCCCCATAAGATCTACAAATGCAGATGCAATCTTTCTTTGCCAAAAGCTTCCCTTCTTGCCAAGTACATTGAACCATTCCAAACACACTGGATAAATCCAGCCATATGTAAGTACAATTATTTTCTGCCTAACTAAGGATCAAACAAAGTTGATAAACTTATCACATTTCAATATAAACCTAATGCATTTTCTCAATGAATTTTCTCAAGTTCATCACTTTTGTCAAGGTGTTGCACACTTAATGTAACTTTGCTATGAAGTTGGGTATTTAATTACACCTAATGTTACCAAACAGCCAGAAGTGGTGACATTTTACACATAGAACTGAATAATTAGGCAAATTGCTATTTTTATGATCATCCTAAAAATGCAGAACAAGCATGGTCTAAGGTACACAAGGTAATCTTTTCACACTGCAATGGCTTTACCTAGAAATCCATCCTTCAAAAAATGAGAATTCCAGACAACCTGGAAAGCAAAAATTGTACTTCAAGCTAGAGATCTTGAAAGAATTAAATATTTAATGCGCTGAAATAAGGGCCAGAGGAAAGGGGAGCTCATTTGCTTTTGGTTTTCTGAAAAATATGTTGCAAAATACACAATATTGCTCAGGATTCAGCATCACAAAACCTTTCTAGAGCTGGTGCTTAGAAGACACAAAACAAAGCCTTGGTCATAATCTGCCCTTTTTTCCCTTCCAAATTTGTGCTGGAATTGACCAAATTGAGCTCTCCAGAATTAATCTCACATTTGGAAAGAGAAATACATAATTTTTTCACATCAGTCTGGAAACTTGGTTGTAGGAAGCTTTGTATGCCACAGAGAATTAAATTTGATGGAAGAATGAGATAATGTATGTTTGAAGTTAGAGGTCTTAATTCTGAAAAGGTATGTTATGGACTGGGAAAATGGATTATAGAGACCAAATATTCCTGGGGGATTTCATCCATCGGATTGGCAAGGGGTAGTGCTAATTCTGGTATAACCTGAGCTCAGTCAAGCACAATGGAAAAAAATCTCACTGAGGTGTTAAGATTTCACAGAATTTGCAATTTTGTCAAATTTGCAATGTTTATACAAAGCCACAGTGTTGCTCTGGGTGGTACTGGATCAGAGACAAACAGTTCTGCTTATGAAAAAGGCTGGCAAAAAAAAAAAAAAAAAAACCAAAATACCCAAATATATTAGAGTGGCATTTAACATTAATTAATAACCTCTCTCACAAGGATTTTTTTATATCTTAGGGTTCAATCTGGGCTAAAACAACCATATGAGGAGTGGGACTGTGGGCTAAATTGACCTCTTCTGTGCAAATACATCCATCCTTCAGCAGAACCCATCCTGTGGAAGTGGGAATGGGTTGTGCAGAGATGTGTGGATGACTGCATGTTTTTAACATGTTAAAGAAATTTGCTTGTGGGAAGCTTGATCAAAACCATGAATTTAGAAGAATTATCTGATCTGAATTTTTCTGCCATGAAGGAATAATACCAACAGTTACTGTACCTGTGTACCTTTGTGTTATTCTTTTTAGACTCTTACAAATGAAGTTTCCATGAAAGTTTTGAAGTTTGTTTGCCACATACATGAGTAACTCGTTTCAACAAAGACACAAAAAAATATATGAATGCAAAACTGTGTATGAAGGATGGAGGAATTTTCAGGGCTGTGAGAGGAAAGGTCTTTCTGTCCTGAGAGTGAATCCAATTAAATTCTGTGCTGAGGCCAAGGAAACTGATTGGCATGCAGATTAAAGCCAAGCTCAAGTCTTCCCAGAGCATTTACTGACAGCCATGAATTCAGGCAGTTTCAGGCAATGAATTTTCCAAGTTGTGTTGGAGGACTTTCTTTAAGTTGCATCAAATGAAAAAGTTGTAGAAGAAGAAGGGGAGATTATGGACTCATGTGGAGATCCTTTCCTGACACTGTAATTTCCAAAGCAACAACAAAAAAGCAACAAAAAAATCCCATTCCTCATCATAAATCAATAAAACCCATCCTTCCATAACATTTTTATTATTCTGATAACAACAGTTTGACATTTTTGCCTTGGCTCAGTTAAGTTTTTCCTATCTATTGCCTGCCAGGAGAAAAAAAGTTCCATAATTTCCATCTACTGGAAAGTGTCTCTTTCTGATTATTAATGAATGTGCACACAGGATCATTTCATGTTGTCTATTCTGAATTTTGCTAGACAAAGCAGGATAATGGTTCAGAAATGCACAGAAATTGCATGTTATGACCACAACAACAACAATAGTAATATTAATAATAATAATAGTTTATTCTCCATTTTTTATTACGAAGTTATTTATTTTTATTATGAAGTTATTGATTGTGAAAGGTGACAATGGTGCATGAGACTTTTTTAAAGGTATCTACGGTATTCAGCACCGGCAACAAAGCCATTTAAATTCTCACCATAAAAATCCTGCTGGTGACCTGCTGGAGAGGACAAATCTCCCCACTGTTGCCCTGTTCTTTGCATCTCGCACAAATCCAACCATGGCATTTCAGATCTCTTGCTAATGGTGATTATTTGCGTGTAATGCCCTGGCAAGTTCATTTTAATGATTAAATATCTTTTTCTTAAGACTGGAAAATGGCCTTCAGCCTAATGCGTGTGACTGTGCAGGTTTATCTCTAATCTCACATGCCTGCTATTTTCTTTCACGTGCTCTGAATACTTCTGCAAGGAAACAAGAAAATTGATGTATTTCACAGTGATTGCCATCTATTTAAATCAGCTTTTGTTTAAATCTGATTAACTGCAGGTTTATTTATTTTAAATGTGCAAGTTGGAGTTGAGGTCACTTTTTCTTCCCTTCAAAAACACTATAACCCACCAAACAATGAGGGAAAAAAGGTTAATTTTAAACTATTTTCATTGTGTTTTGCCAAGGATGTTTGTACCAACACAAGAGAAGGCTGGGACTGCATTTTCCACTCTTGATGTTGGTTTAAATTGATCAAATTCTTCTCTCAGGCACTGACAAGTCCACACACACACACAAAAATTAAATGTTGAGTTGTGGGGAAGGAGCTCAGGGAAGCAGGGATGGGTCAGAAATTTCCCTGCATTGAAGCCAATCCATCATAAAACATAAAGGAGGAAGAAAGTGAGCTTTGTTAGGCCTGGTGCTTCAGAACAGCCTGCAGACTTAAGTGGTCTTTTAGGTTCATTTGGAGTGTTCATGGAAGTTCTTTTATTATTTAACTGGTTTGTTGGTTTGTTTACTCTAAATAACCATGTTGGTCCCTTTTTGTGTATAACTTAAACCACAGCTACGTCATGGTGATACTTTTGTGCCGACAGTGACTTCAGTGTTTGTGGGGTTTAGTGGTTTTTTGCTTGGTTGGTTTTTAGCGTTGTAAAATTTAATCAACTGAGAAGTTGATTTTTAATGACTTGGATTTGAAAATCACTTAATTCAAAACACCAAAGCAAAATCTGAGCGTTCACATATTAGGCTGGGATTGTTCTCTCTCAATTAAATGGATAAAGGAAGGTGGTCATGGTTTTGCAGATTGCTTCAGGGGAGGGGTAGGACTGCAAGGCTCAGAATTGAGCCAGAGGCGATTGGGGTCAAAGTTCTTACTGCAAACTGTAAGAGTTTTGGGAAGGGAGCCTGGAAAATTAATGAAGAGAACATGGCCCTTATCTCAAATCTTTGAGACTTGCAATATCTCCTGCAGTAAAGGGGAAAGAACAATATTATTTGTTTTCTGGGCAGACACCAGTTGCAGCCTCAATAAATAAACCTGTGTGTTAGTTCAAAATGCTACCACATTTTACGTATTTATCCTCTGATAAAGAAAGTGTCTCTTCTAGCAATGTTGCAAGGTGAGAGGAGTTCAAACTGGCCAGATTTCCTTACCTCAAATGTTCTTTTAATGGCCTAAATTGGGGCTATTCAAGGTTACATAGGAAAGGCACAGATGCAAAATTACACAGCCCAGGTGGTTTAGTAAAATGGTTCCTGCACTGTGAGAGAAGTGACATTTCAATCAGGTTGGATGAGCAGAGCCACTGGAAGATGGACCTGTCTCACATGCCCTGTTTCCAGCTGTGCAGCCCAGCCTCTTCCCACCTTGAGTGAGCCAGTTCTGTTCCCTGAATCAGCTGAAAAGCCAGAAGGAGACATGTAGGAAGAGAAATTAATTCAGTATTTAGACTCTACTATGAGGCAAGAGATGATGATGTGATGTAAGCACTTCCATCTCTCCTTCCCCATTTCCCACAGGTTTTATTCTATGTTTTGCAGTAAGATGACTGTGTGTTAAAACACACATAGGAGTTGTGTGTCTGAGTTATGTTGGTTTGAGTAAAAGTCCATATGCAGCAGGAAGCTGATTCTCTTGGCTGGCTTATGCCTCTACAACTATTTTTGATGCACAGATATTTTGTGAGCCTGGTGAATCAGGATAAGTAAAACTGTCAATTTTTTTTTTTTTTTTTTTCACATGAGCTGCACTGCTTTTGTCACACTGGTTCACCAAAGGATTTGGTGCCAGCTTTAGGATAGGGTGTCTTGTCAGGGAAAGACTGAAGAGAAGATGCCACTGTTTCTATGTGATGGTTTGACCTGGTGATTTTATAAGTCTTTTCCTTTCTGATTCTGTGATTCTGTTCTTGAATGTAAGAGTAAGTTTTCCTTCAATTATCACCTTCTCCTCCTTCTTCTCCTTTGTGTAGTCTGCTTTCAGAAGGATAATTTTGCAGATGGAGAGAGCTGAGTGTAAATCCTGCACTGTTAACCTCAGCCCTGTAAACATCTGTCAGCTTCTCCCTCCTCTACATTTCCCTGGTATAAACCCTGTTTTTAAACATGGGGATGCCTTTAATTTTCCGTCTTTGCACTGAAGACACACTTCCAAGGGTTTTCTGTAATCCTGAGGTTTGGTAACTTCTTAAAGATGAAAGGTGGTATTCTCAAGTAAGCATATGCCTTCAGAAAGGGAACAGGAGAAGTCTCTCCACTGCTCCAGCTCCACACATTCCCTTTCATGCTGTTAAGCTCATAATAAGCAGTGATACTAAGCACAGCTTAAAATCTCACCATAATTCGGTGCTATAGACTTGAAATTAAGGTTTGGGAGTTTTTCCCTCTCTCTGCTCTTTTACCCTTTCTGACTGTAAGTGGTATTTGAATATTTTTTTTATTGTAGATCACACATTGTGATTAGATACTGATCACTTCTCTTTGGGCCTCTCCAATTGCTTTCACAAAGTGATTTCACACAAACCAACAGTGGACAGGATAACCTAAGAGTGCCTTTAGAGAAATATATCATCATAAAAGCCTTGATAACCTCATACCCTGTCTTGTCAATGTTTCCATTACAATTTATTTATTACCAGAGGCTCAGGTCTAAGGAAGCAATACTTTATTCTTATCTCTTGTAAGAAGTTGGTAAATGAATACAGAATTTTGATAGCAACATTTTGTTAGAACTCAAGTTAGCAAAAATTAATTTTTTTTTCAGATTCCTGGAATTGGCAAGGAGACAGATTTTTCTCCATCCTTGGATTGAAACAAGGGACTTTTTTTCAAACAGTTCTTCTGTAGAAATATATAATTATGTGTGGGTAGAACTTGGCGTGGATTTCTTTCCCTTTAGGGATTTGAAGAAAACAAGCCTTTTCAAATACCCTTAATAACATACAGGTAAAGAATGAGTTCAGACCAAATAACTGCTAAATATGAGAAAAACAGCATATTTCTACTCCTACTGCAAGCCAGAAAAAGATCAGTGATTACCCATATCCTGACAGTGATATTTTACACAGACCTCTCCACTGTTTTCAAGTGGGAGATCAGTGCCTAGGCTGACAGCAGGATGTGGACCTTATAAAGTATTTCCTGCTGAAAAGAGCACTTTGGATCAATGCACAGGCTAAAATATCATTTAACAAGCTGGATTATGAAAAGTGGACTCCTACACAGTCAGGACTAAGTGTAAACTGACCTAAGAGCCCTGATCTTGCAGAAAAAACACCCTAATCAGGCATATCCCCAGGTCAGTAAGAAATCTCACTAAATTCCAGTGAGCTCTTTATACAGACAGAGTTTGTGGCAATAGGGACTCGGCTGAAAAGGGCAGGGCTTAATAGCCAAGCCTCATTTGTTTATTTTCCTGTGGGCATTCCAACTGGGTTTCAAAGTGCTTGTTGCAGAGGGATAGTAGCTGTGAGTGGGAAGGAGGCAGTGGTGGGAATTGGGGAGGCAGAGGCTGACCTGCAGTGTGTGCCCAATGAAAGGAAAGCAGGAGATGGGAGCATCTGCCATCCAGAGAAAGTGGAGACAGGAAATTTGGGCACAGATATTGTGGCATGGCTCTCCTGGAGAAAACAAGAACAATTATGCAAAGCATTATTTGCATCTTGGCACCACTTTCTGAAGTTAATGGTAGGAAATCTATGAAGACACGACAAGAAAGCTGGGGCTGTTCAGCCTGGAGAAGAGAAGGTTGTGTGGACACCTCACAGCACTTTCCAGGGTCTGACGGGGCCTACAAGGAAGCTGGAGAGGCTCTTCATCATGAACTGTAGTGACAGGACAAGGGGGAATGGCTTCAAACTGAAAAAGGGGAAATTTAGTTTACACATGCAGATGAAATTCTTCCCTGGGAGGGTGGGGAGACCCTGGCACAGGGTGCCCAGAGCAGCTGTGGCTGCCCCTGGATCCCTGGAAGTGTCCAAGGCCAGGTTGGATGGGGTTTTTAGCAACCTGTTCTAGTTGAATATGTTCTTGTCATTGCAAGGGTGCTGAACTAGAAAACCTTTAAAGGGTCCCTTCCAAGTCAAACATTCTGTGATTCTGTGATTCTATGCCCTTTGTAGCTCATAGAGTGCTGCATAGGCCTCACTCTAACACATTAGTAATTCCTTGTTATTCCTAGTAGTAATTAGTAATTCCTAATTAGTAATTCCCAGTAATAACCTTCAGTTTGGAAGATGGCACAAAATTTAGCTTTGCTTTTTAAAAACTTTTCCATTTACTGCTTTATAAATCTTCCTTAATTTCTACATTCTATTGTAGTGGCAGTAGCTGCAGAAGCTTGGTCTGGGTTTTCCTTTTTTCCTGGCATGTGTTGAGATGTATTATATATTAATAATTGTACCCAGTCTGTGGGGGGAGCAGGGGAAGGGCGATTTTCCCCAGCTTTTCACTCTCTTTTCCTCCTACAAGCCTTTGACAACAGCTTTTGGGAATTCTGAATTCCCTTTGGATGTTAAGGAAAGCCTGTTCTTGTTGCTTTGTCTGCTATGTCTCCTCCGAGCAGTCCATACCATGTTTAGAGCCAGTAGGGTTTACACCATATTCCTTTCAATGGCTTGTGGGAGCATTTATGTCAAAGAGAACTCCCAGATTGGCCTGAATTCATTAGGAACATTATCCTCCCGAGTCATTATCAAACTGAGCTCTGTACTGCAGCTTTCAGAATTACTTTGTACATCTCTTTTGCAGACAAAGCATCCTCTGACCCAGCAATTCACGTTTCATCACACAAATTGGTCAAGTATCAGTAACCTTTTATTGTGTGAACACAAAGAACTCTGCCTGAGATAAATTTGGCCTAGTAAGGCCATAAAACTCCACCAATATTTGTGTATAAAGGAGATTTATACATTTCTTGAGTGTTTTGCCAAGAAAAACCCACAGCAAGGACAGGCAGACTAAAGCAACAAGCAGGAAATGTATCATTAAAGATATGGAAGAGGCTGTTCCCTGCATCAAGGGCAGAGGGACATGTTTGGGACTAAACTGAGGGGCAGTCACAGTTCCCACCAAATAAGGACAACCAAATCTGCTTAGAAGAGTCGCTGTTGGTCAGTTTGTGCATTTTGAATAAACTTTAGATTTGTGGGAAACTTCTTTAATAAGTAAGGTTTGTAGATTCCGAGAAAAGAAACTATTTATTCCTTCCTTATCCTAACAGTGGCCAACACTCCTTCCCTGTGCACATCCCCTTTGTTCTTACACTGACATTACCACAGGAAAACGGAGCAACCTGTGGTGGCAAAAAGGCAGAACAGTCTTTACAGGGGGATGGAGGGAAGAATGAGCAGAGAGAATCAGGGCATGCATGGTGATGCTTATAGATCTGGTTGCATCTGAAGGATTTGCCCGACTGGGAATTGCTTGCTCTGCATGATTGTCATAGATTCTTCTCGTGAAAAATAGCCAGCAAGGAGTTGGCTTCTTGCTCCAAAGGAAGAGATACTGCATTTCTTCCTTTTCATGAGGTTGCAAATGCTTTAGGACAGTGATGTAATGCTGGCTGGCTGCATGGAGGATGCACTCCTGCTTGTACACCTGTGCATCCACACACTAAACAGACATCGTTTCAGGGGCATGGATTCACCTTAGTGTTAAAAAATTGGTACTAAATCGAGGTTAGATGGGGAAACTGATGATTTTTGCAGCTGCATCTCCTGGACCTGGCAGCTGCTGAGGCACCTGTGTCCTGCAGGAATGCTGTGTGTTTCCAGGTGTGGTATTTCCCTCTCCCACAACATGTAGGCAGTCTTTTCCCCCCTGATGTGGGAGCAGCTCTCTCCATCTCAAGGTTTCACTAGTCCAAGGTTCCATGAGTGGTTCCATCAAGAGAACATTTGCCATGTGCAAGAAGGGCTTGGACAATGCTCTCAGGAACAGGGTGGGATTCCTGGGGCTGTCCTGTTCAGGGCCACGAGCTGGATTAGATGATCCATGTGGATCCCTTCCAGCTCAGGATATTCTGCGATTCTGTGTAAATATCCTCATCCCTCCTCCAGCTTCCTCCCCCTTCCTTCCTCTGCAGTGCCCTGGCAGAAGGCCCTGGCTCAGACTGGAAAATCCAAGTGCTTTGTGGTTGTCACCATCTTTCCTTTCCAAGTAGGCCCTGGCACAGAGGGAGCCTGGCTCTGCCACAACACAGAACCAAAGGCTGAACCCAAAATTTGCAGCATTTATTCCCACCTCTGCAACTGTTCTAAAGAAGATCTTCTAATGGATCAATGATAGTCCCTTTTTAGCCTATATATTGCACACACTTACAGCAATATTTGGTTAAATTTTTCATAGATTGTACTGGCAAACAATTTTTTTTTATGTTTCCATATCTAAACGTATTTCTTGTGCATAGCTATATTTAACACAGGTGTTCTTGTATTTAATATAAAATTGTTCTGTTCCATTGCTTTATGGGTAAACTCAAGTATTTCAGTATTAGCATTCGGCACAAAAACCTGATCAGGAGTAAGCACACATTTCTCTGGAGATAAACTGATTTATTTTGGGGCTAGCTTTCTTGGGAAAGGATCTGAGCTAAATCTTTGAGTCTCCAGTCCTGCAGGTGTTTTTACACAAATATAATTGCTTGCAGGGCAAAGATTTCTTAGGCCTAAAAGCCATAAAAGCATTTACTTCAGTAACTCTATAAACACTATCCAAAAAGAAATTAAAAATCATCCATAAAATTGTGACACTTCACTAAAGATCAAGAGCTAAGTAAACAACTTGTTGGGTGACATCTCTCAGATTAATGATTGGTAATAAAAGGAAAAAAAAATTATAAGTTTACAACTCCTGGATGTTTTCCACATAATTTTCCTTTTACACACGCTAAGCAGAGGCAGATTCACTGGTTTAATATCTGCTGGTGACATTGGGTTTAAATTAAAACTGTCTACATAATCTAGAGCAAAATGGCTGTTCTGTCAGGCAGACTTATCTGGAGATGACAAAAAATCTGAATGGTCTGTGATGGAAACTTCAAGAAATGTTTGCTTTGTCTCAGCATCAGTTACAGGAAACTGTTCCTGATTTGCAGGCAAATATTATTAAATGTTGGATTAGTGGGCTTGGACTTGCTGTCATCTATTTTTCATAAAGTGAGTGCTGCAGTGTGGGTAGTGTGGACTATGAAAAACAAAGGACATCTTCCCTATTATTGCATTAAGTTTCTGGTTTACAATCTAATTTTATTGCCAAAAGAGAAGTTTCCAAGCTAATTCTGATGTAAATGTTTGTCATTTCTGTGCCGTAAAAGTTGAAGGCAGATTATTTTTCCTTGCTAAGAATATTCTTCTTAATTTTTGTTTTAGGATCACGGGCTATTTGTGATGTTATTTTTCAGAAGCAGAAAATCAAACCTTGTGTAAAGATACCAGTTCTGATCACAGCTCTAGGCATTTCAATTTTTCAAACTCCAACATGGGATTCTGCTGCTTCTCTGAAAATGTTTATAACTAAATGAGAGGCTAGTTTCAAACATAGTGCAGTGAGCAATACACTATTTCGATATTTCTAGGGAAAAGTGGATAAGAACTTCTGGAGAAGTTATTGTTTATTTCACATACAGCAAAAAAAAAGAAAAGAAAGAATCAACAATACTGAATCTTATTTTATCGTGTAGCATTTTACACCCTGGGACCATATCCCTAAAAATTGCAAATTGGCATCATTCCCCTGGCTCTGGAGAGTGACAGCAGCTGAGATTCTGGCAGTGCTCTCCAATTGTACATTGTATTTCCAGTGGCACGTTATTCCAGAGCCGGAGTTTTATCGCTTCTGAGGAATCCCTTTGTACACGGAGCAGGGGGAATATTCTTCCCGACGTGGAAATAAACAAGAACCACGGAGTGCTTGCTGCCAATCACTGGAAATAGTTACCTCAGGTTTATTTTCTCCCCAAGTCTGCTGGTTGCTAGAAGACACGACGCTTCATGCGCACGAGAGCAGACACTGTGTCGCCATCGCGCTGAGTACGTGAGCAACAAAAAGCCTATTTTTAGTAGCAAAACAATGTGCTAAATTTAGAAGAAAGCAGCAAGGGGATACAGATTTAGCCATATTAAAACGCTGCAGATGATCTCGAGATGACCACAGTAGTCATTTTTTGTTATGTTGAGCATAGTTATTCTGGCAATTTAAGGTTCATGAGAAAGTCACTGAAGAAAAACAGAAAATCATCTTATTCCTTATGTTGCCAGCTAATCACAAACTTTAAAGCATGACCATAAGAGGAACTTGAACAAGATTGATTTAATTAATCTGAATGTGAGTTTTAGTTGTCCTGCTTGATACTTCCCCAGGATTTAATAATGTTGATTTTGTGGTTGAGATGGTATTTCAAGCTCATTTATGTTAAGATTGGCTTCTTCCCCACCATGCCCCAGACTTTTGATCATAATCAGGTCTTGGCCCAAAGAAAATGGATGATGCCTTCTTTTGGGACAAATTCTGAAAAAAGTAACCCCTTTTAGCCTGAATAAAAATATCTGATAAAAAATGTCGAGTAATCAACTGTCCATGAAGGAAACTTTTTATTTCAATTTGTTAACTCTGCTGGGATTAGAAGACAATTAAAACAAGGGTCATCCTAAGAGTGAAAAACCAAAGGCCTCAAGAAAGTGGCTTTGTTGTTATTTTTGTTGTTACTGTTGTATTGTAAATTCACAAAAAAGACAGAAATATTGTACTGAACAAAGGCTGGAAGTTTGCAAGACTTCACGGAAAGTTTAAAAAGACTTTAATCTTCTTTAATATGACTTGAAAAGCTTTATAGTTTATTATTTTTAATGGTAGTGGTATTATTAAGGCTTTTATGATAGTTTTTGGAAATATTTTAAGTAACTATGAATCACAATGTGTTGAGAACTCAAGTGTCTTTTTAAGTCAAATGTAACGTTTTCTTCACTTGATGGATAACTTATGCTTTTGACTTGATTACATAAAATAAGGCTAAATTATAAATCCTCATTAACTTTACTGCAATTCTCAGCATTTTTTTAATAGGAAAAACTATGGCTTTAATTTAAAATTTTAACTTGTTTTGAGTAAAATGATTGAGCATTTTTATAAAGACAGTTTCCTTCCCAGTTCCGTTGCCTTTTCATCAAATAAGGTTTCTACAATTGTCCATGCACACCTGAAACTGGCAGCAGATAGGAAATGTATGAAGGGAGACACAGGTTATGGAAGTATCCTCTTTATACACATCTGTGATTTTAGTTTTACTCTTTTCGTGTAGAACATATTACATAAATGATTTTTTCCTGATTATAATAACAGAATTTCCAAATGGAATTTTGAACAGCATTTTTTTTAAAATTAGTGGTGAGTTTAAGACACCTAGACCCACACTAGCAGAACTGAACCTTTGGTGGGTTCATTTTTCTATCAAACTAAATGCTGCATTTTCTGTACTCATTATTGCATTCCAACACCTTTTTCCCTAACCTCACATTCCTGACTGATAATTAGTTGCATACAACATCTTTTTAAATATGTTGCTTGGCACTCGAGACTGTAAAGTGATAGCATCCATCTACTAAAAGTGTTTTGGAATATTTTTCACTGCCAAGGGTCTCGGTCAGACACGTGCACTGAATGATCAACTCATCAAGAGTGAGACTTCCTCAGGTGAACTCTGGAGTATCAAACCTGGTCAAATAATTTGAAGTTCCAGGAGAAGGTGGCCACTTCCCTTGCCATTTTCTGGTCCATGAAGTTCCTGTCTGTGAAGCTCACCTGCCCTCTTGATGGAGACTGAGATGAGGAGAAGGAAATAAATATGTGGAACCCACCATTTACAATTGAGAGTCTGTGATCTGTAGACATTAACTTTATTTTCTGTTTATTGGTTAAGTCCTTTCTTAAAGCTCTCAGCTGTAAAATATGTTGAGACCAGTGAATTGCACTCATTTCTGGCTGATGATGGTACAACACAAAGGTTTAATCTGATTTCTTAAAACCTGGATTTTTGAATGAAGAATGAAGGACAGTAGTTCAGAAGTGTAGAAAAGGCAATTAAAATTCCCAAACCCAAAGAGGACAGTATTTACCTGCTTAAACCACAGTCCTGTTGCTACTCATGTGAAGTCATTTGAGGGAAATGGTCTTTGTCTTTAGTCCTACAAAACTCTTAACCTTGGACACCATCTAACAATAGGATGCGTAGACAGTGATTATTTCTGGCTTTCAGGTCTCCTCTCCCAGAGGACCCATCTTTGTTCTTTTTGGGAAGGAATTCAGTCATCAAAAAAAATTCTAATACTGAGAAGTTATTTGGAGAATATCCACCAGCTTGTTTAGTTTTCTTGTTAACAGATCAAAGAAAACTTATTTAATTTTTATATAACATTCATGTATGCATACTTCCTTTCTCAGCAAAAGCAGTAACTTTACCTTGCCATAGTTTCTATTTGTTTTGTTTTATTTTAATACTATTGTGTTTAAGAGCCTGTTGTTCCAGCTGGGCATTCTAAATCTGCTCTGGTTACCCAGTCTGTCCTCACATTAACACAAAAACATTTCTAATCTTGACTTCTAAGCTTGGCTTATGTACTAACATCAATTTTGACATTTGAATGACCAGTACAATTTTGATGGTGAGCTCTGTTTTAAACCTCCTTGTGATTAATGGGATTTTTGCCCCAGGTTGCCAATTTTTTTCAGTTATGTTCCTAAGTTTTATTAAAATCCTCAAAATTGAAGTGATACCAAACTCTCCTTTTTTTGTGTGTGGATACTGGAATTTAACGGCACTAAAAGTACAGAATACAGCTTAATATGCACATTTTCACTTACCTTAGTTAATTAAAAGAGCTGGGTACAGTTAGAATGATCCATGTTTTAACTGTCTTCCTGTCCCAGGAGATTTAACGAATTTGAATTAAAAGTTTCCTTCATAAACATGAAAAAACCCCCCAGTAGCTGCTCTTCAGAGTATTTTCTAAAGATTATGGAATTCAATTTGTGCATGTTCCTTTTCACTGCTTTACTTTAAGGCTTGCACTCTTCCCCACATTCTAATGTCACATTCACTAATTTATATTTAAATATTTATATTTTATTTACATTTACTCTTCTGAATCTGTCACAATAGAAAGCACTGCTCCTATGAATAATGAAAACAAGGTATCCTGTTCATCAGTGGACACAGTGTTTTACAAAACACAGAGAAGTCTCAGACCTTTTGTGATAAAAGCCTGAATCACAACAAAGTGTAAAAGTGGAAATACAAACTTCAAGTCAACATAGCATGATCAGATTATTTGAATATTATGCACCATTAATTTTTATTCAATATAAGTATTTGAGTATATTCAATATAAGTGTTTGAGAAAATCCTAATGAGTTGGGATTTGCTTAAAATGCTGCCAAGATTATATTTCTTGCAGTATTGCTGTCCTTCCTGTGCTAACATGTTAGAAACGAGCAAACACTGGGAAATTATGAAAAGCATTATTCTCCTCCTAGGCCAAATCCTTCACCAAGACTGTTCAGCCATGCAGTAAAAACAATCAAATAAAACACACAAAACCACATCCTTCAGGTTATGGATGTTTGCACAATCTGATCTGTATTGATGAATTTTTTTGAGGTTCACTTGCTCCAAAGAAAAAAGCCAATATGTTGTGGGCAGGGAATGCATTATCAGTTGTTTAGGAGAGGCCACACATCATCAAGTTGTTGTCTGGTTGTCTCAGTGAGTGTAACTTCCAATTCTATTGCACCATCATGGAATAATTTGGTAAATTCACACTGGCAGTAATAATGCACATTTCACTTTGATTTTTTTCTGTCAGAAGCAGAAGGGTCTCCATGAGTTACCAATGAAACCTTTCTTTTGTATTAGGGGAATAAAACACTTGCAGGGATTGAAGTCTGACAGATCTGTGTAACTCTCAGGGGTAAAGGATTGGAAAGAGGGAAAGCAAAGCTCTTTATTGCTCACAGAGATATAGAAGCTCAAGGCAAAGGTACTTTTTCTGAAAATCATTTATGATTAACAGCCAAGGGCTCGTTCTTAACCTGTAGTGTGTGGAGGCAATGAAAACGGTGCTCCTGGCTGGCAGATTCTGCTGAACTCGTGGATGTACCGAGCATGTGAATTCTCAGCAGCTCAGGATCTAGACCATAAAAATCTGCCAGCCCACATGACCTCATCTGACCCTCTGGAAGTCAGTGGCAGTGTTTCCACAGACTTTAGAAGGTGTTGTGGCAAAGCTCAGTGCTGAGCTTGCAGTGCTTTCCAGAGCACTGAAATGTGGAAAAGGGGATAATTTGCTCCCTGAATCACCAGTTGTGTTGCTAGGGAGCAGGAATTCCTAACAGAGGGGACAAAAGCGCAGGAAAAGTTTGAGTTTAATGTAGCAACAGGATTGTTGTGAAGAATTTAGAGATTCAGCCTGACCTGGACAAAGTCCTGAGCCTACAATACTTCCTTGTGCTGACACCCTCGGTGTTGCCATTGCAGGGAGCACCTGTAACTCCCATTAGCTGGGGGGAGATTTGTGTGTGCTTAGAGCTTCTCAGAGCTCGGACCCTGACGCTTACACACATCTCATGTGTTGGATTTGCAGAGTCACTCATCTGGAAAAAAAAAGAAATGTTGACTCTTTTGGTCCTTTTGGGTTTTGCTCAGGCCAGGCACACTGAAAGAGTGGCTTTTCCCCCAATATTTCATCACTTCAACTGTTATTGCCATTCAGCAGCAGGGAACTCAACAGCGTATGAAAATGAAAACCAATCTTTTAGAACTTATCCTGTCATTTAACCCTAGTTCAGATCTGTTCTGTCTTTCTGTGGCTCTAAATCCCCAGGAGAGGATTGCTGCTCCTGGGTTGCTGCTTAAATGCCATTAATATTCATCCAAGGATTATTTTTTTTATTTCCAGCTTTGGACTGCAAAGATGAAGATTTGACCTGAAGATTGGTTCCCGTCTGTGTTAGTTCGTCCCCATGAAAATCCCCCTGAAAATTTGTCTTCCTTTGCCTTTGCCAGTCCAGCATAGGGATATTTCTGTAGGTCCAAACAGCACTGGCTACCAAAGAATCTTAATATTTTTAGGCTATATTATTTGGAAGCATGTGGATAATCAACATGGAACAGGTGGAAGAAGGAAATATTACTCCTGGTGGGAATGAGAGCCCAGAGCATCAATGGTTTCTTCCCATCTGCACAAGAAGTTCATGAAAAAATTCCAAGATCCCCAAACTAATCCTGTAACCACAGGGTCATCCTGGTCTTGGGTGAGTGTGTGGGGCCATGCAAAATCTTCAGCATATTTGAAGCACCATTATTCAAACACTTCTCTATTTTTCTCCACACTCATGGCTATTTCAGAAGATCTGCAGAGACAGGCCCAAGAAAAATACCCAGTGCATGCTAATAAACATCGAGCCCATTATCAAAAATTAAAAGTCTACTCTCTGCAGAGAGTTTAAAGAACATAATAAGACTTTGATGATATATCTTGCAATGCCAAATTTCCTCAGAGGAGCCGTGGTTCTAATTTAGTCTTATTGAAAAACAAACTGCAAGGAAAACCACAGAAACCCATGGAACCCCAGGGATGCACCCCAGGTGGCATTTGGCATATTTCATGAAACCTATTTCATTTCCAGTCCCCTGAAATTGCATCATCTCCTGTTCCACTATGAAATATTAGCATTTACAGCCTGTACATCCTGCTGGAACACCTCATGGACAACCTCATGGATGTGTTGGGAAACTTGCCCCCTTTCCCTGAAATTTACTGGAGTCCCCACAGAGTAATATAGTTGTTATCTCTGGTGCAGAAAAGGTTAAATCTGTTTATTTCAATACTGGAGGCCTAGAAAACATGACATTAAAGGAAGCCACATGTCAAATATGTGGAACTTCTATACATCCCTGTAGGAGATTATTCCATTTGCCATTAGACTCTAGCTTGGCAAAATTAAGATGAATATCAAATAGTTTTGTTTGTTTTTATTGGGTTGGGGTTTAGGACAAAAGCTTTGATAAGCAATGTGTGTAATATCTTCCTAATGTTAAATCCTTTTCTGGATAGGAATTAAATGTAAAGTCAGCCTTGTTTTAATTAGTTTTTCTTTTAATGATGAGCTGAGCTAACCATAAAAATTAACTATTTTAGTTTAATCAATCACTTCATACATGAAAGGTAACATTTAATATGGGAGGGTTACATTTATTTCTGTTGTTTCATTACAGATCCCTGGAATTCATTCAGTCAAATTGCACTGCAGCAGATATGGCACTTTGTCTCTCATATTATAAAGATCTTTACTTTTGTGGATGTGATCTGAAAGACGATTTTAAAAAGCAGGGTTTTGTTTGCTATGGATAATGATGCAGCTCTTCCTTGCACCTAATCATCCATCAGTAGCCAGCTCTGGGGGTGGGAAGGATGCTTTTTTTTCTCTTCCTAATCTCAGCATTCATTTTAAGAGGCTTTAAAGCTGCAGAAAGTCCTCATTTCCTCCTTTCTTCTAAGGGGGATGTTGTCTCCCTCCGCTTAGGGCCCGTTGGCTGATGTTCTGGAACATGTGGATTTTATGGTTTGCATAATCCACACGAGTGTTCCTGTGAGCACAGGGTAGAATGATACCTTTTAATTTGTTCATTTGAAAACCAACCAGTGCTGAAACAGAGTCAGAGGACTCAGCTTTGTTTCCATCTTGTGTAACCACATTTTTATTAACTTTAGTGAGCAGTCACTGCTGGCATTGTGCCATGGGAGCTTTCTCAGTTCATCCCAAATAGGAATTTTTTTTTTCTTTAAATGGAGAAAGTAATCTTTAAAAAAAAAAAAAAAAAGAGAAAGAAAAAACCGAAATAAAACACTCTTTGGGACTCACCTCTTTATGTCCTTTGTATAAACGAAAGCACCTCAGGTATATATTAATGGCAGGGTAACTGTTGGAAGTTAAGTAATGTGGAATGCTCATTCTAGATTATTATCCATAAATTCAAGTTTCTTTATTTCTCTTTTCAACATGTATTCTAGGCTCTCTAGGGCAGAAGCTATCTTTTCCTGTATCTTCCCATAATTTCTCTGAGCAATCTCTAAGCATTACTGTAGATTAGCACCTAAACTCACTAGTATAGATTAAGAAACAATTATTTTGTTCCAGTGCTCCCACAGTATTTGAGAGCAATTTGAAGCAACACTTCCTACAGCATTTAACAATAAAAAAAGGTTTTCTGTCTTTTCCTCTGAGATCTGTAAAAAACAGTTCTTGCTTTTTGTGGATTGGCACCAGTTAAATAAAACCTTTTTTTTTTTTTTTTTTTTTTTTTTAATGAATGGACTTCTCTGCTTTGCTCTGGTTTGTCTCTCATTACCAAATCCTAAAGATCTCACCTCAGAGGCAAGAGGTCTCTGTGGATACATTGAATCCTAGGATAAAAATAACAGATCTTTAAAAGTAAGGAAGAAAAGCAAACAAAAAACCATCTTGTTTGAATCACATTTGTTAACAGACTTCCTTGGTGAGCAAAATATTGGCAAAGACTGAGGGCAAAGCACGAGGAAAGAGCTCTGTGCTGATGAGACACGGCATGGAAAGGTTACATTTATCAGGGGGTGAGATTTCTAAGCATTTATGAGATTTTCATGGTGAAACATTTCTGAAAAGCAATTAGAAAGGTGGTTCTGTAGGAGACACCTTCGTTGCCTTGTATTTTTGTTAGTTTTGCTATTTTTGTGTTATAAGAAGACGGCCTCAAGTACATTTATTGGCAACAAATAGGAATAATAATAAATTCTTTGTTTAGATGCTGCATTGACTCTTCTTAAAATGTCCACAGAAATGCCTGGGACTCTTTTGCTTGGATATTGCAACAGAGTACATGAGAAATAAGTTTTTGGGGTTGTATTAAAAAGTTAACGTGGTTGTCATGGGCAAAAAGAACTGAAGCATTTAAAAGCATTAAAAAAGCAAAGCATATTGGTAGTTCTGAGGGAATTACAGAGCTGTATAAACCATGGATCACTTCTTAAATCCACATTGCATTGCAAAAGCAGCAAGATAAAAAAGGCTTAAGCACAACATCACTTCTTGAGGACTTGTTGCCAGCTCCAGCTGTTGAAGCTGCAAAGGAGTGAATTACCTGTGATTTTTCTTTTCATGTACAATTTGCATATCCTAACTAAACATAGGGAGGGAGAGCGAGGGGAACAACAAAGGGAACAATAAGGATTTTGTCTGAGGCCAGGTCAACACTTGCCCTAGATAATGGTTGATGCCTGAATTGCTTAGAGTGGGTTCCCTCCCAGCACGGGCTGGTTTTCATCACGGTGATAAAGGAAAACATTTCACACAATAACCATTGAGCCCCTTGTTATGACTTGAAAGCTGCACAACTGCTCTTTATTCCAGGAGAATACGACTGAAAAATCATCTTAAGGACATGGCATTCCTTTGGAATTGTATACGTTACTTTCAGTAACGTGTATAATAACACATAAAGCCAGGGTGGGAAGACATTGTGCCCCTTTTAGTACGAAACTTAAACCTGTGAATAAAACTTGTTTAGCATAACTACATAGAATTTCCTTGACTAGGTTTATTTTGGCTCCTCCACTGTCACAGATGTTCATTATTACCGAAAGAAAACACTGGAAACTCAGCAGAGACTTTAAAGGAGGATAGGGGGAAATTTGAATAAAATCTGAAGGTGTTTTTTGTTGTGTGTGACCTGATCATCAGCTCTAGAAAGCGTGTGAGCAACCTACTGGGATCTGGTTTCCTCTGGGGAAAGCAGTGACGTAAATCCACTTACCCCTCATAGGAGCTGTGGAGATTATGGAGTGATTTGGCTGAGGGTCAAATGAAAGGGAACACAACAACGTAGAAAAAAAAAAAAAAAAAGGCTTTCAAAGGTTGTTTTCAGGTTTGAAGGAGATAAGATGGGTTTTGTGGCTCTTTTATCACTTTCTCATGCCAGGGTACCTCAGATGTGCCTGGAGGAATTTGGCCCTTGCGGCTGCAGTCACTGAATTCACACGGGAATTTTAGCTGACCTTGTCAGCTCTGAGAGCAGCGCCTTAGACAGTGCAGAGACCCTTCCTGGGCTTTGAGAGCTCTATTAATAGATCTGTGGCACCCAGCCCAGCTCCAGGGCTGGAGGTGTGAGCTTTTACACTCTTCTAAGGTTTTGCTTCCATGTGTTAGCACTGTACAATGCAGCCTTGCATCTCGAGATAAGGGAGGCAAAATCCCCAGTTCTCTAACAGCATCTGGCTCTGCTTCTCAGCCTCAGCAAGTTTTTCCACAGATTCCACAGCATTTTTATCCTCAGAGGTTCTTTTCCAAGGTGTTCTAGTGGTGCTGGAATTTTAAAATCGAATTATAAACCAATTGTATGTATTCTTTCAGCTTTGAATGTGTGTGCTTACACGGATGTCTCACTAGGACTGCTCTGCTTTCAGTCTTTCATGCATCATCAGGGTATTTTCTTGCTAATTGGCATTTTTAGTTTAAACAGACCTGTTACTCTTCAGAAATGAGAGGGACTGGATTTTTCATTCAGTGCGGTAGCTGCATTGCTGAGTGATCTCTCTCAAAATAAGCTGCTGGTTATGAAGCTCAGAGAAGAAAAATGCTGTCCCACATAGATTTAAGTGCATGCAACAGACACAGAATCCCTCTAACACTGTAGGAAAAATAGCTCTTCCAGTTCAATTCCCATCTAATTTACCTATAGCTCATGGCCTAATGTCATTTAACTTACTAACAGAGCAAGGAAAAAATGCTTTAGCTGTAAAATGGGTCATAAGCACTTTATGTCTTCAAGGATTTTGAGAAAAGGAAAGAAAAATAAAATCATGTTGTGAAGGAAAGACAACTATTTCCCAGAAAAACATGGAAACCTATTTCTATTAATGATTATGCTTCCTTTGAAAACAAGCTCTCTTTTTTTTGGAAGGCAAAGAGAATGAAGTCTGGAATCATAGCAAGGGTCATAAAAAGGATTCAGCCATAAAAGGACATATATGTATTAGCAAGTGACTTCTTCAAACAGCAGGGAAGTTTGAAATAATGGCTAGAAGTTCCTGGTATTAAGGAAAATTATTCTATAACTTCATTATTTGTTCCTTTCATTTTTTGGCATACCTAAACTTACCTATTGATTTTTATGTTCTGCAAATATCTTTGTTAAGATTTAATTGAATTCTTTATCATGTTTTAATCAGAAAACAGTCATGAAGATTTTCCTTGTGATATGGTGGTAGAAGTAAAAATTCTTTCAACTTGCCAAGTTCATGTCCAGTAGACCTTAGAAATTCTTTGGACTTGTCAGTGAAGAGAAAGACAAACCAAAATATGTAGGGGCAGAGGTTATACAGCAACCAGGAGGTTGAAAGAAGGAACAGAACAACCCTGCTCCTTGACAGAAGAGAATTGGCAGAATCCACAAATCACAAGATCATTTTTCATCAAAATGAAAAGACATGGGGTGCTTGGTTGGTTTGTGATATGGCAACAGTTCTGGAAATAGTAAAATTTGCATTTATACATGCAGTGCCATAAATTTTGGTGGGTTTTTTTTAAACTTATTGTTTTGGTTTTGTATCATTTATATAAAAAAATATCTGTTCTTCTGGTGACCACAATGGTGGCTTCACCACGATGATCATAATGTAAACAAGGACATAATTCCTTCATGGGAATCAAGAAAAATGCAAGAGAAGAAAGAGTTTCAGAAGTATCTTCCCTAGGGAGTTTGTAGACAACTTGCATGAATTTTTGGGCTTTATTGCTTTGTAAAAAAAAAGAAAAATAAGCAGGTGGAGTAAATTTAAGCTACTAAATCAAAGCAAATGTCCCACGGCAGGTGGTCGACTTCTGAAAGCATTGAGAGCTGGAAGAAGAACAAAAGCTTCCATTTTCTATTCAAAAGGTACCTTGGATTAGACATCTAGATGAGAAATGTGGGAAGCCAAAGAACTTCTCTCTAATGAAATTAAGAACTCACATGTTAATACCACCTCTGAAATGTGTCTTAGTCGGAGAGTAACCTCCTCCAGCAGTCCTGATTGCACTGGGCTTTTTGTAAAGGTACAAAAAAACCCCCCAAAATTATTTCTGTAAAACATTACACATCAGTATCAACATAATGAAAACAAAGAAATTCACTAATCACAGAATCCCAGGATGGGTAAGGGTAGAAGGGACCACAGTGGGGCATCTGCTCAGGCAGGGTCATCCCAGAGCACAGGGCACAGGACTGTGTCCAGATGTTCTGGAATATCCCCAGGGAGGAGACTCCACAGCCTCTCTGTCTCTGCTCAGGGCTCGGGCACTGCCCAGGGCAGAAGTTCTGCCTCCTGCCAGGGGGAATTGCTGGGATCAGGCCCTGCCCGTTCCTCTGGTGCCAGTGCTGGGCCCACAGAGCAGAGTCTGGGCCCTGCCCTGAGCCCTCCCTGCAGCCAGGGACATCCAGGGATGGACAGGGACACCCAGGGACAGCCAGGGCTGAGGGCCCCTCTCAGCTGGGGCTCCTCTCCAGGCTGAGCAGCCCCGGCTCCCTCAGCCTGTCCTGGGCAGGGAGATGCTCCAGGCCCTTCCTGAGCATCCGAGAGAGTTACGTGCCAGTGACAGGTCAGCCCATCCCCTCGGAAGATAAATATCTGCTGTGGGAGATGAGTCACCTCTGGAGATGCTGCTCCCTTTCTCCTGCTGCAAAGGAGCCTGGACGGCTGCCCAGCATCTGGAGTGCAACGCGAGGTGTGACGGACCCCTCCAGAGGGGGACATGCAGAAGGGCCAAGCAAGAGGCAGCTTAAACCAACAGGAGCAGCCAGAGCAAGCAGCAAATCCCAGCTAAGCTGGAATTCCACAGCGTGGGCCACAGCTCCCGGGGCAAGCTCCATAATAACAACAGCCACTGACCAGACAACCCCTACCAGCTCTCCCTGCCTTTTCCACCAACTAAAGTACAAAATGCTTTGCTGACAAAAAGCCTTGAGAATATTCAACTGTTTCGCTTATCACCTGTCTTTCCCTTTTCTCCACTGAGGTCTATCAATTTTAAATACTTTTTAAGGACTGAAGACATTTTGAGAACTGCTTCCTCAGTTTTTCTTAAAAATAGAAAAAGATTTAGAAGGGTCATAACAGCAGATTGTGTGACTCCTGGACACAATTGCATGGATATAGTTCATCTGAAGTCAGGGGAGAACTATTTACATTTATGCCCTCTCCTGTTCCAGATTGATTCTGAGACTATGTTTTGTTTTGCTTTTTTTTAAATTTACCTCACTGAAAAAACATACAATACTACTACAATTATTGTGCAGAAAAATTACACTTTCACTTTAAGTGTCTATATTTCTTCACAAAAAAAGCTGCCTTTTTTATTGATGGATGTTTGGTATATGAAACAGTTATGCAATGGCACATATATCTTCTTGCTTTTTATGTTATTCCAGGGAAGCTCCATGTGTTGAAAAACATACAGAGATTCAAACATGTTATATTCATCATGAGGATTAAATCCTAGGGGTGAAAGGATTACATTTTCTGCATGTCAAGCTATGGTCACTGGCAGTAATTGATTCATCTATTTGCAGAAAGCAAATAACTGGAAAAAATCAGTTATGACACAAAAGTACCTGGATGACAAACCTGCAAAACAAAGGTGTTACACTCATTTTCCTGGCTGTTGCTTCAATATATTTGAGACTGCACACCAGGGGAGTGCCCTCCTTTTTTGTTTTGCTTTGTTTTTTAATCTATTTATAAAGATTGATATATTTTTGTGGTACAGATGAAATCTTGGATAGACTTGTGGGTTTCTAGACTTGTGCAGGTGTATATTGGAAATTCAATATGCCTTTGTACTCAGGGATGAAAAAGATTTGGCAGCTAAGGGAAGCATAAAACATAGTTTAAAATTCTGGTTGACTGGAACAGGCTGAAGTAGTTAATGAAGTAGTATTGCACAGCGTGGTATTCCTGTTCATCCTTGTTTAGCTTTCTTCAGCTGTTCACAGCTCAGGGAAGCATAATAAATTAACCCTATTGCTTGGACTAATGAGTTGTCATTCTCTGCTATTTGTTCAGTTCTTGTTTGGTGTTAACATCATCCAAATCCTTACAGGCTGCCCAGGAAAGTGGTGGAGTTACTGTGTATCACAATTTTTATCTCATGTATTAAATACTCCTCTGACCAGGACATATTTGAAGCACACTACATGGAAACAACCAGAAAGAAATTGTACTTTTTATAAAAATATGCACTGTTTTCCATTGTCCTTAATTTTTTTTTTTTTTTTTGGTACTGTTGTGCCAGGTTTAAACTGTGTGCTCAGAGATCTTCCACTTACAAGCATATAGAAAACATATAATGCCATGTATGTGTAATCTGTGGGGTGTTTTTGTGCTGTCATTACCCACAGCTATCCTTTCAAGCAATCCCCTGAAGGAATCACGTTCCCTGCAAGTGTTTAAATGTTGTTAGGAATAATTTATTTAAACCAGGGGCAAGCTGTGGTTTCTGTGTTGCTTGTGAGCAGTTTGAAGCGTGGCTCTCCCCACAGGACTGTGTGACTGGAACATCCATCCAAAACTGTGCTGGTGCATGAGGCAGCTGTGGGAAGCAGTTTGGATTCCTGGCTGTGGAAGGCAGTGGGACCAGCAGGCGTGTCTGAAGGGAACAGTGGCAAATGGTGCATCACCAGCACTGACAAAACTTGTAGGGTTTCCTGCAGAGAGCCACACTGACAGCAATTTATCCTCAGTTCTTTAAAGAAATATCTGTTTATTGTAGATACTGCCCCTGTTTGGAGAGCCCTTCTGGGTTCTTGGCTTGTAGGGGTTTCATTTTTTAAGTCTCGCATTATGATAAAAATCAGAATTATCTGAGTCAGAAAACGTTTCACCAGAATTGCTGAGAAGTTGGAGTTACTGAAAATTGTGTGACCAGGAACAGATCAGTGCCTTGAGATCAGTGCAGTGTTAGGCAACACACAGCTGTTAGTCCAAGGAGATGATGTTCCAATCATTATTTGGGATATAATCATCTATACTCCATTATAATTAGCTTAAAAAATAAAATGAAACAAAACCAAACAAACCAATATAAAAAACCTGACCACTTTCAGAGTGTGGGAACTACTTTTAGCATTAAATTTACCTCTACTATGATTTGAATTAATAGCATTGGCTTCTCTGCCTTTTTGGAAGCAGTTCCTGTATGAAAGAAATCTCTTTTGCTTGTCAGGGAGAAAATTTTGAGAAAATATTGTGACAACTGGAAATATAATTGCTTTCATTTTGTACCATTCTACGGATTTTTTTCCAGTGCTGGATAGACTTGGCTGTGATAGGGACTGTAGAGGGAATGACAACTTTGTTTCCATAATGCTGGAAGGAGTCAGATGTTCAAAGTTCATTAAAATCTTTTCCTATCTTTGGAGCTTCACTGGTTGGCAGTGTGCAAGTAGGATTTTCTTCTTGGGCTCTGGAGGACTCTTTTTCTTTCTGTTTTGCCCTATGTTGCTGAACACGTCCTCTTATGTTGCAACCAGGTGTCTTTGGGGTGAAAGCTCTTGTGTCAGAATAGTCTGAATCAGGCTGGGAAGAATAAACCTTAGGTGGTTATCCCTGGAGCATAACTTGGAGAACTTGTTCGTGTTCCTGCCTGCCATGGCTCAGCTGTAAAGTTTGCTAGATCACAAGACAAGAGGAAAGTAAGGTAGGGAAAAGGCTCATTTTTGACTGAGAGCAGTTAAATTCACAACTTGGCAGTGGCCAGCTTATCCCATTTTCAATAAAAAGGGCACAGAGAGCCCGAGTGACACTTAAATGTCCTTGAAACACTGCCTGACATTGTCCCTGTGCTAAATGCTTGCACGGAGGCCGTAGTGATATTCAGTGATCATTGTGAGTCACCAAACCCAGGGAGTCTCCATCCTGGCTGTGTGTCCTTGGTGCCGTTCCTGGAGGAACAAGAGGACAGAGATGGGAGGGAAAGTGCAGCTCCCAGGCCTTTCTGAACTGAAGAAAGCAGTGCTACTGCTGGCAGCCCGGCAGCAGGAGGAGATTTGGAAACTGTGGTAGTTTGTTCCGCTCATTATGCCCAGTTCTTTCCAGTCAGCTGCTTATCCATTAGCTTAGGAAGCACAAGAATCACCTAAAGCTATCCCAGCTTTTTTAGGGCACATTTACAACATGGATCTCCCTCTTGCTCTTGTGGCTCTCCTTCCATTTGTCATCCTTCTCATTTAAGGAGGGATTATTTGCCAACCACTCTGCCAGAGAGAGTGTTCTAGGCAGGGAGGAGCAGCTGCACTGCCCACAAAGTCCCAGACCTCTCCGGGGAGCAAGTGTGTTAAAAGTAATGATGTGCAATAAACTGGAGGTGCAATAAAAACCTAGAGCAGATGTTATTGAGTCGAAGCAAAATGTGTAACATAAAAAATACAAAAAACCCTAAATAGCTACTGGAACTTCACAGGTCTTAAATATTTTTCCGCAGACACCACTATGGTGCAGTGACACCCTGTGCATCGCATTAATTTCATCGCTTGCCAAATAAACCAGGTCTCTCAGAGAGCTCCTGTGCCATACCTTGAAGTCCTTTTTCTCTGAATTCCTTATTCTCTGAATTCCTTTTTCTCATCATTCATTTAACTTGAATGGGAGAAGGAAAACTCTTCAGCTCCATGAGGTGACCATCTCAGTCCTGTACTCCAGAAATACCAGAATATACCAACATATATTCCCAAGTCTGCCTTTATTTCTTTAATAAATGAGACTTAAGCATATGTTTAAGCAGATATTTTGTACTGATGGGCTTATGAACTAATGGTTAATGTTACTGACTAATATTCAGGATGTGCTGAAGGGCTGTTGTGATCTGAGGCCCAGCAATGTGTGAAGGAAACCAGGATGCACAGAAAGGCCTGAATCTGTTGGAAATAACTTTGTCTTTGCCAAGGAGAGGAGAGGATGTGGGCAGTGGCTGGTACTTTTGGACAGCCTCACCTTTCAATGTGTTTGTCTTACAATTCAGAGCTGCCATAATTTATCAGTGCTGTCTTGTTTTATTAAACGTGGAGAATCTGCAATCCCCTTTGCTCAGTCTGTGCTAACCCTGTAGTCATCCTCCCATATATTTGGATAATAAAAATCCCTGCAGCTGGAACATGTAGTATTGGCTGTGGTTTTTTGTCCAACAAAGGCTGGAGGAACACAGAGTTCAAATGAATACGTGTTTTGTTAAAGTTCTGGCAGCTTTGCATGAACAGACTAGAAGGAGTGACAGTCTGTGGAAGTCAGCATAACAAAATGTGTGTTTCTGGTGATGTGCAGTGGTTCTGAAAGTGGGTAACAGTGTCCTAGAGAGAGAGAAAAGGCTGTGTTTGGGGTGTTTCCTTTCTCTTTGTTGGTTGATATTCTGCTTCCCCTGGTGTGTGTTTTAGTGGACAGTAGGATACTACTGTACCAGGTTAGGAATACACTTTATCAGTGAAATTATGATATTTAACAATAGAAATCCTGTCAATTTCTTATAAACAAACATTTCCTGATATTAATTTTTTTTTTTCTGTGACTTCCTATTGACAAAGCAGGGGGTTAAAAAAGTATTGGAAAGCAAAGTGTGACCCTTCTGTAATGTTACACTGAAAGCCTAATCAGTGATTCTAAACTCCTTTAATTTAAAATATTATCATGATCTGATAGTGTTTCCATCTTGCAACACTCAACAGTTAAATTTTAGACTTCAGCACAATATCTTCTTCCACTAGCACGTAATTTACCAGTCATATATTTCATGATGATGTGAGCATGTATCTTACCAGCAAAGGTTCTGGCCAACAATAGCATCATTTTTTTTCATAAGTAGGAGGAAAAATATTTTTAAAATAGCTTTACATAAACCAAACAGACACTAGAAGTTTGATTTTTTTACAGGGAAGAAATATGCAGTAGAGAAAAATGTCTTTTGTTAAGAATGTCCTTTGTGAATACCAAGCCATAAATTGATATTAATTGATCTACAGTACTGGATGGTGATTTTGAGTTAGAAGGGACTGTAAAGATTGTCCAGTCCCACCCCTGTCATGGACAGGGACAATTTCCACTATCCCAGCTTGCTCTAGCCTGGCCTTGGACACTTCCATGGATGGGGCATTCTCAGTTTCTCTGGGCAACCTGTTTTCTGACACCATCCCACATGACCAAAGTTGTACATCTTGTTCTCCTTGTGGATCAATTCCCATTTATAAAAGAGGGGCAATCTACTGCTTTTTCCTATCCTCCGTCACTGCACCAGGCTAAACCTTCTCTGTATAATAACCAACAAAACTGTAAAGCCTGATTTGGGGCCTGTAGCTTTTCTAAAAACAGAGCTAATAATTAAAATTGCTGATAATAAAATTGCTGATGTTGACTCTGACTTTTTGGGGGTTAATATTGTCTTAGTCATTTTTGTCTGTGACTATTTGTCACCGCTTTAAAGCATTACTTTTTGTTTGCTGCAACATTATTCTGAAATGCGGAAAGTTTCAGGTTTCAATGCCATGAACGCTCCTTGGAGGCTACAAAGCACATATTGGTCCTTATTCTCTGATTTACTGCCAAAATGTAATCATCTGTTGTTTTTCAGTGTGTTGGTGGCAGTTTAGAGTAAAAAAGGAGAATTTGATACCCCCGAGAACAAATTCACTGCAAGGAATTCACCTGCTGCCCAAAAAAAGCTGTTAATGTGTCTTATATCTAGAAGTTTTGTATCACTGGAAGAGGCAGACTGTGATTTGCCTTAATCAACAAAACCTAAACCACTGAATGCAATGTTTTCCTTCCACTGGGAACTCCTGAAGGTGATCTGCTGGAAAAGAAGGTCACACATTCCCACTGGAGTGAACAATGTAAATGTGATGCTCACATGTGAAGTGTGACAGGAATTTCACAACAGGGCTGTAAGAATGCTTAAAAGTGCTCTGTCAATGTGACTTTCTGGTGAAAACACCCAGCAAATTCAGGACAACTTTGCTGCATTGGAATCACAGTTGTTTACAGCTCAAGAATACTTCTTGGGTTCTTTCAGTGCAAAGCAAAATTAAATTTTAGAAGAAATGTGATTCAGGAGGTTTTTCATTAACTCTGTCTCATGTGCTTTTACATTTCCTCCTTGTTTCTTTCCCGTCACTGTCACCAGATGTTTGTGTGAAGCATTATGTTTTCAACTCTGGCTGATTAAAACTGGAATTTAGGTCTCAACTAGAAAAACCAAATTGTTTAAGTGCTTTGGATAGTCCATAAGTCAAATAGAAAAGTGCAACTATTTATACATTGAAAGTGAAAAAAATTGTTTTAATTTGTTCCAAAGTAAATTGTGTGAAAGATTCATGTCGGTTTCAATGCCTTTCTGTCTTTAAGTCATTAAAAAAAGCATCAACAAAAGGGATAAACTCTGATCACTTGCACTTCCCATAAAAGTCCTCTTAGCAATGTCCAGCCTTCTTCAAGAGCTTTTATATAAGAACAGCTGAAGCATTTTGGCACAGAGTGTGCTATGAACATGAACACCCCCAAATAAATGCTTTTTTCTAAATTTTGTGCTTTATGATGCAGTAGCATGGGCAGTTGCTCATGCACCTTGCTGCATGAATGAATATCTTGCAAGTTCATGTTATTGTTGCATTTTAAAAAAGTAGTACCACTCAATAAGCAATTTATCATCATAGTTCAATACACTGATTTATCTGTACACAGCATTGAAGAAAACACACTTAAAATGCTTTGAACCGATGAGGGAAGACATCTGGAACCCCTTGTAGCTGCATTATATTCTACATTGTTTCCATCTTATTTTCCTGATGTGCGAGCCCTTGACAGATGAAGTTGTGGAGAGTGATTCTCCCTGGCTGGAAAAGAGAAAAAGGGGGGAAAAAAGAAAAAAAAAATCCTGCACACTATCAGCAATTCTTTAAATTGAAATTACAGCCTGTACTCCCAAACTAAGTGCCACTTGGCAGCTGCAAGTTGATGAGATGCAGTAATTAATGAGTTAGTACTTTTGGGGTAGGCCATGGAAATCAAAAACTGTGTGCTTGTCCTTTTCCTGTTCCATGTGGAATAAGATGTTGGATTTCACTTGCATGTGAAGAAAGAAGAAAGAAGAGCTGTTCACCTGGTTATTTATCAAGCTTTGGTCTTTTTAAACCAGGGTTCTGGTCCTATAAGGAGAGGGAATGCTCAATCTTTGTACCACTGCCTGGCTGTGTGCAAAGCCCAGCTACAAAGTCCTGCTGTCCATGGAATGCTGAAGCCCTGCATTTGTTTAAAATCTGGCCTCGTGCTCCGGGATGTTTAAACTGAAATCAAACATAGGAGACGACACCATTCCTGTCCCAAAGAGGTCCCTAAAATCAAAAGCAAAACTATGTAAAATAAAAGCAGTGGTTGTTTCTGGCTCTAAATTTTAACCAGAGCAGGTCTAGTAGTTATAAAATATTGTCCTACATATTGTGTAATACAATCTGTGTTAGACTGTTCTCTATCAGTGGCGAGCAACTAGGACTAGAAAAGCTTTTTTTTTTTTTGACTAAAATATTGAATAGATTTATGTGTGTATATATACACAGGATATTTTTTCTGTATGTCTGTGTGTATATATACTTACAGAGAGAGATGTATCAAATTAGGTCAGTATGGACACACCCACACATGCACTGTGCACTTCAGGAACTCAGATATTAATAAGACAATAAATTACCATTGCAGCTGGTAAAGGTTTAGCATTTTCCCACTTCACTGCTGAAATGAGTAGGTCATATGTTCACTGGACTAATCTGGGCTGTATTGTCACCACCCAGCTGGGAGTCCCCGAAATCTTTGAAGCTCTTCAGCAGAAATCGTGTGTAAGGCGTTTCATCTGCTCTTTGAATTTATGGGTGCTGAGGGACTGGAGCTTTTTGCACTTGCCCAGATTACCTCAGGTGCTTTTGGAAGCAAGTCTGCTTGGAAAAAATTATCAGGTCAGGTTAAAGATAGAAGTGAATGAAACAAGAAAAGCCTCTGCATTTTGCATTTAAAAATGCCTAAGTGAACCTTGGAAAAGAAAGATTTACTTCCCCCATGCCCCCAAATCTTTGTCATTAATCTGACTCTACAACTGGTAGTGGTATAGTGGTAGTAGGGAGCATCATGTTGTTGCTTTCATACTGCATTTGGGCACTGCCCTTGAAGCTTTTCTTCTCTGATGCACTCTGATTTTGGGATGCTGATCATTCATCATTTTGAAATTCAATGTGGCAGAATAGGAGAGAGACATCCTTGTTCCTTTGAATCAATTCCCATGCTCATAACCCGTCACTAGAACACGTCTTTCTCCCAAAACCACGTGTGAGGCATTTAGAAGATTCACAGTTCATTTCTATTTTTAAATGCTCAGAAAAGAAAGCATTTCAATATTTCAGTAGTAAAGAGGGAAAGGGAGGGTGCAGTCAGTGGAGAGAGAGAAGCTTCTTCAAAAGTAGAGGTGATACAGAATTATCTCTTACAGGACTCTGAAAAATCTGGCTTTGTCCAGTGACAATAAAAGGAGCTTAGAGACAAGGTATTTTTTAAACACTTCAGCCACTTTATAACTCTCTCTCTTCATAATGGAGGATGTTATTAATGGAATGTTTTCACAGTACATCTATTACATAGATTATCTATAGGTTGCATAGGTTTTAAAGGCAATGCCTCAGTGCATGGATATAAGTAGAAAGGGAACACAACTTTGAGTTTGCAAAGCACCAAGCTTGAGGGGAAGAGATGAAATTTTCCATCAAAACTCTTAGAAACCAGTGTGGTTTGCAGGCTTTGTTCACTGAGCTTTGGATGTGAAATGGGCAAAATTGTAGCCAGAGAAACCCTACTCCCTTTGAATACTGAGGTGAGGAGGTACTTGCCCCGACTAAGAAAATTCATGGAAAAAGAGAGAAATAAATCAATGGAGGAACAAGGCCTGTGCTCCTGCAGAATATTTGGCTATTGAGAGGAACAGGGACAGTAAAATATCTCTTACAGAGCCCAAAATGGAGCATTGCTTGCTGAAACTTGCAGCCTCTGGGGCTGGAGCTCCTTTTTCTCGATGACAGGGAGCTTGCACAAGCAAGACACATTCCCCAAGGAGCTGGCAAGGTGCCAAGGAGCCAGAGTTTGGGTAGGATTTTGCTGACTGTGGTGAAGAGATGAGACTGGGAAGCAGGGTGGGCTCACACGCGTTTGTGTGCGTCAGAAAGACACGCTCAGTGGAGTGGGGAGCCAGGAAATGTTGGGTTTAGTGAACCCCTGCATCTGAGCAGAGTGTGTTGACTTTTTAATCCACTCAAACTGAGGTTTTGTTTGGTGTTTTGTAAACTGGGACAGCAAAGCACCATGTTCTACTCACTGAGTAAAGCCTGACAAGTGTTTTCCTGTCCACTCCCCTGTTGTGCTACTCGTGCTACAAAGAAAGCAGAGTCTGAGATGGCTTTTCCAGTTCATATCCTATGTACCTATTACAAAATAATTTATTAATTGATAAAATAGGTAAATAGTAATGTGCTTCCAATAGTATTCCCAAATGCATGACAGTGCTGCAAAAATTGTCATTGGTAATTGGCTCCCAGTTGCTTCAGGAATCTTGGTCATTTAAACCAAAATTATAATTTGAATCAGGAGATAATTCAAATTTAAAAAAAAAAACCAAACAACAAACCAGGATGAAAAACTGGACCACTAAGGGTATAACATGACTTAAATGTCATAGAAGTGGGTTTTATTGATGGAGGAAAGGAAAGGAAAGGAAAGGAAAGGAAAGGAAAGGAAAGGAAAGGAAAGGAAAGGAAAGGAAAGGAAGGAAGGAAGGAAGGNCCCAGCACGTCCTAAGAGTTCTAAGTAAACATTTCTGAGTCATCCAAAATAGTTATCACAGAGATAATTAGAAAGCTGTTAAAAGAGATTCAATTATTGTTTACATTTAGTAAATTCATTGGTTCAAAAGCCAAACCAATCAATCATCTTAGAAATCGAGTCAAAATGGCTGTTGTAACATAATTTTTGGTTTCACTTCTAGATAAAAATGTCTTTCATAAAATAAATATTTTTTTGAGAAAAAAAGTAAAATGACAGATAGTAAGGAAAGTGTCCAAAATTATCTGAATGCCTGGGACAGAAATAGAAAAGACATAGATAAATATAATAATATTTCTGCCTTCAGGAGTCAAAAATGAAGTAGAGGTTCATCCTTCTTTTCTTAATTCTAAAACCTCAGTGTGAATACATTCATTAAGTTTTAATGTTAATTTGGAGAACAAGTTAAATAAAGCTTATTCGTAATTCTGCTAAGCCCAGGCAATTTATCCACATCAATTTTCTCAGTACCTTGCCAGTAGCACAAAGAATTGTGGAATCACTATTTTATCTTGAAAGACTGAACTGAGACCAGATAGGAATTAAATTTAGCTGTGCTCGTTGGCTAAATGAATATCTGTCGAGTAGATTCCCAGTATGAATTAGATAATAATCTCTGCAATAATTATCTGCAATTACTCCATTACCTTAGGGAAGTAGAAAGATAAAAGCCTGTGAAAGCATAAATTGTGTGCTACAGATTGTTGTAGACCTTCCCCTGTTGATTTACACTACACACACCAAGAACTAGTTCCAGCTTGAGCACTCACTCACAGCTTTGGGCTACAGGCATTTGGACAGGAAGCCAGTCCTGCCCGGCTCCTCTGGCTGGATATCCTGGGGGAGATCAGGTTTCCTCTGGGAATGGGGCCGTTGCACCCCTGGCTGTCCTGGAGGCTGGGCACGTGAGGCACAGGACATGTTTGAATTGTCTTTTTGAGAGAGAGAGAATGAACTCCTGACCTGCAGCCTCCTCGAACCCTGGGAGTGGGGAGGGCAGGGCTCCCTTTGCCCTGGGCTCTGAGCAGGGCTGGGACATGGATGCTCCTCTCTGGACAGCCACCAGTTATGGGATGCTGGAAGCTGACCCCATGAACAGCTGCCTTAATATTGTGGATGTCCCATCCCTGGAAGTGTTCATGGACAGGCTGGGTGGGGTTTGTATCAACCTGGTCTAGTGAGAAGTGGCCCATGTCAGAGGGGCTGGAAGATCTTTAAGGTGTTTTTCAATCTAAACCATTCTGTAATTCCATGATTCTGTGCTTCCCTAGACTCATGTTTAAGATTACACCTGGAATCCCTTTCTTCTCAGTGCTGAAGACATGCAGAGCTCTGGAGGGGCAAAACTTTGAAGCAATCCCTCCTCCTGCACTCCATCTCCTCATCCTGCATCTAACACAGAGGAGCAGGTCGCTGACCACAGTGTTATAAAAATAATTAACAGGAACAGCAGAAGGCTTCTCTTTGGGTCAGAACTGTGCCTTGAGTGCTTTTGCCAAATGCAACCTCAGTAAAAATGTCTTGCCCATCTTCAGCAATAAACCTCAGGTACCATTCTGTGTCTCTCCCAAAACCTATGACTTCCTTTTTATTTCTAAAAGTGCAAAACTGCACAAAATGCATGCCATCTATGAAAGGATGGAAAATTACTTGCTATATGAAAAAAAAGTGCATTCCCACTGTCATTTTGGTTAATTAAATATTCAGTGTTTGACTTCAACCAACACCAGAGATAAGTGTACCAAACCAAACTGACAGCTCTGCACATGATAATAGTGGAATTTACTGGGTTTGGAACAAGTCTTGTTGTATTTTTTAGTTAATGACCAAGCTATCGTATCTGTCAAACTGACATCAAAGTTATTAAAAATGCAAATGGAATTAAAAAAGCAGTAGATTAAGTGGACACAGATAAGGGTAAGTGGGGTAGTGTCTGTGAAATAACAGCACTTTGCCAGATGTTTCCGTGCCAAACCAGATGGAAGCTGCAGTATTATTTATTTTTTTAGCAGAATGCAGAGTCTAAGTTGGAAGAGTTATTATTACTGTAATCATAAAGACACTTGTGAGTCATTTTTTAAACTTAATTGATTTGATTGCCCACAGTATGATTATGGCAAGTGTGGTCATCAGCTGCTCAGGACTTTTCTAGATGGGCTCAGAGCATGGCCCATGATGATTAATAATTGGCAGGTTAATCCAAGGTAAACCTGTCCACACCTTCCTCTCTGCTACTCATATTTCAGCAATGAAAGATGAAGATTTCCTTACCTAATGTTATGAGAGATGCCCACGTTAAAAACAGAGGGATTAATTAGAGTCACTTTTTAGTGTGGGGCTTGTTCTGAGAGAGAACAGTATCACCTGTGTATTTATGTGTCTGAGTCCCATTTGTACAACTGGGAGAGTTTTCTGTTTTCTCAGGGGTCAGTGACAATTACAATGTATATTTGCTCCACATAACCGTGCATGGGAGGTAACAAAGTGCAGGAGAGCCTTAATTAGCACTGAATGAGTGCTTCCTCCTACATTTCAACCCCACTAACCTGACCTGAGGCCCCTGTGTGTATCATGCAGCTGCCCAGCTGGGCCAGCTTTTCTCTTATGACCAGTTTCTCCCTTTCCTGGAATTCCTCTTAAAATTTCCACAGAGGGGAATACTTTTCCTCTTAGAAGCTCTGGCTGCAGTCTATCTCTAGGCCTGTTTTGTTGGCTAATGCTGGGGTTTGTGCTTCAGCCACACTCCCTTGCTCAGCTACATCTTTTGTATTCCTGGCTTGAATTTTCTAGGCTGTCAAGGCAGAAGTGTCCAGAGAATATTGCTAAATATTTTGTCAGGGCTGGATTAGTTGCAGGCACAGCTCTGTGTAAGTGTTCATGCCCAACAACAGTGGCTCAGCCACCTGAGGTTTTTTGTGGCATTTCTGGCTTAACTTTGTCAGTTTGAAGCCATTCCCCTGTGTCCTGTTGCTCCAGGCCCTTGTAAACAGTCTCTCCATCTTTCTTGTTTCTCATATAAATGGATTGTTTTCACTTAAAGCAGGGTAGACTTACCCTGTTTTCTTCTGGAACCGTCCATAGATACAAACAAAGGGGAGATACTGCAGAGGAATTTAGGAACGGCCACTTCTGTGAGTTCAGTGTCAAGAACCCTACACAAAGGGTTACAAATGAAAGAGGCTCACCCTTGGACAGGTTGGAAAACTATGAAAGCAGTGTAATCTGAAAGCCATGGCAAAAAATAATAACGAGATCCCTGGAGAAGTCCTGAAAAAAATTACTATCAGCCTCTGCTGCTTCCAGAAAGAAAATAAAGGAAATGTATATATGTAGGGTTCTTTTGTTCTTTTCCAGGAATGTATTTTTTTCTTATCTTGTGGTTACCGCATTCTCTAAGATAAAATAATTCCAAACATAAGGTTGGTTTTCTGACATCATGAATTGCATCATGAGAGGTATCTTAAAAGACTGTCTAGGGGATTTGGCTCTGAAAAACTTAATTAGCAAAATCTACTAATTTTCTTTAAAGCAGATATGTTTTTGAGAGGATTTAAGGATTGCTTTATGCCTAATAAAGCCTGACAGATTATGCATAAAATAGTATCTATTTGCAGAAAATTCTTTTTCTTGACTTTATTTAAAGCTAAACATAATTGCTTCTTAGCAATAGTTTTCTAATTTGAGGTCTCCTGAACTGTGTATTGAAGAATAATGGAAATATTGTCTCTTTTTTCTGTCCTATAATATTTTTGATCATTTCTAGGTAACATAAGCACGCTGAGCTTTATACAATGTAGTTAAGTTAACAAAGATATCAAACAATTTCTGAACAAGGTGTTTTAGACATCTCTTGTCAAAGTACAGGGCACTTGAATGACAACCACAGAGAATTGTTCTAAGAAATGTCATTCAGAAATTCTCCACTACAATGATAATTCTTTGTTGATTGCCTAATCTCCCTGCATGAAAAAATATTCTCACAACAGTACTTTACTGCATAATTTGCTGAAATATGAGGACAGAACAGGAGCCATGTAGGCACAGAGCCTCATGGTAGCAGGCAATTCATTTTTAGATTGAGCCTTTTGTCCCTTGCCCTGAGTTTTGTGTTCTGATGTTCGACCCCAGGAGACTTGTATTCCTTTCAAACACTTTGGGGAAACTGTGCTTAGACATTCAAACCATGCTGTTGATGGCTTGGTGAAAGCTAATAAGCCTCATTTTGTCTGTTACAAATCGCCCCTTGCCAATCCTTTCTGTGTCTTTGATCTTTTAAGGCAACTTTGGTTTATTAAAAGGGCAAGTTAAAATGGTCCTTTAACAGAAAAGCTGCTCTTTTGAACAAGTAGGATTTTGTGTGAGAGTTGTCTGCAGAAAACACTGATCTGAAACTATTGTTTCACAGTTTACAAGAGTTGTAGCTGAGTTGTGTCATAGATTGGTGACATCTCTATGGGTCAATTTTTTTGTGTGATACCTTAACCAGAGACTACTTTTATTAACATTTTATAAAGCAGACACACCTGCTTCTCTGAAAACGCTCCACAAACAGACCATGGTAAAATAAGAAAAGTTTTAGGTATCATTTTTTTAGTAGTGAAAGAAGCCTTAAATTTACTTTCTTTGCAAACCAGCCCTCAAGGCAGATTTCCCCAGGCTAGGTTATCCCAGTGGAAAGTGTGAGCAGCAGAACTGCAGCCTTCCAGATGTCTGAAAATTTGCTGTTCTGTGGAACTTTGAGTTAAACACTTTGCAAATAATTCTAAAAAGGTCCCAGAGTCAGTGAAACAGGGACACATCAATGGGCTTTGCCAGCATTGTCATGTTAAAAGCCTTTCCAAAGCACACCAGTGAAGGCCCAGCTGCCTCTCACACCCACAAGAAGTTTTGATGTCATCAGAGGTTTCCATTTCCGTAGGAATCTCTGTAGATCAGGAGGCAGCCAGCAAGGATTCAGTCTGGGTAGCAAATGATGAATGGGAAGCTGCTGCTTCCACATTTTTCTGCTGTTTGAGACACATTTTAAGGCAAAATGACAGCTCCAGAATCACACTCTGTTCCTCGCGCATCTCGGCGAAAAACAAGACAAAAAAAGAACCTGTCTCAGTCCCCTGCCAGATGTGGAAAGATCTGTTCAAAAGAGCAGCCTCCCCTGTTTTGAGGGCCAAATTCCAGGTACCAGCCGGCTGAGTGGGTGGGGAGTGTCTGAAGGACGCTGCATCCAGACATCAGGAAGCAGCAGTGCTGCTGGAATATTGCTCCTGATGCTTTATGAGCTGAGACTCCCATTTAAACTTCAGAGCCAGGAGGAAACTTGTGACCCACCATCAGTGAGATCCTCAAAAAACTAAAGGCAAAGTCTCCCTCACCTGTCTCCCTAGTAGGTATTTATTGGTTTCAAGGTATCTGGATAAAATATCTTGGAAATTCCAGAGGGATGTGAAGACACTCGTGCAAAATATTTCTATTTTCTGACTTTTCATCTCTTTCCCAGAGTCATCTGAGGCTATGTAGGACATGTACAGCTACAAGAGGAATTCCTGGAAATATGTTTTCTTATTCTTGCAAGCTCAAATTGCACCTTGCAGTGCAATAATAGATATAATATTAATTCTGCACAGTCTTTTATGAGGCACTGCTGAGGGATCACAGTCTCGAGCTCCCCTGGACTTGGTAGTAATGAAACAGGGAGTTGCTCTCTGCAAAGATATAAAACGAATTTCAGTGCATGTGGCCAGCTTAAGCTTTTGTCAGGAGAAGGGTGCTGTGATTATAGCAAAAATTCTGTAGGAGAAGTTATTTTGGGAAGAATAATCATGGCAACAGAGCAAAGAGACTCAAAGAAGAAAACACAGTGGTTATGACTGCAATTACAGGGGCAACCAATAGCTATTTTCCAGCATTACAAAAGCCATATCTATCCAAGATGCTTCATAGCATTAATAAAAACTGGGTTCTATATGTCAGTGTCATGTAAATGACATTTTCCTTGACAGAGAAACAATGGAGTTACAGTCTCTCCAAAATTTTGATTTACTAGGGAAAAATGTAAATAAAAGTAGTTGCATTTGGGACATCCTGGCTGAATATAAGAAAATATAAACCAGTCAAGAAGTAGCAGTTAGTCACTAGATATCATATAATTAATGAGTTTGAAATGAGTAAGGTTGGGCACTCCATTACACCACCAGACTGATTTAGAAGGCAGAATGAGGCTGTATTGTTTTCTCATGTCATAAAAGCTGCAGACTTGGATAACGAAATGTCAGAGAAACTCTGCTCTTACAGCTCAGCTGCTTCTTGAAGCCCTGCTTTCATTTTCAGATCTGCTGTTAATTCCACTGAAATTTGACCCACAGGAATTTTGTGCTACTATTTCAGTAACATAAAGATCTTGAGTGGATTGCAAAATTGTTGTAGGATATTGCCTCTTTTCAACAATGCTTCTTCCCTATAACAACTTAAAAGCAAACAAAATGAAGAGATAAATCTATGAAACATAAAGCTGGGAGTGCCCCCATGGAATGAAATTATATGACAAGACTACGATTCTCTGTGCCAGCCACTGGAAGAGAGAGTGCCAAGTGAAGAATGAATGGTAGAAAATTGGCTTTTAAATAATTGTAAAGGAAAACAGAGATTGCAAGAGACCATCATTAAAATGTGGGCTTTTAAAAGATCAAAAGCTGGTTGCAATTTTGACAATTCTAAGTTGGCAGGTGGCTGCAGACAAAATTACACTTTTCATCTGCTCTGGAAATAGTAGTTAATAACTCTTAGGCATTTCTTGCCTGTGGGACTCCAAAAACAAACCAGTGTGCCCAGATGAGATAGTAATGGGTGGTTCATGAACACTGGTGCCAGTATGAACCAACTCAGAGCAGCGTGGTAACAAAAACTGTAAGTTACATAAAATTGCTTGTAGATGAAGGAGACTATGGAGGAAGTGAGAATGAGAAGAGAGGAACCTGGTGAGATCTATTTAATTGGCAGTGGGATAAATGGCTTCTGAAGTAGAGAGATTTTGTAAGATGCACTTCTGTCTCTTCTTCCCCGTGAAAAAAAATTAAAAAGGAGAAAAAAAGCCTGGACTTGCAAAGTGTGTTCTTGACAGCTGTAGCTAAAATTCCATATATTGCCAGTTTGTAGAAGAGAGAGAGCTCTGGGCAGTACCAGGAGCTGCAGTTCTCCCATGAATGCAAGACAAGATGCTCAATTTCTTCTGGGTATCCTGGGGGAGAAAAGACACAGTTGTGCCACCTTTTCCTGTGAGGCAGGCACTGCTGTCACCGCCCCCAGGGGTGGTTTGAATTCCAGGGATCCAAGACCTTCAGCTGGCAACAACAGATGAGCCTGGACTATGTGACATGAGAGCTAGAAAATTGTTCCTGCCCTGGCCCTTGCAGTTTTATCACTCTCATGACTACAGCCTCTCTGTGTTCTGAATAAGCCATGTATGACTTCTAAACACCTGGCTTTTTTGGAGAGGGGGAAATAGCTGTGCTTTGTGACTACATATTTTGTTTTATTTCTGGGTCTTTGGCTTGGAAAGCTTGATAAGGGAAGTAATGTATAAAGAATGCTGTGGAAAACGTGGAATGAAAGCAGCTTTACCTTGTTCTTGGATGAACTGGCTGTGATGAGTCAGTAAAGTATCTTCATACTCCTCTTGTCCTGTTCAGATAAATGTTCTCAGTTAAAAACCCCAGAGATTTTGCCCACACTCTGACTTCAAATCTTGCCCAATGCAGACCTGTCAGTTAGTGAACAAAACTTTTGTTTAGTCTCAGAATAAAAGCTCATCTTTAGTTAGTGCATGTTTCAAAGGAAAGGATCCAGGCACAGCAAAAATCATGCATGCACTCAGTGAACTCATGAGGAACAGATGTCACTTACAGTCAGAAACAAGGGGAGGCACTCATGTTTTGAATTATTTAAGCATATGAGAGCAAAGAACAACCAAAAGATAAAAAAGAAAGTATTTTCGCTGTGTTAGTCCAAATTGTATATTCTCATAGTCATTCAAACTCCCGCTAGGAAAGATTAACAATCAGCTATTGTTGGCAACATGCCTTTGCTTGGAAGACACCAAGCAAGATTAGAGTGCTCCTGTGCTGGGCTGTTTGAGGAGATCAGGTGAGAACCAGTTCCTACCCACAGAAATCTGTGATTCCAAAGCTCAGGATGGAATGATTATTCACAACAGGGATTGTTCACAGGGAGATGCATCCTGCCATTGCCCGCTGTATGGTTTTCACCACTCTAAGAAGGTGACATCTCAGGAAATATATTGTGTCCAGCTGCTCTCTTCAAGGCAGAAAAGCTCCTTCCATGCTCAAGATGTCCTGTGCTGTGGGACACTGGAGCTGTTTCAGGGCTCTGTTAGGCCACAAAGGTGATAAAGGATTGGACTTATAGGGACAGGCTGAGAAAATTTGGGCTGTTCAGCCTGGAGATGAGAAGGATGTGTGGAGATCTCACAGAACCTTCAAGGATCTGAAGGGGTTACAGGGAAGCTGAAGAGGATTTCTGCATCAGGAAAAGGAGGAATGGCTTCAAACTGAGAAGGACTGGGTTTAAATTAGATATTGGGAAGAAAGTCCTGGCTGTGAGGGTGGGCAGGCCCGGGCACAGGGTGCCCAGAGCAGCTGTGGCTGCCCCTGGATCCCTGGAAGTGTCCAAGGCCAGGCTGGACAGGGCTTGGAGCAGCCTGGGACAGTGGAAGGTGTCCCTGCCCATGGCAGGGGTGGCACTGGATGGGCTTTAAGGTCCCTTCCAACCCAAACCATTCCAGGATTCTGTGATAAACAGCACTGACTGCAAAATGAGTCAGGATAAAATTTTAAGGCCAAATGAACAAATTTATAAACTGAAACCCAGTAAGCTAAAATACAAATTAAATCACCTCCCTCCAAACCCCTCTGCCCATCATAGCAAACATGACATTGCACAGGAATAACTTTTCACTTTTCTTTTGCCTTTCACCTTCAATATTTTCATGGAAAGTGTTTAAGACCTTAATTCATTTTGAAAAGCAGACAAACGCAATGAGCATATATCTGATCCTATAAAAATCAAATGGGATATTCCCCTCTCGGTAATAGGATTTTTGTAAAAATACTGATAGTTCTTAACAGGGATTAGGTTTAAGTAGGAAGGTTTTTAATATTGGAAATCACATTATTTTTGTGGTCTTTTTATACTATGGTTTTTATTCCCAAAATACACATTCTGTTAAAAGTAACAGTTACTATAATGATCTAGAGTATTGTTAAACTCAGAAAAGTTAGGAAGGCAAGAAATTAAATTAATATATGAAATAGTTATGCTTCTTCAAGATGGAACTTTTCCCAACCAAATGGAAAAACACCAGCTACTGTAAATCTGTGCCTAACATAGCTCTAGTGACTGCAAAGTAAATTTTGCCACATCTTATAATTTCAATTATTGAAACTCTGGAAGTGCAAACTATTCAAAACACTGTATTCAAAAAGGAGTTATTTACATTTTTAGTTTCATATGCAAGATATTTGCAGAGCTAAAAGTGAAATTGTGTGTCAGGAGAATCATAAATAAAGTTACAGGTGAGAAGTGCAAAGGAAGAGTCCATTTCAGAAGCATAGTACAGCTTTAAATCATAATTAATGAAGTATTGTGTAGACTTACTGTTCAACCCTTGCCTAAATTAAAATAAATCTCATTATTTTGGAAGCAGTACTGCTACTTATAGGGCTAATGCATATTTTGGCCTGAGATATAAGCAGCAATTTATGTATTTATGTATTTAGAAAGAAATCTGTTGAACTATTTTGTGGCTGTGACTTCTGTAATAAAACTTTAGTTATTATTAAAATCAAGGATAATTACTGCAGTACAGCAAACACCAAAATCCAGCTATTTGTGTTAGCACATCCAATATCCAGTTACCAAGGAAAAGTAGTTTTGCAGCACTTTAGAAACCAAACTTGAACAGGGAAGTCAAAAGGGAAAATGGTGATGTGGGACATGAAAATTGATTTTTTTTCCCCCAGTGAGAGTTTGTCACAAAATATTAACATTCTTCACTAAACCAACTCCAAACAGTTGGCATTTTTAAAAACAGAGCTGGGAATGTTTTTCCTGTGTGAAAAGGCCCAAAGGGATACTTTGAGTTTTGTCCTGATTTGATATCAGGACAAAGTGTTGCAATAATGGAATTTTCTGTGTGATGAAAACGCTGGGTATCTGTCAGTTCTCTTTAGAAAATCTGAAGAATTTCACAAAATAATACATGGAAGCAAATATTGGTGAAGAAAATCCAGCTGTGCTGCTTAGACCAGCAGGAAGCTCAGCCTGAGGGCTCCAAACTCCCTCTTACTGCAGACCAGAGATAGAAGAAAATATTTTTAATGCGGTGTTCAATCTCAGGAGCCAGAAAAGAAATTTTCTGACACTGAGTAATATCTTAGAGGATATTTCCAGTAGATCCTTGGTTTTCATCTACACTGTTTCTTAAATTCCCTATCTTTGCACAACTTGCACTTCCAGCACTCCTCTGACTCATTCATTGGTTAATAATTTGATATCTAATTATTTGCAAATGTACTATTTCTTTTATTATTTGAAAGAATTAGTGCATCTTTGGAGGAGAAATTCTGACCTGTGAAATAATATCATTGTGATCTAATAACGTGTTACTTATTTGACAGTATTCTGACTGGAAATGAATCATAATACTGAGTAATCAAGACTTTAAACTCATTTAAAAGGTTGATTTGCAATTCACTTGAATTTAATCAGAGGAAAAGCTAAAGAATTCCAGAAAGAGACTTGTAAAGTTTAAAATCTCTTATCTATGTTTTCCTAACAATAAGATGTCATGGAATCGTGGAATGGTTTCAGTTGAAAAGAGCCTCAAAGATTATCTCATTCCAATCCTCTGCCATGAGGGGTTGCCATATCACTTGATTTCACTTCATTTCAACCAGTAGAAAGTTGGATTTAACATGATTTTGAAGGATACCTTTCTCTATTTTTTTTCCCCAAAGATATTTTTTTTGTTGTCTTTTATCTATCTGAGAATATTTCCATGCACTGCCTATGAAGTGCTATGCTAAATTAAAAGAATATTTTGCAGTTTCAGCCTAAAAATTCCCTCACCAGGCTAGTTTGCCGGAGAAGCACTCCCTAATTTCTCTACAGTGCACAGCTGATTGTACAAACTGGTGACTTTTGTGTACTGGGGGGTGGTTTGAAAAAATATGGCCAAATAAAATAAAGGCCATGTGAGTGCAGAATGGCTTCTGTGATTAACTGAGCAAAGGAAAACTGAGAGGAAGAGTAAAGTGTAGTGACTGCTCCCTTTTGCAATGAAAAGCAAGAGCTGATATAAATATGTCTTTTTTTCTTGGAATCAGGGCTTTGTTAATTTCTTTTTTGTTTGGATAGGATAAGGATTGGTTAATGCTGGCTCATCACAGATAAATGAAACCTTTTAATAGTACTGATGGCAGTTAATGATAGATTTTTTATAGGCAGTGTCAAAAGCCTGGGGCATTTGAATTAAAACCAACCAGCTCCTGTGTCATCTTCTATTTTCTTCAATATCTGACTTTAATCGTAGTTATGGACTCCAGTCCGATCCTGTGCTCATCTGTGAAAACCCTTTCCTTTCTTTCAAAGATTTTCTGCCTACCATGAAATAGGTGTAGGAACAAGTCATATGTGCTCAGTGAAAATTCATGGCTTGGAGAGCAGGAAGGGCAATTCCATAGCTCTGGATGTTTTCAAAGATATTCGTTGGGGTTGTATTGAACCTTTTGTGGCATGACACCTTCGTGTGCTCCCTCTTGAAGAGAAGGAGATATCGACTGTCATCAGCACATGGAGACATGAATGTGAACTATCCAGGGAGTGAATGCAGCTGCTTTTCAGGTGACTGATCACACCCTGTTCTTCCCCATGTCCATGTGTGCATCAAGTTGTTCTGGTCCATGCTGTGTTTCTAATCCCATTCTTACTTACTCTTATTTTTCTTGCTGGTTTCTCCATTGACTGTGCTCAAGGACTTCCATTTATGCTTTCCACAACATTCTGGAGCATGGAAGGTTCTACTGAATTCAGCTTTCTCTTATAACCCTCAGGAAAATCCCTACTCTACCCATCATTTAGGTGAGGGAGGTGGCGAATAAAATGGAAAAAATTTAAATAGCCAAGTTAGAAATAGTCTGATGGTGATCTGAGCAGGATATTAATGTAAGGAAAACACAATATAATATCTACTTTGGGTAAGTTTGCAGTGGAATATGAAGTGACTTGAGTGTTTGTGACTACTGTGAATTACTCTTAAATTCTCCTCTTAGCACTTGGCAGAATGGACTGGAAGATTAAGACAAGGTAGTAAGAGATATTTTGCTGGTTTTGCTCCAGACAATATTGACATTTTACAATGAGAATTGAGATAGACCTTCAAAATGTTCGATGCAAACTGTAAAAAGCTTTTGACACTTCTGCAGTTCATAAAATATTGAACTAGAAACATTACTATGCCAGAAAGAGTTTTAAATGAGTGGGGCTTAGGGTTTTCCCCAAGATTATGCTTTGCTTTGTGACTGGTCAAATTCCTTCTGGAAATTAGATTAATTAAAAGTGGCATCTAAAATAGTTGTAGCCCCCTTTTTTAATGTTTTCAAAACAGCCCTGAAATAACAACTTATCATATACACCTCTTTTCTGTGCATGAAGTCATCTTATTTGCAAAAGCCAGGATAGATTTTAATAAATGCTTTCTCCTGTTAATAAATAACACATGTTCTTTTATGCATGTGCTCAGCATGTGAAAGGAGTTTTCACCTCCTTTTTGGATACAAAGTCAGAAGTGTCTGGTAGAAAATTTAAGTCAGTAAATTCAGATTTTTTTCAGGAACATGGGAGAACTCTTTGGATTGTTGAAATATCATAAGTTTGATACTTAGCACTAATATAAGTTTTATACTTCTAGTCACTAAATAATAATTCACCTTTTTTTACTTTATTAATGTATTAAAATTAATACATTTATTAAAGGACAATAGTCTGTGTTAAAATTCATCATTGCCATCGCAAAGGGAAGCACTTGAAAGCCAGAAAAATGTCAGCAACAGGGATGCCTGCTTGGATGCATTAAGGTACAGCTGGAGATAGTGGAATCACCACAAAATCCAAAGAAATCATTAGCTTCACACCAGGATTTCGATTATATCCATTGTCCTCACTTCTAGTGAGAAGTGCCTGCCAGTAATGGAAAGCAAACCACACCAATCTGGTTCAGCATGTTAAAATTTGCAGGCTGCTTTTTTTCTTTCTGGAAAGTTTGTGGTTTCACAGAGCTCTTAGGATATTGAATTCCTCTTTACTGTGTTTGAATTTTGTGAGGGTGCATGGCCTTAAAAAAAAAAAAAAGAGCAATTAAAATGTGCTCTGAGGTCAGCAGGAAGCGTGAAAGGCTATTAACCTGAATATTAAATGGATTATTTGTTTTCTAGAATCTGAGCGTTGCTCTGGTTTTCACCTCAAACATTTTAATTTGAATCCCATGAGGAGAATTGGAACAGCCCATCATTTAAATTAATGCAATTATTCTTGATAGCTTAGCTTAAATATTGAACAAGAATTTACTATACTATTCCTCCTAGCTAGCAAAATCTGATTATTAACACACAGTTGCTGCATTTTAAGGTGTGACCTCAGTAACTGCCAGAGTTCTTCCAATAAAAGTTTAATTGAAAGAGAAAGATGAAGTCTACAGTTGATAAGCCTTGAACTTTATTTCCATAAACGTTATTGAAGAAAAATTTGCACTTTCTTTTGGAAGATTCAACCCTCAGCTGCTGATCACTTGAATTCAGAATTTTGATGTTCAGGGAGGAAAACCCCAAATCTCAGTGGTTTCAGAAGAGAGTCCCAGGTTTTCAATATTTCATCTATTTGTTTCTTTGAAGTTATGTCTTTGGTTTTGTTTTCTGTTTTTAAATAGACTGTATGAATCACAGCAATTAAATGTTTTTGAGAATGATATGCTAAGAATTAAAGAAGAATATAGAAAAACCAGTGCTTCTAAGTGAGAAAGTGTGTTTTTAGAAAAATATACACTCGCATTATTCTTTACATTGAATTATCTAAATATGATCCCAATCTTCTGTGTCACATGACTCCTTTCTGCTGACTTGTGCAATAACAGAGCAGTGAATGCTATAAGCCCAACATTTATGTCAAAAAACCTTTGGACAATCTTCAAAAAAAGCAGGTGCTCACCAAACCTGATGTTTGGGAAATAAAATAATTGCACAAGCTGAAGACAGGTAATAGCGCATGAAAGCAAAGGTTTGCATCAGCTCAACTCAGCAGTGCAAGGAATTCCTGCTTAAACCTTCAGGAAGGAAAAATTATGTTCTCTCCTTTATTAGGGCAAGACTTGTAGGCCTCAAACCTCACTATAACGGATGGGAGGACCCACCACAGTATAAAACACATCTTAATTGCAAACATATTTTCTCCCGCTATTCCCTGCTTCCTGTGAATGTATAAAATGTGAAAACCATAAGAATGAAAAAGTAAGGATTTTCCACCTGGTAATATTAATGTTTTCTTCCCCATTTTTATGGCCTGTAATTTTTCAAAAAATTGTTTATTGATCTGTCCAAGAACTGCACTTACTGATGAGACCTTTAAAGTTTAAATATTGACTAACTTTCCCGTTAGAAGCACAGACTTCTGGAAGAGGTCAGCTCCCTTTTAGGTCAACCTATAACGTTCAAAAATATGATTTTGTGTGTGGTGCTTGAAGACATAAAATCTCTTGAACATCATAATCAAGGCATGTATCTCATGCTAAGTTATTTTTTGTGGATAACACAGCCAGGGAGATGCTCTGGCATTTGGATATTTTGTACCCCTGATGCAAGAGCACTGTTCTTTACCGCAGCTCTCTGTGAGTCGAGGCCACAACTGGGCTCTCGGACATCCCAAACCAGTGACCTCATCTTCAGGCTACAGTGTGTGAGCACGCTTTGCCTCTCAGCTTTCCCAACACAAACCTTGTGGAAGCAGATATGTCTCTGAAAAATGTTGTTTTGGCTTGGATGAAGCAGTGTATTTCAATGAAATTTCATTTAGCTGAGAATGTTCCGACCCGCTCTAATTACAGGCCTCTGTTTTAAGCTGGTTAGGGCTTTGCCAAATGTTAATGGGTTGGGCTGAAACTTTCCATGATTGTTCTCTGCCTTAGGCTGACTGTTCTGAAGGTAAAGGTTTAACCATTTTGTAGGCCAGAGAAACTGGGGCTGTTCCACCAATGTGCAAGAATCGCTCTCATATCTCTGGTGTTGGGAGGAGGACCTTCAAATTTGACAGGGAGAAGGCCTGGTGCACTGAAATGTCTTTTGCAATTCTCAAGGAAATCCTTTTGAGTTTAGGCTTCAACAGTCTACATCTGTAAGGCAGCAGAACTTTTAGAATGCTTTGCTGATAATTTTGTTCAGTTGCCTCAGCACTGATCAGACTCGGCCTCCACAGACCTGCCCCAAGGGCTGGAGTGCAGAGGGTGATGCTTTGCCCCCTTGTCCTGGCAGGTCAGGGAAATGAGGACTTCCACCACTGCCCTGAGTGGAACAGAAAGAAATTTCTCTTTGAAATTCTGGAAATAGAAATTCAGTTGAAATTGAGTTGTCATGGTTCATGGACGAGGAATCTCCAGAGAGTCACTGTCTTATCAGTAGAGCACTGTCTCAGAGAAAGGGGCTTTTTCTTCCTTCTTTAGTTTCTGCTGTGACAAAAACTCAGTGTCCTGTGGTGCACTGAGTCATCCCAGCCAGTACTATAAGTATCAATAAAGTGAGATTGCAGTACACTTTGTGCAACAAGATTTTAATCTGCTGCCCTCTTCACCCCATCCCTTAAGATTATGAAAGAGTTTTAATGAGGACATGTTTGGCATTTAAAATGAGTCAGCTTGAGACAAGAAGAAAAAAGCTACTGATGTGTCTTCAATATTTACTATAACAAGTGACTTTTGTTCATGAGCATAGGATCAGGAAGCTACATTTAGTAAAATGTTTAACTAACATTTTTAACATTAACATGAAGGATGTAATTCATTCACAGAAAGTGAAAGAACACTCAGATCTCCCTGGGGCACTGCTTTACCAAAATAAAGGCTAATCAACTATTTCAGTAAGTTATAATTTGGTGTGTCCTCCTCCACTTAGGACTTTCAGGAATCCACTTATCGAAGGCAGCATTTCACCTGCAGCTCTGAAATCCTGACAAATGAACCCCCAGTTCCTCATTTCCCAGAACCCAAATAAAATCCTTCTGAGGTAATGACTCATAAAATGCCTTACATCAGTCTCAGCAATGAGCTATTTTTTTCACTTGCTGTGGCCATTCATTTCAGCTTCACAAAACATCTTTTTTTGCACTTTGCACAGAGTTGCCTCCTCCAGTTACATCAGGGAGTACCAAGGAGGAAAAATCCCTGCTGGCAGAAGGCCAAAGAGCTGGGGAAGGCTGGCTGTGGCTCTGTCTGCACCAGGATTTTGCCAGGCTGGCCTTTTATGTGAGAGGAACCATGAAAGGCTGGCTTGGTTATGGAGGCTGAAGCTGATCTGCTGCAGCCTCATTCTTGTGTGGATGAAGGACCAGCTTGGGGTCAGGCAGGCAATTAAATCCACTTATTTGGGTCATGGAGTCATAGACTCATAGAGTGGTCTGGATTGAAAGGGACCTTAAAGATTCCTTAGTTCCACCCCTGCCATGGGCAGGGACACCTTCCACTATGCCAGGCTGCTCCAAGTCCCTTCCAACCTGGCCTTGGACACTTCCAGGGATCCAGGGGCAGCCACAGCTGCTCTGGGCACCCATGCTGGGGCCTAACACCCTGAAACAAAAGCAAATGTGATATTTTCCATACATTTTTCCTCACTGAGCATTTAGCATCTCTGGCATTGTCTTTTTACATGCAAAAATTTCAATTTTAATTTTTTTTTCTGTCCTCCAGTGGAAAAATCGAAAAGCAGCTGAATATTTTGGATTGACTTCTCAGACTGCAAGTGGCTCAATCTGACATCAGTCTGCATCACCTCACTGTGCTCTACTGTATGATAGCTAAGAATAAAAATCTCTACTATTTCCCTCTAAGAAGTGGGCAAAATAGTAGAGACTATTCCATCTGTTCCATCCTCTGCTCTTTTTTTTTCCCTGTGAGTTTTGACACCTTTTCATGCCAGCATTTCTCCTCTGGACTCTGGAAACTGCTAACTATCAGCATTTCAACAACTGCCCTCTGTCTAGGCTTTCACTCTGCTTATCTTGCCCAGCTCTGGTTCACGTATGTTCTCACACCTTAGCACAATTTTCACAGTGAAGCTGTGCCAAGATCACACATCTGTGTTGAACCAAGCAGCACATTGGACTGCAGGCTGCTAAAAGTCTGGGTATAATTCACCCAAAGTACAGCTCCCAGGAGAGACATGATCCTGCAAGGGGTTTCTGTGTTAAATTTGTCAAAAAAGTTTCAGGCACAAAAAAAATATTTATCCATCTGTTCTGGTTTGGAATGAAAAGGCTCTTGAAGAATTAAAGTTTAGGTTTTGAATTTGCCTCTTTTTAAAAGCAGTGTGAAATACTTCTGATTTGTTGTCTTTAAGATTTTATAGATCATGCACTCAGAACAATAAAAGGTGCGTATTTACTACTCTATCCCACAACTGAAACAGATTTTCAAGTTATGATTTATCTCCTTAGAAAGGTGCCCCTGAATCACTAATCCTGAGTGAGATGGGGAACCTACTGACACAGGACACAGAGAAGGCTGAGGTGCTGAATTCCTTCTTCACATCAGTCTTTACTACCAAGATTGGACTTCATCATTCCCAGGCCCTAAAGACCAGGGGATAATTTGTAGGATGGAAAATTTACCTTTGGTGGAAGATGACCAGGTCAGGGAACACTTAAGGAAGCTGGACAAATGTAAGTCCATGGGCCCTGATGGGATGTACCCATAAGTACTGGGGGACCTAGCTGATGTCATCATGAGACTGCTCTTGGCAGTCTTTGAATGACTGTGGTGACTGGAGGGGCTGGAGCAGAGCCAGTGTCACTCCTGTCTTCATTCAGGGCAGGAAGGAGGATGCAGAGAAGGGGCTGGTCAGCATCACCTCAATCCCTGGAAAGGTGATGGAGTAATTCATCCTGGAAACCATTTCCAGGCACAGGAAGGACAGGAAAGTCATGAGTGGTCAGCATGAATTCACCACGGGAATGTCACGCTTGACAAACCCGATAATCTTCCACGACAAAATGCCTGCCTTGCTGTTTTCTCCTCCCTTCTGCCCTCTGCTTCCATTTCCCTTCCATGCATAAATACTTTTCATGCTCACTGTATCCCTTGAATCACTTTTTTTCCTACCCTCTCTCCCAATTAGCTCCATTCCTCCAAAGCCAAGTAATTACTTTGTACCATATTCTTCATTTTTCCCCACAGCATTGGAATATGCAATCCAAACTATTCCTTGGCATTTGTTTAACAAATGGAGACTTCTTATTCATTCCAATTTGTTCCTACTAATCATTCCTTTTAACAGTCTTTTGACAATAAATCCAGCAGAAAATAATAAAAGCTGCTTTAATCTTTGTACTCCACAAAGGATTCCCCTATTCTATGGCCATTTCAAGGCTGAGCGAGCTGGGGGGCTCAGCCTGGAAAAAAGGGGCTCAGGGGGGACCTTTTCCCTCTCCACAACTCCCTGACAGGAGGGTGCAGCCAGAGGGGTGGGTCACAGCATTTCAAGAAGATGCAGTTCCACATTGAACTCTTGAAAAAAAATTGCATTTTTTTAATGGTCAAAATATTTGAGAAAATTTCTATTTACATTAAACACAGAGAAAAGTGGGATGGAGAAAGGGGTGGGGAATGAGCTCGTGCTGTTCCACTGTACTAATGATTGTCAAAATGATGTAATCCTTTGCAGGGTGGAAATTGCCTTTTTTTTTACAAGACAGCTCCTTCTGAAAATCTGGTGTTAACTTTAGTGATGGATACTTATTTCCAAGTCCTTGTTGGCCTAAAGTGGAATCATAATATTGCATAACCACTTGTGTGGTTTAGCAAAGATAAACCCAATTTTTCCTTTACTAAAAGTAGAGTTATTAATACGAACAAGAAAACCTTTTAAGAGTAATTATAGGAACAGCAGAATAATCCATCAGGTTTCTACAAATGTAGCCAGCCCCAAATGAAAGTGGCTAAACACAGTGGATTGGTGAGGGTGATGTGATGTAACTTCATACAAATCTTTAGGTCACTGTTGGTTTACAATGGACAAATATCTGATCCCCATTGTTTCTGCTCATTCTTTTCTTTTTCCATGTATATTTTCCCTTGTCTTTTTGTAATTCATCATTAGCTGGTTAATCTGGTCCAAATTCTTTGGTGACAGAACATGAACTGTACTCACTGTGAAGAAAACATCTATATCCTCCTTGCTGCATTCTTAAACTTTGCAATTCTCAGATGTGTCACGGAAAACCCTGATTTAAGTTGGGATGTAAGATTTTTGCATGGCTTACGATGTTCTTTTTGAGCAAGGGTTAATTTTTCCCACTTCCAATATTTCATAGCCTTCTTTTGCCTTTGTAGGATTGGAAAAGGATCGATCTGGAGCTGATAGAGTGATAAGGGCCTGGGCTGAAATCTGAAGCTGTATTTTCAGCTGAGCCTCCTCGTAAGGCAGCTCTTTGCCCCCTGCTATTACCTCATATTGTACCAAGACCACAAGTTACTGTTCAGTAGCAATTGTGGCTTCCAGAGCATCCATTACGGATTTACCACACACTTAGCACAAAACTGCACGTTGGATTTTGTGGTGATCCAGTGAGTAAATCACCCTGCCAGGCTGTGCAGAGAATGAGTGCTGTGTCCCAGAAGCAGAGAATGGCTTTTTGGGGAAAAAAAGACACTCTGGGGAGTTCCATACGCCTCCAGGAATGTTATTTTCTCCTTCTGCATCCATATTCACCTTACCTACCCAAGAACTTCCTGGAGGTGAGGTCCATCATCTGTATCTCTCACCAGGCCCTTTTATACAGCCCACTGAGCTAGTTTGCTGTCAGTGCAACATATGCCTGAGTTTTAGTGTTTCTCTCTAAAACTAATACTAAACAGCTGCTCTAACGAGAATTTACGTATTTGCCCTCAGCTAGAAAATTCAAATATTTTTAATTTTATAGCACAGCAATAGAGATGTCCTCTAAAAGGCTGAGGATCAAGATCCAAACTCTCCTGGGCCGAAATCTGAGTTTATCTGGTAGGATATGTTTGGTCTATTGTGAAGGTCTAGCTCATCTCTCAGGGAGCTCAGGGGATTTCATGGGAACAGCTGGGGAATGATGCAGGGTCTTTACAAGCAGCTCTTTCAGGGGACTCCAGCAGCTACCTGAGGTCATGGTGGTTAAATCCACACCTATAAACATTTATAAACACCACACTGGCACCAGGATGTGAGGATTCTCAGCTGTCACCTCATCTTCTAACCATAGTGACAAATAACAACAAAATTATTTGTTGCCATCACTATATCTCATTTTTACAAATATATTACCCCAAATTCTGGCTACAGACAGTGCAGCCAAGGGGATTTTGTGTCTGTTTTGGAGAGAGAGTTTAGATCCACGATGTAAAAGTAAACTGATAGCTTCAATTATTAAATGCAAGTACTTGGCCAGGCTTTAGTGAAGGAGGCCGTTAAAGTTTCTGAGATATTTTTTATTTTGGTTACCAAATCCTGTTTCCAAGAGCCAGCGTCTGAATCCCGTTAAAGCAGGACTTTCCATCATTTTCCATTAAAGAAAAAAAGTCTGGATTGGGAAGTATTACCACTGCATCAGGCTTCTGCCAAAGCCTCTGCTTGGACTGCGGAGCTGCCTTTACAATGTTTGAAAAGCGAGTCCTTCCCTGGTCTATCTGAAATCGCTCCCTTTTCAAATAAGACTCATTTTCCTTTTGGAAAGGTAGCAGGAGAACTGCTAAATATGAAAGGCTAGGCTGTAGGACCAGCTATAATAAATTATTTGAACACCTTTAATGGGGTTTTAGTGGGATTTAAGGTTCTGAAGTACAATAACAAAATGCCACTTCCTCCACTCCAAGATCACTGTTTTGAGCCCTGGCCTCCTTGTTGGGCTCCCAGGTGGCTTTTCCCTCCCCACAGATTTGGGCCATGGCACGAAAAGGGGAAGAGGATGTGAGGGGTGAAAATTCTATGTCTGTCTTTTATTGCAGCACCAGTCTCCCACCCTTAGGAGAACTGTGCTGTGAGACTGCAACTGAAGTCAGCACCAAAAACATGAACATTAAACCACACCCCCACCATATTAAGAGACAGCAAAGTGATTAGAACCATCTTTGAAACCTCACTGGGAAATTTAACCTGGATGATTGCTTGGCAGCCCAAGAGAAAGCTGTGGGATGAAACAAATGGATAATGTTGGATAAGGGCAGCAGCAGAAGCCACTGAGCTCTGCTCAAGTTTTTCTGTTATGTTTTGCAAAGAGGCTTTAGACAAATGCCTTTTTTCTAAGCACATGGTGGTGAGTATAACCCTATCAGAGATATCAGAGGAGCCCCACAGATCTGATTGCAAACTGAATAATTTCATTTTCTTTTTTTTTTTTTTCCAGAGTCACTTAGTTTGCCCAGCTAAACAGAAAGCATATTTTATAGCTGATGGATTTGTTTCAGCTGGCATTTTGCTGCTAACTCTGAGATCCCAGCTTGATTACTCTGTAAAATATTGAAAGTTAGTGCTGATGGGATCTGAGAAAATAGGTAGTGCCTCTTAAGCACCTCAGGCAATAAAAAAGAAGAAAATGATTAAAATTACACATTTTTATGATAATTTTGCCCCTCCTCATCCACCCTTCCTGACCTGAGTTTTTCAGGACTTTTTCCTGGATAGTGATTTGTTCTTTTTTCATTTGTGATCCAGCAGTAAAGACACTGATGGGGTCTGTACCCACACAGAGCCAAACCCTCAGCTGCAGGCGAGGCCTCCAAGGCAGCCTAATGCTGCCTTTTCTTAAATTATATATTTGGAATATATATAATCTGCTCTTTTTTCCCCTGCATTTATCTTTCCTAATGCTTCCCTTTTGATACCAAGATGATCACTGTGACAATGCTCTTAATGCAACCTAAAATTAGGTTTTCATTTTATATCATGGCTACTAAAAGAAAAGGTTTGCCATTCCAGCGAGAGATGGCCAGGGAACAGTTTTGGGATTTGTAGATACTTAGGATCTTTGAAGAATTACTCATCTTAAATGAGGAATTAAAGCCTAAATTTTTTTCCCCTAAAGCATGACCCTTTACTGTGTAGAACAGATGTCCTAAAGATGATTTTTTTATTAATATTACTCAGTTTTAGCTAAATTTCACTGTTAAAGAAACCTATGAGTTTCCAGTGTGAGCTGGATGTTAACTTGGCTGGTCAGGGAATATTCACACCCTCAGAGTACAGCATGTGTTGCTAAAAGATCTCTATTAAAATCTTCAGTATATTAAAGTGAAAAAGGGTAGGAAACTTTCACACCTTGAAAGTTACGATGTAATTTAATTTCAAAATAACCCCATCAAAATCTTGTATTTCTTAGTGTGAAAATAACTGTCCATGTGTCATTGTCATCTCAGTACTGATAATTCAGTTGTAATTTTGTTGTTTAGGTCATTCCACTCCTGTTTTAATTCACTAAAAGCTCCTGTACCCACTCTGCTGGGGAAGAGGGGGACAGAGATTAAGCATCGTGTCTTTGAAAACAGTTGGGAATTGTATATTTGAGATTAATGTGAAAATGAAACTTTTTGAGGAATTCCAAGGAGAAATGTTGCAGCCAAGGAAAACGATTCTTTACTTCTGAAAACATCTTCCCATGGCTTTTTAGCATCCTGATGGATTTAGGGGTAACTTTGTGTGTCCAACAGCAACATGAAGGCATGAAATTCAAAGTCAATTTGAGAGTTAGTACCTTATTGACAAACTTGCTAAAGATGCTGCTCAGGAAATACCTTCCACTGCTCAGCTTTACTTCTTCACTTTCTAAAGTGGAACTGAAATAAATTCATCGAGTTAAAAAAAATCTGAGTGTTTTAAGGACAATAATTCAGTCCCTTCCCAGGAAGAAATACTTATTTCCAGCATGTAACATTGAGGAAATGAAGTACAAAAACAGATATTAATGAAAGAAAAGGAGATATTTGTTTAGAGCTGTTGGTGGCTTTGACAGGACTTTGCTTTGGGCTTCACAAAGAAGTCTTCAACTTCTTTTTATTTATTTATTTGTGTAAGTGCCTGTGTTTCCTTATTTCCAGGTGTATCTCCAGTAGCTGTTCACAGACACAGGCAGCCACAGCCAGTCGTTGAAAATATCCTGTGCCTTGCAGCAACTTGATCCTGTAATTGTGTATAAAAGCTTGGAACCAGTGCTGATGCTGGGAATATTTTATTGCTCACTAAAGAGCACTTGTGGCTATGTTTTGATAGCCAGGTTTGTGTTCTGGAAATGTTCAGGGATTCCAGGAGGCCATTAGAGCAGGAATATTATTGTATTTTTGTAATGAAAAAGAGAAACTTACCAGAGGTTAGGGAAACAAGTGAGACATCCATAGGTAATAATCATCAATAATAAAAGAATATCTCTGGAATCAAACTTTTAGGGTAAAATGATGAGTGCCAGCTTTAATTTACTTTCAGCAGCTGAACAGCTTAAAGTACACAACTCCCATGATGAAGCTTAGCAAAAATCATCACATTTTTTAATTCTAGAACACTCACCTGTTTATATTATCAGTGTCATTTATTTTTCTCTCTTGCAGTGCTGCAGGGAGTCCACCTGTACTGGATGAGGAACCACTGAACACTGAGAAACAGAGATTTAAACAAAACTCAGTTCATTTTGTTACCATAGATGTCAAGATGAATTCTCAGCTCAAGACTTCTGAAAAAAAAAGGTTCACACTTGCAATCCAGTTGACAAATACTGGAATATATTTTAAAAGCCTGGTTCATTTAACATTCAGGCATCTTACGTACCAGAATAACTGATTTATTCTGATAATGATACAGTTATTTATCTGGAGTACCAGGCATTAATAATTAATACACATTTCTGTAGAATTAAATTTTACAGAGAATGTATGGAACAATCTGTGGGGAAGGCAGAGGAACTCAGACTGTCTGAGGGTTTTTTAGGTGTCACAGAGCTTCAGCTTCAGACTCCTGGTCATCTTCTGTGTGTTCCCCTCTGGGATGCAGCAGGAGTGTCTTACACTTTTCTTGTTACAAGCTTTTATATTTAATACTCTTAAAATTGCTAAAGGCTGCAGAAACAAATGCTTCATTCCCATGAATGCATTTATGCATTTTCTGTTCTACCCTCATTTGTGCACTGCTCTCATCTCTGTGGTACCTGAGTTATTCCCAAAGGATTTTTTAATAATTATCACCTATGCTCTTAAAGGGAGAATATGTGTGCAGCAGAGTGATTATTTTGTTTTAATTATGGCTGACTATTCTCTCCTAATCCTTTTCTGAACACTAAAGATATTTTACATAAGCAAATCTATTTTTAAAAGAAATTAATCTAAAATATGGATTTATTTTTGGTTTGGTTTTGTAATCTTTTTTTTCAATACAGCTTGCACTTCACAGGCTCTGAGGGAATTTCAGAGCATACCTTTCATGCATATGGAGCCTGCCTCCTTCCACCAGACTCTGCTTCTGATGTTTTAAGTTACACTACACTTAGGTATTCAGGAAGATATTTTGGCATTGTGAGGCTAGTTCCTGTTTAAAATAAAACACAGTTGTTCAGGACTTGTATTTTCCACCTTAAGGGCAAAAATATTAAAATCAAATAAATTCTTGCTTTTGTAAACAATATTTTATAAGCAAATATATAAAAATACCCACTAAGATTATTGACACTTTTACTGAGGGTGAAATGTGGGTCTCTTATTAGAAGAGTTAATGTAGAATATAGATCAATGCAGATGGCATTAATTAGTAAATATTTTTGACCTTCTTTCCACAGATATGCAATATTCCATAACTTCCCAACTGGCTTCCAGCCTCTGTGTCAATACCTCCCTTAAGTAAAGCATTGCTTTGGCTTGACATTTCCCAGTGGCTTGAGAGCTTTTCTGGTTTTCCTTTGGTCTAAGGAAGCTCTGCTGTGGTTTGAATGACTCCTACTCCTTTCATTGCTCTCTGTCTGTTTTTCCATTGCTCTTTCTGCCTCTCCCTCCTCACCCCATCTCCCAGAAGCCTCCCCCAGCACGTGTAGCTTGGGCCATTTCTCTCTTCTCATGTTTATTGGGTATTACCACACTGATTCAGCCTTTTCTATTTATCCATCTGTCTTGATTGTGAACTGCAGATGACTTGTTGCATATTTTTGTATCCCTGAGTTGTTTCCTCTCACATCCCCCCCCCCCTGTCCCCCGTCCCCCATCCCCACACACTCCCATGTTTTGAAAATCTGCAGTAAGTGTGTTACAGTGTGTGATCTCTGGTAATTTACAGCAGAATCTAATCCCTTCCCTCTCTGTGGTTCCTGGCTGTACCCTAATAATGACTTGTTGAATTCTTTAGACAGCTGAGCAATCTGTTTTGGCTATCTCGGATCTGTGTTTCAGTGCTCGAAGCCCGTGTGGTTTTGTTTTCCCCCTGTCACATGTGTGTCCATTTGTTCATCTCTGTTTCCTGAGCTCTGCCACACTCACTCTTTCCCCAACACTGAAAGCCTTTCCATGCCCTCCAAGCTTTTGGAATTCTCCTTTCCTGATCTACCTGCCCTCCTTGGGGGACACTGAGCAGCTCAGCCCAGCTGGGAGATCCCACAGGAGGCTGCAGGGGTGGTGTGGTGTGCACAGCCCAGAGCTGGGGTCTCTTTCCAGGGTTATTCTTTACGTGGTGACAAATAAGGGACTGAATTCCCTGGTTGCTGTCAGGTGAATTGTTTTCTAGTCAGGAGATTACCCCACAAACTCACAGCAGAGGTTTCCCCCTAGAAGGATAGCTGTGACTTCGCATGGCATGTCCTACAATGGAAAGTTTACAGGAGTAGGAATTTACTTTACAAAGGAATGTGATTTTTTAAATTGTTTTTAAAATAAATACTTGGACCAGCAGACAGGCTATGGTAGGTGGACTGGTATCACTAAAATGTGCTCAAGTGCTGCTTCCTCCTGTGAGGCAAAAGTGGTTTTCTGGATTTAACCCATAAAGTTTCTTGTTGAACCATTCTCTACTGGCAACTATAAAAAATTCTAAAGAAATGAGCATTTTTTCCAAGGTGGTGTCAAAACAATAAATTTAGGACCTTGCAGTGTCATGTTTATTGATATTTTTAGAGAGAGGGACTTAACTGACCAGCTTGGTGCCTTCAGCCATTCTCTGAGGAATTATTTCTGAAGTTAAGTGGCATTCTGGCCTTTCTGCTGTCCATACTGTGTATTTAAAGCAAGACATTATTTGCAGAAATTCTACTTGTAAAATGGAACAGTGTTTAAAATTGGACTGCTTGAAGAAGCCCTGCAAGCTCCTCGGGAGGATTGTCCCGTTAGCACGACGTGGTGGAGAGAGCCCAGGCCAGGGAGGTTATTCCAGCTCCTCAAAAAAGGGGAGAATTCTTGGTGGGGAGAGTCATTACCTAAGGAATGCAATGACAAAATAGACAGTATTCCAGAGTAGTACTGGACATTTTGCAGAATCATAAAAATCCTGGCTTCCATTCACGAGGGCCTTTAAGCAGCTGAATGATCCAACTACTTTCAAATGCTTAGCAGAACAAGTGCTTTCTTACTGTTACATTAGGGTTTGGAAATCCAGCAAGCAAAACGACGTGAAATTCATTAAAATGAAAAAGAAAGTATTATATTTCTTTTTATTTGGGTAGAGAGCTGCGTTCTTCTGCAAATGAGAGAATGATTGGGACTTTAAAACTGTGCAAATACTGTCTGGCTTCATAGAAAGTAATTATTATGATTCATAGTTTTAATATGGGCTCCTCTCAGGAAAGATCTGGAGATTACTGGATTATAAAAATTAGTTGGGTTTGGGTTTTTTTTAATAATTGAAAATAATTCTTGTTTTCATTCACGTTGAAAAACATTCATCTGTTTGTTCCAGTTATGCTGGTTTGCATCATTTTAAAGGTTGAGATGGATTGATCATGTTGCTCACAGCAAATCTCTGTACAGTAGTAGAATCACTTGGAAAAGCTGATCTTGATTTTAAATGCTCCTTGCTCTATTGTGGCCATTACCTGGTTCTGCAAACACTTGAGTTATAGCACAACTGAGCCTTTTTTTTGAAAATTACTCCAAATTTTTAAGGCAGGCTTTGATAATAGTTTGGCTGGACCACTCTGCCAATCAATTATGGACAACAAAACCTCCATTTGACTTGAAGTTTAGAGAAATAAATGTGCGGTGGGGTTTTAATTCATATTTAGGGTGTTGGGTAAGCAGGATGGATTTCATGATGGCAAACCAGAAGACAAGAATGCAGGCCTGCACGTGCCATGCTCCTTCCTGATTCAGCTTTTCAGGGCTCGCTCTAAAAATCTTGGATTCGTAGGTGTCAGTTTATTCAAAGTGGGGGGAAGGGTGAGCAAGGTATGAACTTAACAGTATTTACATTTGAACACTAAGCAGTTTCTGAAGAATGAGGTAGGAACTAGTTATTGCAAGAACTATTATTTAGTTTAATTGATCCCAGCTGGGCCTGGAAGAGATTCCAGCCGAGAGCCCGCGGCTGCTTGCCAGGAGCCTGTCACATTTGATAGCTCGCACTGCTCTGAACTTGGCTGAGAGGGGTCAGGCACACAGCACAAACTCAGCTCTCCTCCGCTCTGTCCAGGCTAGCTCAAAAATGCAGAGATGCTGCCAGCTGACTCGCAAGCCTCTCTCCTTTCAGCCTTGTTTGAAGAGGCCCCTGGGTTCTTGGAAGTGCGGGAGCCCAGCGCTGGGAAGCCACGGGAAGATGCTCGGCACATGGAGCCGGGGGCAGGCGCAGCTGCTCGGCACCCTCGGGGCATCTGCTCCCATCAAAGCCGCCCGGCTGCCTCTGACCCGGCAGCTGGAGCCAGCCCCCGGTCCTGGGAAAGGTACACGCTGTGTGCAACGCCACCCCTTAATCACTGCTTTAAAATATCCCTGTGCCACCAGTACCTTCTTCTTTCTAGGGTACCTCCCCCTCAGGTTTTTGTAGCTTTGTTAAAGATTAGGAAAGTTTGTGCAGCATAATTTCAGGACAAACCATCACAGCAAATATCCTGTGATTATGACAGGAGCAGGAATGATTTCACATTGCTTTCCATCCTTGATAACCACCTGAATAATAGGATAAACCAACAATTTTAAAGGAATACTAAACGTGTAGTTAAAGACAATTAATTTGCTATTCAACCTTAAATCTGATGAATTTCCCATTGCTTTCTTTCCTCACTAACCACCTGAATAATAGGATAAACAAATAACTTTAAAGGAATACTAAACCTCTGGTTAAAGATAATCAATTTGGTATCGAACTACACCTTTCCTTCTTAACTCATTTAGTGAGCCTAACTATTTGTGTTGTTGGAAAGAGCTAAGCAAGCCTTTCTTTTCCCTGTAGAGATCCACTGGTTAGGCACCACTCCGTAAATTTTCTCTTTTTTTCTGTTTTTTGTCGATAGCCACCATGGGAGAACTCTCTCAGCCTCTCCAGAAAGCATTTCCACTTTGCCTAAATAATTAAATATTCCATGGACCAGAGGAGTGGAATCTCTACAAAGGGCTTATTTTTTTCCCTTTTTCTTTATTCTTTGTTTCCCTGGTACCCAGTGAATACCTAATTACAAGCTGGAAAAGTCCAACTGGAGAGATGAAATCAGGGAAGATCCTCTAGGTCAGGGGAATTGGCTTTCAAACAGCATTGTCCCACTGGAGTGAAACAAAATTATCCTTCAACAGCTGAAGATCTGGCTCATTTAATCCAAAGCACTGCCCTTCTCCTTTTCATAATAAAGACATTCAAAGAACACTTCCATGGCAAAAGTCAAACAACTGCTATGAACCTCATTACTAAACTTCAAAATAAATGTTGCACAAGTTCATTATTATTGAATTTAGCAAGTAAGATAGAGAAATAAAGTGTATAAAGTGAAGGGCTTACCTGTCCTGGGGAACAAGGAATAGGGTATGGAGATTCAGAAAACAATTCTAGGGATGTGAATCATCCAGGCCACTGTCTGGTTGCAATCAAAGCTTGCTACTAGTGCAATTTAGTGCTTACTAAATTCAAAAATAAGCTATAAATCTCTTTCCTGCTCTTGTGAACATAAGTATGTAGCATCTTTGTTGTTTTTAGATTGTGTTCCCACCAGAGAGGCAGCTGCACGGAATGCATCGTCTTCTCTTGTTTTTCTATTTAACAGCATCTACTTAGGTTGAGGGAATGTATTTCAAATGTGGTCTGGACAGAGACAAAAATCAGGAACAGATTTCTTGGCCACTTTATGGTCTAAGCAGAGAGAAACACCGTGAGGGAAACACTCTGAGGGCAAAGTTCAACACTGGGTATTCAAATAGAGTTATTTTGGCAGTCAGGCACTAGAAATGGATATTTAGATGCCAGATGTGTGTGTTTATACTTGAACTCAGTTCCACCTTTTTAGAGTACAGCACCTCTTCTCATTTGGTTGGGTGTAAAAATTCTTTACAACGATGAGAGGCAAAGCTGACCTAAGTCTTGGATTCAAATGCTGTGATGAGGGTGGCTGGGCAGAAACAGGCAGAGATGCATCACTGATTGTTTTGTGTCCTCTCATACATTGCAAAGGTTGAAATTCTGCCTAATTTAGCCTAGTTCAAGCTTTCAGGAATCTGGGTTGCTGAGCATTTGCCCATTTCTGGACTGAGGTAGAGCATGAAAGTCAGCATGCATCCAGTTCAGGCACACGAGCTGTGTCTGTGATGTTGTAGGACATTTTTCATGGTGTTCAAGTTAGGAATTCAGCTGCCTGGTATCTGCTGGCATCAGCAACACACACAGTTGCTTTAGGCTACACCAATCCCATCTTCTCTCAGGCAACAGGTGAAAAAATCAATGTTCTGTAGGTACCTGACCCCAATCCTGTGTAACTTGAGCAGTCCTCTTGTGGCATTCCTGCCTTGGCTCATTGTCTGGATTGCAGCAGAGGGATTGCAAGTGGTTTTCATTCTTTGGTCTTGCTTCAGTGGTCACTGTTAACCACCAACGGGTTGTAAATAGAGCAGCCCATCATGCCTGTGATGCCTGCTGCAATATCAGTTTATATTACACTAAAAGCAATGATTTTGCACTAAAAGCAAGTCTGACAATTAAAGTGACCTTGTGGATTATAATCTGACTTTCTGTTTTACATAGTGTCAGTGTTGTCAATTATGGATTAATTTTCATTTTCCCCTTCCCTGAGCTCCAGGGCAATATTTTATAGTACTGTAGAGGGGTTGTTGACGTTTAGGAATGGTATTCTCCAGTTTAGTGTTCCCACTGAACACCCCACACCCTGTCCTGGCCAGAAGGAGCAGACAGGATTTTCTCTATTACTCCTTTTCACTTCATAATTTTTGTTTTCCCTTTCTTTCCATTACGAGTTTTGTTTGGCTTTTGTTTTTTTCTCCTGTCATTCAAATTTTCCCTTTTCCAATGGCACTTGAAAGATACTGAATTTCAATAATGTTAATCATAGGTTTAAAGTGCATCTTAATTGCAGATATCTCTATTTATGTCCATTGTCTTTTCTACTTTTTTTTTAACTTTTTTATTGATAAATAGTGGACAATTGCCATTTCAAATCTTGGGTTACTTTTTTCTTTGGTGTATTCTAGTGGTTTTATTTCAAGCTCTGTATTTAAAAGCTAATTGCACATTTCATCTAAAGTCTAGATACCTCCTTAGCAATCAGGATCATTTTCCAAACCGTTTTTTTTTCCTATTTTTGACCAAGAAGGGAAAACTGACATTTATCTGCAGCAGCACTAGGTTGTAGTACAGTAAAACTAAAAGCAAAGCACTGCCAAGTCTTCCAGCTGGAATTTCCCCCGTCAGCTGTACTGCTCCTCCTTTTTGTTCCTTGGGATAATTAGTGATGTTCCTGAATGCTTCTTTTATCAGCAGGGATAATCTCTGTACGTCAGCCTTGCAGCTTTCCATGCAGTCCAGGACATGTTTGCCTCAAATACAAACAACCTTTGCAGTACACTGTGTCCACCCCAAATGGCAGCACTTTTTGGATGGGTACAGCCCCACTGCAGACCAGCACTGCCAGGAATAGAGTTTCCTCAATCTTTTTTAACCCCATCTCTCGATGGTTTAGTTATTGTCCAATATATGTGCTGACTTCAAAGTCCTCCTAATGCAAGGACATATCTCGGATTCTTGCATAATTTGTTTTCTCCATAAAGGAAAAATAGATTTATGCTGCTCAAGAGCAGCCTGTGGGAGATATTCCAGCTGCTGGTGACTCAGCAGCTCATGAGAAGTTCTGCAGCTCTGATGGTGCATTAATGAGAAAAATATATCGAGACTAATCAGGAAAAAAAGGGACAAAGTCTTTCATTAATTTTAGTGTTGCATCAATGATATGCTTGATGGGAGTTTAGTCATGTCTATAAATATTTAATAAAATAGTAAAATTCAAGGATAACTGAATCCCGTGTGACTCAGTTTTGTCTTTACTCACACTTGGATTGGGAATTTAATAGTAAAGACATAAAATCTATTTGCACTGTATGCCACACATTTTTGGTGCAATTATTTGTTACTATTTTCACATCATCTTAAAGAAAAGTTTGGAATGGAATGTCATCCTGCAATGTAACAAATGCCCAGAGATTGCCAAGAGTCCACAAGCTTCCACCTACTCAACTTTCTCTAATGTGACTTTTATCTAACTTTTAGCTCTAGTTCCTAATGCTTGTTTTGAATAGAAAAAAAATCCAACCACACAAACAAAAAAACCTCACGAACAAAACACCTCCAGTTAGTTCCTATACACTAAAAACCAACCAAATAAATAAAAAAACCTCGCAACATGTCTTGGTATATAGACAGAGACACTCCTAGTGAAAGAGAACAGTGATGACAGGGAGGGAAAATGCTGAAATGAAAAAGACTTGCAGGCAGGAACAAAGGTAGGAGCATTTGCTTTGAACCTGGGAGCCTCCCAAGTGTGTCCCAGGTGTGGGCCACACGAGCTGGGGAAGGAATGTGGCTCTGGGGGGCGATGACAGCTCCCAGGCTGTTCTGCCTCGGTCCCAACATGCACCGGTGCATCTGCTGTGCATGTACAAAAGGTTTGTCTTTTTCTTGCTTTCTCTTTTCCTTGGTAAATTATTGAAACAATTTAAGTATTGAAACCATTTTATACTGAACTGCACTCTTTGAAAGAAGATGTCTTCTGGGAAGACAGGCTGAGAGAGTTGGGGTTATTCAGCCTGGAGAAGAGAAGGCTCAGGGGAGATCTTATAGCACCTTCCAGAACATGAAAGGAGCCTACAAGAGAGCTGAGAGGGAATTTTTAGGATAGGACATTGGGTAAAAGCTGTCTCACTGTTCAGGCCCTAACCTTTAGAGCCAGACAGAAAAGACACATTTTAAGACCTATGTAAAAGGTTGTGTTTTCCATCCATGTTCATCAGGTAAGAAATCTGGCTAGTTTTATTAAAAGAGAATAGTAAGCAACATTATTTAATTCTGATATCACCCTCAACTTGTAAGATATCACCCAATCATCAGTGGGGCCTGGATCCTGGCTCAGAATGTTACTGTGTTTAAGAGAAAAAGCTATGGGGTATAGAAATCTTAAAATCATTTAGGTTAGAAAAGACCTTTAAAATCATTGAGTCCAACTGTAAACCCCACAAAACAACTCCTTTAATAATTTGTTCACTTCTCTGGGAAAAGCACTAAACAGTAGAAACAGGACTGTAGGATACAGTGAGAAAAATGAAGAAATAGCAAAAAGAACAGATGGTTGGATTTTGTTGAGAGTTTTATTCCAGAGTCCAGTTATTGTACAGAAACTAAGAGCTATGACCTCAAATGGTTGGCAAAACCATCTTTTAAAATTGCTGATAAGTGTTAAAGCTTTTGCAGTTTTAGAAGGAAACCGCAAACCAAGCAACCATCCCAAATCCAGGGGTCACCCAAACACCTGCAGAGTCCCAGGGGAGGGCTGGCCGTGCAGCTGACTGAGGGGAAGGTTGTTCGTAACCTCCCTGGTCCCTTCCCATATCCATTACCCAGGTCACTATGGGCTTTTTGTCCCCAGAGCTGGAACCCAGGGCAGGCTCGTGCTGGGACAATACATCTGCTGGAGAAAACGGGAGGTTCTGAACTCCTTTTGGCAGGTTTTTAATTTCTTTATGATTTTCAAAAATCTCTGCAGCCAAGCAGAGAGGGACAAAGTTGAGGGCTGTGCAATTGCCAGTATTGAGTCCTGGCCTTATATACCAGGGCTGAAGGGAATCATCTGCTCCTCAGATGTTTTTATTTATTATTTTTGTGCAACAAGAGCTAATCTGCAGTAATAACAGAGATTTATTACAAATGTGATAAACTGCTTTTAAAACTCCAAGTGACTGTGCAATGGCTTCGGTTCAATGAACCAGTGGAGGTTTCTGGACTTTGAGCATCTCTCTCTTGTGAAGGCAGAAGCTTCTGAATTTAGGATTACACCAGAGCAAAAAGAAAACCAAAAAATAAACACATGCAGAAGAAGATCTCAGTCAGGGTGGTCCCCAGCCTTGTTGGTCTCATTGTTTCTGTTTTGCTGAGGAGAGCAAGCAAGGCAATGTGAGACATCGCCCCAGATGTGGAGTCTGGGGCCTTCATGTTGGCCACCAGCCAGGAGAAAGCAGAGAGGAAAAACAAGTTCTAGGATGAGATAGGAGAGAGGGAAAGAGGTGGAAAGGAGCAGCACTCACCTGAGCCAGCCAGCAGTGTAGGTCTTCACCTTTCTGCTTTTACTGTGGCTTTGAAATGCACAATATTGCTGCAGTTTTGAGGAAAGCTGTGGAAATCACACCTATTGCTCAATTCTGATGGTAGGAGCTGAGCCTTCTGTTCCTCTTGACCCACAAGACACAGAAAATCAGGCCCATCATTGAGATCTTTCTTCTGTCCTTTTCTGCTCTGTCTCTACCTCTCTGACCATGGTTGTGTGGCTTCTGGTAGCAAAAAGCCACAAGAAATGGGGACATTTCCCACAGTCCTCTTGTTTGAAACTAATGTGAGTAATCTGACCGGACCTGTAATTTTTTTCAGATAACAAAAGCAAAGCAACTGGTAAAGAAAAGGTCATTTGACCCTAAAATTCATAATGTCAACTCTGTCTGAAAATATTTAGGATGGGGTTTTCATAAAATACTTTCCTACTTGTTGAGAAGTAGAGATCAAACAAAGCTTGACTTTTAGTTAAAAAAAACCCAAACAATTTCAGCACTAAACCAAAACCTCAGACTGTACTGAAAAGAAAATTTTTATCTGCCTTCTCTCCTCCATCTTTCTTTCAATAACCCGGAATTCTTCATAGTCCCCATTCTATACTGGACATTTTTTTCTTTTTTCATGTGCTGAAAAAAAACAGAGTCTTTTTGCTTAAGAAAGGGAGAATAAGTCCCCTTCTAAAAGTAATATTACAGAATTTCTCTTTCCCAAGGCATCCACCTCCTCCATTAGGATGATTAAATTCATTTTAATGTGGTGCCAGCTGGGTGGGATTGTTGCCTCCATCAGAGAACTTTTGTAAACTGATAATGTCCTTTGTTTATATTATTCTCATGTAGAAGCCTGGTTTTTGTCTCTGGACCTGCAAAATCTTTGGGGATATATCAGCTCTTTCATCTCTTCCCCAAGCTTGTTTTAGAATGGCATTCAGTGTGACTGTGGATGTGGTAGGAATCACTGCACAAGTGATAAGGTTATCAAATTTTGAGTCCTTTTCCATGCAATCGTTTAATTTCCCCTTGTTCAGTCAAGTTGCCTTTAGTGTTTTTTCTGTTCTCTTTTCCTCCTCTGTGACAGCAGAAACAAAGAGTTCTTAAAATCTTCATAGATCTGAACAGGACCTTAAAAAAAAGCTGGTACCAAGAAATCATGTCCTGTGAGATTAATCCCAGCTTCTTAGCGCTGGGCCTTCCAGAAAATCACATTCTCTCAGGTGCTAAAGGCAATGATTCCACTCACACCACTTCCTCCACTCATCAGACAGGACTGGATTTAAATACACTTCAGTCCTATAATAATATATGCATTTTGTATAGTTTTGCCATCCTTATTTGTTAAGGAACAGAATTTCTTATCTCATCATGAATTTTCAACCCATATCTGTAGTGGGTTTATAACTAATTGGCTCTTTTCCTGTTACAATCATATTTTTCCATTGAAATCAATTCTAATTGGATTGAATCTCAGCAAGAAAGGCCAAATTTTTTATATATTGCCAGAGAAAATGTGCTCTAGTCAGTAAATCTTGTGGTTGCACACAGATGACATTATTGAAATAGATAATCCTCTACAGATGCATTAATTTCATAATCTCAAAACGCTCTCTGAAGTATTTTAGAGGAACAAATAAAGGCCAGCTAGATGACACAGCTTACGAGGGCAGTGGTAAATAAATAATTGCTAATGCAAGTCTGTGATTTAAAAAAATTCTTAAAACCAGCGTCTCCCACTCGTTCAAAATTTGTAACACTTCTTTCCCCACAGAATTCCTCTCTAAGCATATTTTTAAACTCAGTTATTTTACAGAAATAGGTGATCAAAGCCTAGAAGGACCTGTAGCAAATCCTGTTGTTTGCTTGACACTTGGAGCAGTTGGCATCCAGCCTGGTGTCCTGAGGTTGTGCTGCCAAGGGAAAAAATACGACACGCATCCTTGTAAAACTTGTGCTGCTTTCTTTGGCACTCCCCCCTGCCAGGGCCCGTGTCCATGTGGTAGTTCTGCTTTGTTTTTGCTAATTACTAGCAGCTGAGAGACTTGGTGTCCAGGGGAAAGATCTTGAAACAGCTCTAACAGGTGTTCCAAGGCCAAAGTTTCTGCCCGACACAGGTGTAAAATGAGATGTTTGCTGCACCTGACCCACTACTGATCAAATGGAACAAGCCCTGGACAAGAAAATCCAGGCCTGTTTTCCTAAATAGCAGCATTGTCCAAGGCACTGTGCTGAAAGAGGTGTGAAAGAGTGCTCACTTTCCCTTAACAACTCTATTCTCTGTCTTTTCCAAAGGCTCTCAACAACTGAGTTGAAATCTCTTATCTGTCATGGGCATTTCCAACACGCTGGAAGTGTTTCAATGCTCTGGAGGACAAGTGTACCTTTCCTAAAATGCATCCTTTTGTTGGCTCTTCAGATATTCCTGGGATCATGGACGTGGGCAGCTTTAACTGAGGCTCCTGAAAATTACTTATGAACCGTTTTCCCTTGGAAAATGTTACATTAACAGCACTCGTTATGCAATGTTTGGAAACAATTGAAATGTTTCTAACAGATGATAAGAAATAGAAAATATATTCTGCACTTCTACTGCAGTCAATAACACGTGTGTGAAGTCGAGGTTATTTCTTTTGTGCTTTGCTATAAGCAAGGTCTTGGACAATCAGGTTTTATTTTCACTTTATTTCATGTAAGCTATTCATAAAATCCAACAAGTCAATTTTAGTACCTGCAGTTAAGTCCAGTCTGTTGGGTCTTAGTGCATCCATGGGGTTTTTCGGGCCATGTGTGAGCAGTATTTTCACAACTGGGTGTTTTGTTTGCATGGAGTGACCTTGATATGATTCTTTGAGCCCTAAAGTTTTATTGTTTTCCTTGTGGAAATCGTTATGCTGCTCCCTGCAGCGAGTGCTGATGTGGTGCCTGAGTCCGGAGTCCCTCTCCCCCTTAGAGTAAGATGCAGGGGGCTGAGGTTGGTTTGCTCCTTTTCAATGAATCACTGGTGACTTGGGGCAAAAAGTACGGAGAATGGTGGAGAAAAAATCAGTACAAAAATAGGGTATAGAGGCTTTGAGTGATGAGAAAGGATGGGCTTCTCCATGCTTATATTTGTTTGTGCATATGGTCACGTTCACAGCTGTGTGGTTTAGAGCTGTGGTGAGTTGCTGAGCCTGAAAATGGAATGTGGCATAAATTAGACTAAATTTCAGCAAGAAACAGTAAATTCACTGAAAATAAGATGATGGGACCTGCTCTGTTATGTCAAGCTGCAGGTACTCTGTACTTGGCACTTTATATGGAGTTTGGGGGATTTTTATATGGAAGTTCTCTGCTATATGGCTGACCAGGGACCTGGGGTTTTGTCCAGCAGAGTCCCTAACTGAGTATGGTTTACTGCTAACACAAACCTTGCTGCAGTGGCAGTTGCTATTAAATCAAAGTATTTTTAATACTAAACCAAAATGTCTACATAGAAATCACTGTCAAGTTTCTCTCAACAAAAGCACCAGCGATGGCAGTAGAGGAATGGGCAGGAGCTGATGCCCAGGAAGTGCCCCCTGCACAGGAGGCAGAACTTCTTCCCTGGGCAGTGCCCGAGCCCTGAACAGATTGTCCAGAGAGGGTGTGCAGCTCTTAAATTAGTGCTAATATGGCCAAAAACAATGAGAGAAGCCTCAAAGCAAAGAAGGAGAGCCCCAGAAGAACAGAAAATATTGGCCTGTAGACAGAATTTCGAGTGTTCTGGCAGAGATGAACACAGAAATGACTCTACAGGGAAAAAAAAACAGGGAACATTTGGAAGAGAAAACACAATAAATGGGGAAAATTGGCAACAAAGAGCAATCTTAAATTAACTGCAACCCTGTGTTAAGTCTTATGTTTTGTTGATTCTCACTTCAGATTTATGTGACACCTGATACGTTTCTCAGTTTCTCAATAAAGCATAATCTTGCATTAAAATAATGTAAAATGGAAAAAAAAATTTATTATTAAGAAAAAAATATACATCTAGGCATCTGAGCTGTGTTTATGTGTATTTTCTTGTCATGGTATAATGACTGCTAACTACTGCAAACTGTTAAGCAGAAAACCCTGTGCTCTGCTTTATAATGTGCAAAAACCCCAAATGGGTACAAATCTACAAATAGATTTAAGAAATAATCAAGTAGCTAATAAGGAGTAAAGTAATGTTTTTTGAAGATTTGTGTATTGTGTATTTCAAATAAAAGAAATAGGAAAGGCAGAAAGTGCTGGACTCAAGGTCTATGGCTTTCTTTTCACTTTTGAACAAAAATTTAGCGAGCAGTAGGAAGTACTGGTCCCATGTAGGGTTTCCTTCCACATTTTTGTCTCATAAAAGGTAAGTTAGTTAGCACTTGCCTCAGAGGTGGCATTAGTAAACTCTTCTCTTGTCCTGCTGTTTTCCTCAGCTCGTAGGAGCTCAGAATTTTACCAGACCTCTGTTTAAGACCCTTAAAACCCTTCACACTTAACTGAAATCAGGTCAAGGGGAAGGTTCCTCCATACATTAACACACACTGACCTGAAGTGCAATAATTCCTTACAGATGAGATTAAAGCTTTGTCCTGAGTTATTTCTGCTCACAGAGACTTGGGAAGGCTGATGTACCTCACTGTCATCCTCCTTTCCTGTGCAAGATTCTGCTTTTCTCTCAAAATTTGACCTCCTTGTCAGAACACCAATTCTTTTTGGGGTGTGAGAGTCTCTGAGTTCTCTGCTTAAGTTTATTTTCATGGCGTACTGGTACTCTAACAGGTGGTGGAAAAAAGCTGATAATGGTTCACTGGATTACATCCTCTGCCATGGGCACTGTATCGAGCAGGTTTTGGAAATCTGTTTTATCAGAGTTATTTAATGATAACGTCAGCAGTGAAAGTTCTGTGATCATCTGCTAGATTCTAAATCCTGCAGCATTTCTGTTTGATTCCAGGCCATCTGTGATTCTTCTGCTGCTGTGGAACATTTGTTTGAGTTCTGCTTCTAAAAAACCTGCGGTACCTTCAAGCCTCTAATTATTGTTATTGATCTCTCAGAAGATAAAAGAGTCCTCTAAGCCCATGTCTGACTTCTCTTTGGTGTATTGAAATTATGTGGGGGGAAAATGGACATTTTTCCCTTTTTTCAATGAAACAAACCTATTGGCAAGCACATTGAATTCATCCTTTCACATAAGACATGTTTTCTATGGAGGCCTGCCATGTTTGTTTCATATGAAGAGAATCACACTATTTTACTTTGTTCAATCAAATGCAGGAAATGTGTGATCATCCCTCCTAGGGTTTCCTCCCACAGCAGTGATTAATCACTCCCTTTTGAAATGTTTGTATTTTTGCAGTTGGAAGGAAAGTATTGATAACTGATTAAATTCCACTTCTTCAAATGCTTCATATGCACAAATACAGAATTTACACACATAAAAATTACTAAAGTTTTCAACAGACTTGCCTGTAATTTACACTAAAGTATCTGAATACTTGGAGACTTTGTGAGTTTATTTTGGGAGTTTGGAGATATTTCATCCTCTATTATAGTAGACCCCCATATTTTGAGTTTTGTGGTGAGTGGTGAGTTTTCCAGCCTTGATGATTCTATGAATCTATGATTCTGTGTTGAACAGGAGAGATCCCAGGACAAAGTCCTGCGGCAACTCCACTGGTAAATGGCCTTCAACCTGGGTGAAAGAAATATTCCCAACTTTTCCCAAATGCTCAAACCTGTGTATCTCTGTTAAAACTTAGTGGATTTTTCCAAGATTTAAATGTTCCTATGACTCCTAGCAGAATTTGCTTGGTGGCTCCCTGAGCCCTTATTGTTTGTAACCATGTTTTCCTCATAGGAGTGACTTTTGGCTCTATTATTCTTCTTACTTAGAAGAGAACGCTGAGATTTTCAATCCTGTAGACTGTGAGCTGCAGTTATCTCAGATTCTGTGCTAAAGGGCAACACCGCAAGGATTACATCTCAAGTGCTCCATGTGAAAGGGAATGTCCCCCTCCCTCCATCAACAAATTCGAATTTCAAGTTGCTGAATTAAAATGGTGTCAGGAATTTGCTGCTTCTTTTTGAAAGTCCAGAGGTGGCAGCTAAAGTATCTAACACCTTCTTAATACCCTACACTGGAATAATAAAAGCCCTCAGAAACAAACTACCAAGCTCACTGATTATTGCACTGACTTTGGCATCCTGTGGCCCACAATTTTTTTGTAGAATTTCATCTGCTGGGCAGCTGAAGAGTGTGCACCACCATGACGTTCCTCCACACAACTCACAAATGTTTATGTAGATTGCCTGAAATGTTATGTAAATAACAATTAACTCCACAGCCTTCTCATGATATATAAAACCTACACTGGGATTTGGAAGCCTGTTTTCCAGCTTTGTGTGACTGCAGAGTTTGAAGTGGAACACAAAATGGAACTGGAATGGAGCCTGGTTTGTGCTGGGAGAGAGGCACCAGTAAAGCGACAAGGACCCAAGATATTGGGTCACAAATCTGGTTTCCTGCAGCACCCCATCTCTTTTCTTGGTGGCCTCCTGCTCCTGTCCAAAACAGGCTGCATGGGGCATATTTTCCTCCAGGCATCCTCAAATTCTCAGCACAACCTAAATGGGAAAAGCAACACCAAGACTTAGGAGCATAATCCTGCCACTCAGCTGCATGCAGTGTGAGGCAAACATTAAACTTGTTACCGCCCCACAACCCCAGGATAAGGTAAATTTAAACACTTCATTTCATTGGCTATAAAACCAGACTGGAATTCACAGGAATATTCACAGGAACCTGCGAGCTTTCCTTCTAAAAATTCTGTCACAGGTCTTTCTAGTGTGACCTCACTGTGACCTCATGCACAGCCAAGACTTGGCCAGCCCATGTATTGCTGGATTTCCCTCTGGAAAGCTCACACTGTGACTTGATGGTCTGACCATTTGAATGCTGGTTTTTTTTTCTCCCCCTCTTATCAAATTGCATGGAGTAGTTCTTGAATTTTGCAGGGGTTGTGAGAAAATAAATGTAATCAAAGGGCCAGATCTGTTAGGGACTGGCAGAGCTCCATGGACTTGCTAAGGTTGTACTGCCCCAGCATTCATAAAGGTCAGATGGTTACAGACTCGTGAGAGCAACATGACATTTAGGGCTTTGGCCAGATTCCAAACTGGTGTGGTCAGTCTTGCTTTTCTTCAGAATTTGGGGCTTATTAGTTTATACCTACCTGCCCTTTGTAAATATGCAAAATAATCTTTTTAAACACTGCCTACTTAGCAAACAGAACACTTGGCTTGCCAAAATGTGCCTGTGCTTTGCTCTTACAGCACAGTGGCTTTCTATGGAGTCCTCCCTCAGGGATTTTGCACATCTGCAGCTTTTGTAGTGTGCTGTGGTTGTGGGGGCAAACCTCACAAGCAGGTGAGGAAAATGGAAGCTCCAGCTCAGATTCCCAGTGACAGCTCTGAGACTGCAGATGAAGATTTTTCTCCAGACAGAAATAGGGAGGAGTTAGGATGTTGTGACTTATTCTATAGGACAGCAGCACCTCTCTTATGTGCCTCATTTTCTTGAAGATGAGAACAAAGTCATTTTAGATTCAATTTGGCTTGTTAGAACTGTCAGAGTGCCTCACTCTTCCACAATATCATTCATCTTCCTGAGGAAAGAAGCCTTTGGATCCAGCAGCTGACAGGAAACACAACTAATGATGATTATTTGTATAATCTAAAAGTACTTTCTCTTCCTTTCATTTGGGAACACTTGCACTCTCTCTCTGTGTCCCTGAGTTCAGCTGAGCAGCAGCCAAACTGCATCACTGTTATTTCATCAGTCTTCTAGAAAGGGCAAGACAAGCAAGTGAGCAACGCTGAAGTGAGAAGGGCTTCGTTTCAGGGGTGGAAAAAGGGTTTCTCTGTGCTCTGAGATAGAGTTGGAAAACCTGAATTTTAAATTAATCTAAGAAAAACAAGAAAAAATATTTCATGTTCCTGATTGCAGGATGAGCAGGAGCAAAAGAAGAAAAAAATGATGGGTAGAATTCTTGAAGTTCATTAAAACCTTTGGAGGAAAGTTTGCTGTAAAATGTCATCTCTGACTTATTGCAAGCCTGTGAAACTGCAACACAGGTTCTGAGTCCTAAAGTACATCAAATGCTGAAGAAAAAGCATAAATGGGAAATCAAATTTTATATCAGTTCCTTGGTCATCATTTACACAGAATCATAGTGTCACAGAATGGTTTGGGTTAGAAGGGACCTCAAAGCTCATCTTGATCCAATCCATGCCATGGGCAGGGACACCTTCCACTATCCCAGGCTGCTCCAAGCCCCATCCAACCTGGCCTGGAACATTTCCAGGGATCCAGGGGCAGCCACAGCTTCTCTGGGCACCCTGTGCCAGGGCCTCCCCACCCTCACAGGGAAGAATTTCTTTAGATTAGAACATCCAATCTAAACCTACTCACCTTCAGTTTAAAGCCATTCCCCTTTGTCCTGGCACTCCAGGCCCTTGTAAACAGTCCCTTTCCATCCTTTTTGTAGGCTCCCTTCAGGTACTGGAAGGCTGCTGGAAGTCACCTTGAAGCCTTCTCTTCTACAGGCTGAATAAGCCCAACTCTCTCAGCCTTTGCACTCATCTGTATATTGTAGTTTGGCAAGAGAGGCAGGAAGAGACATCTCAGCAGAGATTTTCCATAGGAATTAGTGTTTGATGTCATTGGGAAGACTGTTATTTCCATTTCTGATGCAATAGTAGGTTTTCAGAACCTACAGATTCCCCATTTGGAGTTCAAGGAATGCTGATTTCTGTGATCTTTATTCTGGAAGGACAGAGAAAGTTCAAGTAAAAGGTAAATTTAAGTAATATAATGCGTTAGTAAGGGAGCATAGTGTTTGCACTGTTTGCATTATAAATTTGTGTTCTTGTTACTGCACTGTCCAAATAACATTTGTGTGTTCCCGTGCCTGAGGACATCATGTGGGAAGTGCAAGGCAGTTTTTTCTGGTCTACAGTTCATTAAAATGAAAGAAAAAAACCCAACTTGCCATTAGTTGGTTCATCTGCTGCTGTAACTGTGTGCTGGTCCCCAGCTTGCAGGTAGCTTTTACAATGAAGCGTGGTTGTTTCTTGGGGTTTTCTGTTTGATTTTTGAAAACTTATTTATCTCTACTCTTCCTCAGCAGTGTGCTGTGTCCACACCTATTATTCAGGTCTTCTGTACTGCCAGGAGGCTTTCCCAGTTATCCTTTTGCCCAGAGTGTTTCACTACAGATGTGTTTTGGCATGGAAAGCCTGACATCCACACTTTCTCTTTGCAGTCTGCCAGGGCTGTGAGTGGCAGCCACGGCCTCAGTGATGCCATCATCACTGTGCAGAGAACAAGAATTACAGTGTAGTTCTCTGGGCATCTCTGTATTCTGTGTGGTGGTACCTTCATGCAGACAGCAGGGATTTCAGGGAGGAAGAGATTGTTTTTACTCCCTGTTCATTCCTGCCCCATCTGGCTGGTCACCTGTTCCCAGGCCTGCCTGCCAGGTGCCTCTGCTGAGAGGAAAAGCAAATGCCCCCAGTGCCTGGCCATTGCTGAGGGAATAGCGTGCAGAGGGGATTTTTCAGCTGCTTGTTTATCAGAGGCTTGGAATTGAGCTGGAAATCAGAAAAAGTCTGATTTGCCTGTTAGCATGCAGCTCTGTTTAATATCAAAGACAGCTGCAATGCTTGCACAAGGCAGAGCCTTAGCCGATCAGCCAGCTCGGTTTACCATGCAGGGAAAGGCCAGGAAAAGCTTTCATTTTAATGGAAATGTGGTTCTGCAAAATACAAACAAAGTTTACTCAGAAACCCTGAACAACAATCACGCTGTAAGTTGTCTCTTTGTTTTGTTTTTGTTTCAAGGTTTCTGGTGCCATTTCCAGTGGAGGGGTTGCTAATGTCTGGTGCTGGGGGCCAAGAAAAGAAGGAATAAGCCTGAAAAACCCCACGTCCTCTGGTAGGACCAGATTCTTCCTTTGGCTGTGGTTCCTACTGAGTGCACCAGATATTGCCCGAGTGGAGCTAAGCGCAGAGCTTGACCTGCTGATTTTGCAAGCCCCAGTTTAAGTTTCATGTGTGCTTTTATCCAGTTAAGCAAACAACTGTTTCTCCTGTGAGATAAATGTCCTCCTCTGAGATGTCTCCAGGCGTCGTTTGGCTGCTGCAGCTTTTTCTTTCTCCTGCTGCCCACAAACCCCTCTCTGTCTGACCGCTGGGTGTCAGTGAAAGACTGCGAAGTGATTTTTCCGTAATTATTATACATGAGTTCCTCTCCGGCTCTGTGGGTGTTCCTTACTTAAGGTGGCCAAGGCAAATTTGAGAAAACAACTGACACGCACAGCAGGAGTGTAGAATAATTAACAAAACCAGCTCAGCTCAGTAAGTTTTTCCTGAATTACTCCATTATTCTATTTGAATTAACTCCTGCTATCAGGACACTTAATAAATTAAAGAAAAATAGTTTATCTTTCTTTCCTTTTTCAAGTAAAACCATTATTCTCGACGTATCAAAGATAAAAAGACGTAATATTTTACTGTATTCATGTTTCTTGTGCATTAGCCAATATGTTACTGGAGGTCCCAGTCCTGAAAGGTGCTGTCCTCATGCAAGGTGGTCTGGAAAGGAAAATGTAAGGAAAATGTAAGGAAAATGTAAGGAAAATGCAAGGAAAATGTACTTACAAATATATGAGAATTCAGGGGGTTCCACACCATTAAAAAAAAAAAAATCTATTTTCAAGGCTCTTCCTGCTTCCACCAATGGGGTAAAATTCTGCTCTGGATTCTTTGGCAGACTGGACTCAAAAGATGTTAAAATCTCACCTGAGACATGAGCTGAAAAGTCAGTGACAGCTGAAAAAGAGTTTAATTGAATAGAATGGGTAATTATGTGTGTGCACATAATAGCTCCTGTATTTACATGTCACGTTTATTATACGTTGAATTTTATCCCAATTTTCAATATGTTGAAGGTGTAACAGCATTGGAAGAAACCTGAAGAGTTTTGGACACTTGTCAGGAAACAACTGGCCCCTGGGAGCTGGGCAGGTGTCACAAATATTTGGGGTTATGTAATAGGCACATTAATTGTATAGTGCTGCAAAAATGATCTGCTGTCAAAAAACTGAGAGTTTCAGTCAGTTTGGTCCTACCTCTTTAGGCTTCAGAGTTCTCTGACCAGTGAAATAAGTTAAATAATCAAATTACTGGGGTTTGCTGCTCCATAATGCTGCCATGTTCAGGAGGGTACTGCTGCCTTTGCTCAAACTCTACTCAGATTTTAAGGAAATTTTGAAAAATAAAAGCATGTAAATATTTATTTTAAAGCCACCTATTTTGGTGGTCATTTCTTGGGAAAAAAAAATTCGCAGCAAATTCTTGGGCCATACAAATAAAAAAATATATTGGACTCCTGTTCAGAATATAAATAAAACAGAACAAACCAAGATTCATGCCAGAAGTTTTCTTTTGCATATACAAAATGGAATTTCCCTGAATTGCCCCTCTAGGTGTTCTTTCTCTTTCCTGAGTGGATGTTAAAAGGCACAGGTATTTGAAACTTCACATGACACATAATTGTGGTGTGGAGCAAGGAGCAAGGGATTCTAAACTGAATCTGTGTCAAAAACATCTTAATATTGTCAATTGTAGGTGTACACAACCTGTGGGTCTAAATTAAGGGAAAATAACAGCTGAGCACTGCTGAATTCCCATTTTTCCCTGCCCTGAGTGCCACTAAAGGCCCTTTTATGCTGCAGACATGTTACAACTCCTGCCCCAATTTTGTGCTGGTGGAAAAGAGCTGCAAAGTTTCCACCATTGTCATTAATGTAACAGCAGGTCTGGAGGCCAAAGACAAAATTTCTGGGCAGCTAAAATCAAGAATTAGCGTTATTTTATCTATATTGTCAATCAGATAAAAAAGAGCTTTACTTTAAAGCTGAAGTCCTCAACCTGTACCTTCTTAAGTGTCCTAGTGCACCAAACCACTTGTTTTAATTGTAAGAATTTCAATGATACTAAACAGTGATGCTCGAAATTTATTTTTTTTAGAACTTTTTATTTTAGCAATGAAACAAAAGACTCTTTACTGCTCTGTTGTCATTTATAGCAGTTGGAACATGAAATGCTTTTCTATTTTAATAGGATCTAGTACTGAGAGTGTTCTGTGTGTAACATGCTCTTAAATAGCTCAGATCAAAGCCTGTAAACTTAATGTCTTTCAGCATTAAGGAGAACAGATAAGCTGGAGCCACTGTGCTTTTACAAACATGATTTTGTTAGACGTAAACAGATCACATCCCAAATTAGATTTGTGCAGTGGCAGAGAACCAGCACATATATTGAATTTGCAGACCAAAAATTCAATATTTTTCAGAAAATAGGTACTTAAGACAAATGTTTCTTCATATATGTAAGACATGATTAATTTCAAAGTTCCTCAACAACAATGTAATAATTTATTGGTTTTGTGCATTACCTCACCATTTTAACTCTACAATGACTTCAGAGAGGAGCTTCTACCCAAGTGAAATAAAGGAAGGGTCAAGCATCTCAGAACTGTATTTACTGGGAAATTTGAATAGGAATCTCACCTGGGAGCTTTAGGATGATTATCATGATTATCAGGAGGGTGTTTGCTGGACCTGGTCCAGTTCCTACCAAACTGGAAAGGAGAATCCTGTCAAATTATATCTCATTTTTTCAGGAAGACCCCTTGTTTCCAGAGAAGGAATCACCTCAAGCTGTTTTAGACCTCCAGGAATGAAGACTTTTATTCTACATTTTAGACTGAGGTCAAATGTAGCAAAAAATGAGTCAGCAACAAGTGGTGGTTTTTCACAATGGAAGCAATCCACCACTGGACTACCCTCACATGAGTTGTGGTGAGTTTTCACCACTAGAATTTTCTATCAAAGTCTAATATTTTATAGAAGACAAGAATTCATTTGGGAATGTCCTATGATCTGTGCTGTACAGGAGATCAGCCACAGTTACTACAGCAGTCACTTCTGGCCTTATGATTTATGCCTGTATTTGCTTCAGCACTTATTTCAAATGTTTAATATTTGCAATTTCAGTGTTTTCTTTCATAAAATTAAACCTTTTGTGTTGGTGGCACATGCCATGTTTCCCAAAAGCAAACAGCATAGAAACAACTACTGCCTTTGGCAACTTTGAGACTAAAAAAAGAAATACTTTAATTAAATCTACGGGATTAGTGAATGTAAAAGGGAATGAGAACAAACATACATGTAATCTAAGAGATCAGAAATACAGCCAGCTAACTTCAAGACAGCCAAAAAATGGCCGAAGTTTTAAAAGTGCATGTTAAACAAAACAACAAAATACCTCCTACAGCCTCCCACTGTATAATTAAACATTTTAAATTATGCCATCAAATTCAGGGAATACTAAGCTGTAGCTCAAGTAAAATGGCTTCAAATAACACTTTGTTTTCTAATAGAAGTAGTGATGATTTAATTGCACTTTGATATATATTTAAACATGCGTATATATATAAATGTATATGCACATGAAGAATCACCTTAGACCAAAGTAAATCTATCTCCTAGGCATCAATCTGTTGATTTCCAAGATAAACCCTCCTTTAAGTGCGGCTCTGCCCCTGAGAGCTCCCTGCCACTGCTGCTTGTCCAAAGTGACCTCCTGGGAGCGCTTTAGGCAGAAAATTCCTGCCAGGCTTGGACTGGAGCTGGTGTTGGATGGGAAAGGACAGGGAGAAGTGACTTTCTGCCTGCCTGGGGTTCTGCATCCCACTCCAGAGCACTCCAGGCCTTTCTGAGACATTTATCAACCTCTCCCACCCTTTCAGTGAAGAATGGTGTGGGTCAAGCTTTCAGAGCTCTCTTCAGGGGTTCAGCATCCTGCCTTAATGGAACAGCTTAGGGACTCTGCAGTTAATAGTTGTGTTTGCTGATGAGGTGTGGAGTGACAGGGACATAGGGAAGCTGTGTTTTCCAGCTCCACTTGCTTATTTGCTATCTCTCCATCATTTTCTTTCAATTAAAAGCTTAGTGGTAGTGTACTTCAACCACTGTGGTATGAAGCTCCTGCTTCTCTAATTGCAGTTGAGGAGGGAGGAAGGATAAAGAAATAATCTTGTAGGCTTGAAGAAGGAAAGAAGGAATAGCTGTCTTCTAGCAAGCAATCTTTGCCCTGAACTCTGCCATGGCAACTGAAATTTGCTACTAAATGTGTCAAGAATGAGATGCAAATTATTATTTTTATCTCAATATAACCTGCTGGAGTATGTTGCATTTTAAAGGTTTAATTGAAGCTTATTTGTTGCCAATGTATACAATTATTTATTTTAGCTGAAATAACACCCTCTTAAAGTGAATATCTGGCCAGTAATACAGGCTTGCCTCTGAGGGCAAATCCTCTGAATGAGCTGCAGATCATAACACCCAGGCAAGCAGTTCCACACAGAAGGGTTACTTTCTTGAGCTGGATTTTTTTTTTTTAACCTTTTTAATCCTCTTATTCTTTTCTTTGCAGAATAGTGGGGCTTTTTTACAGTTACAGAATGGCCCTTTCATTATGGGTTACAGGATTCTTCCTGGAAAAAGGATGTTATGCCTGCAAGTTGCCCAGGTCAGTTTATGTGTCATGTGGGTAATGTGCACTTAAAGCCTGATTTGGTAAATTTAGCCTTGCCATGCCACCTGAAATTGGGCTCTTGGAACTGTTTCCACAGCCTTATCACCAACAATGGTTCTGCTGCTTCTCTCTGATGAGGCATTTTGCAGAGATTTGAAGGGATCCAGTGCTCAGCTGTACTCTTTTGTCAGTCCTGCAGATGGAGAGACAATGGGGAATGTTTTTACTGAATTTCTCCAAGTGCTGGATAGGAAGCCTGGTCACATTAGTTAAATTTAACGTGTCGATAGTAGCTCTAATTTTCTCAGTGGCAGGCAATTGAAGCATTCCTTTCAGTGTTTGGCATTAAGATGCTAAACCCACTTATTTCCTTTGTTATTCAAACAAATGTATCCACCCTCAGGCTGCTCGTGTTGGTTTCCTGGGAAGCTTAGTCACTGAATTCTTTCTGGTGATACAGGTGGCATTCAGGTATCTGAACAGCAGAGTGACTCCGGGTGTTCATTAGTGACACCTTCCTTCCGAGTAACTCAGCCATTTCCCAGGATAAAATATCAGAACACGTTAATTTTATTTAAAAGGTCATTTATGGGAGAAATCATTTTGGTCCAAATGACCAAACCCCAAAGCACTATCATTAGTCTGGCCTCAGCTCAGTGTAACCAAGCACGTCACAGTGCAGAGGTGCTCAGAGTTACGTGGGAACTACACAGGAGCTGTCAGGAAATATACGAATGATGCCCGGTTGAAAAGTGGTTTTTTCTTAGAGGGCACTTATGGATCCACTCATCGGGCTGGAAAATAATAAAAGGAGAAAGTAAGATGAGAGCCAGAGCTGGTCAGCTGTGTGGGGATTCACACAATACCTTAAATTCACACTTTAGCTGACACTTCTCATTTTTGGCCCTTGTCTTTGTACATTAACTCCTCTGTGCAGTCACTCATGCTCGTTTGAAGGACGAACAACACAATGTCTGCATGTTTCCAGATTTAATAGCAATCCATATTATCTCATTCAAAGTGCCCTTTTCAGCAGAGTTTAGCAATTACCTTGCTGCATTTAAAATTAAATTTATTTGAGAAGTGTTTGATTCTACAGCAGTGATATCATGAATCTCTACATTGTGGCCAGAACAGCTCATTGCTTGTGTTCTTTTTTCTTTCAAAAGCATAAAATCCTATATTATTTTAAATATCCTCTAGTTATTGTTGTCATTTCACCTGAGAGTCCACTAGATTCTCTCCCTTTAAGCCAGTACACCTGAGTCCTCTTTATTGCCATCAACTAAAATGAGATAATCACCTTCAACTCACAACTTCCTTATGAAAATCCATCCTAAAAGCATTGCCATTAATTTCATAAATGAAATAACTCAAATTTTCTCCACTTTTCCCACAAAGACGGAACTGGGAGAAACCACCAGTGCTAAGATTCTCCATCAAGATATGGAAATTCTTAATTGCTGAATGGAGCTAATGGAACCCCCTGAAGGCAGGTTTCTTCATTATGGCTGAAGCTCATCGAAACCAGTGTTAGGAAAAAGTAGGAGGGGTTTAAGGTTGAGAATATCTCCCTTCCTCTAAAAAATCAGCAGTTATCTCACACTGCTGGAGCTAAAATCCTGTCCTAAATTGTAGGTGCTGATCCCAGTGCAGGCTCAGAGAGGGATGGTCTTCAATACACTTTATTTATTCAGGGCAAAAGACAGATCAGCATATTTAAACCAGAGTAACAATAACAGTAATAATAAAAATCTTGCTCCATTCCTTCATCCTTCTTCACTAATATTGCAGCAACTTTTGATCATCATACGCTTTCTCATTAAAAAAATAGATTGCTAATGGGTTTCTGTTAGTTTTGTGTGAGTAATCACTGTGGGATTTAATCTTTATTAGTAAAATAGTGCTTTCTAATCTGGAAATACGAAACTTTAAACATGTGTGGAGCAGTATTAACTTTGTAAACTCATCTGAGCAAGTGTTGCACCCAGCTCTGTTTATTCTAAAAATATGGTTTTTTTCAAAGGGATTAAAGTTCCTTGAGTGCCATCCTCCCCTGCCAAAGCAAACCCAAAAGAGATGCCAAGAAATTGGACATTTCTTACTGATATCCTCTCACAGCACGTTTTCTTTGACAATGGCAGGAATTTTGCCTTCCTCAGATGATGAAGCAGCACCCTGAACATGTTCACTGCTCCTGCCCACTCTTACAAAGCCTGCCTTAAACCCCAAACCCACCAGTGGATTCTCAGCCCTGACAGATGGTCCCAGGCTGAGCGCAGGGTATTTATCTGGGGTTGAAGCATGAAGTCATGGCTGCGATGCATCTTCACTGCTTCCTGCTCACCTTTAAACATCAGCTTACTGAGTGAAAAACGAGGGAGAAGATGGAATTTGCCTGGGTTTTTTCATTAAAAATTTGGTCCTGTTTGCAATTTGTGCATCCTTTTTTTTTTTTTTTCTTTTTGTGGGTTGCTGTGTTAGGAGCTCAGGGATTCTTTTAAAAAGCAAAAAGGAGCCCCCAGACAATGTTAAAGTCTTGAGAGTATATCATAACCTGTCAGGAATTTGTGCAGCCACTTGCTGCTGTTTATGTCTGCTAAAGGATTGTATTCCTGCTCTGCTGAAAGGTGGAATACTGAGGAAATCCACAGCTACATTTTAAATATATTTCCTTAACTTGTACTCTATGAACTGTCATATCAGGGCATAAACAGAGCACTAAATAAGACTGCCAAAAAAAAAGAAGCTGCTTTTCATTAACCACTTACAGGATGATTGCCAACAGCAGAAGTCATAATCATATGAGAGAACTTCAGGTCTCATTTTGTAAGCTGATAGTGATTTTCTTTTTTCTTTTTAGGCTTTTTTTTCCCCTATGGGTTTGAAGCACAAGTTTCCACACTTCTGTGGTGTTGTTTGCCATACAATAGAGCTTCTTGAAGAAGAAAAGAGAAGAAACTCCACTTTTTCTGAGAGAGGACTTGGAATGCTCTGGCCTGTCCACATCCTTTGCCTTGCAAATTATTGATGTCACTGTGGTTTCATGCAGTGACATCGTCACTTATGGAGGAAAATGGTTTCAGTCTAAAGGAACACTGCCCAAAATGATCAGGGTGTAAATAATACCATGTTTGTCATCAAGTTAACTGGGAAAAGGTCATGTTATGCAAAGTTTTACTGTAAATTGGTAGGGAACAGGATGGGCTTGGATTTACAGTTGGAAAGCTCAAAATGGCTTGGGAAACCCAGGGTGGGAATCCCCCCTTGGGGTGCACAGGTGAGGGGTGGCACAGAATAGTGATAAAGAGTTTCTCCTGACCAGGGAAGTTTGTGTAAATGCATGATTTTTTGAGAAAAAAAAAAGGTATTATTTTCTCATTTTCTTCAACAGTGAAGTCACTGTTATGAGGATTGACTAAAAAGACTGGTGTGGTTTGGGGGGTTTTTTTGCACCAGTGACAGGATAATTGCCTTGAGATTCCTGGTAGTTTTTATGAGAACTTGTAATTCCAGGTGACCTGTCACAGTGCAAAACTGCAGAGGAAAAAACTAGACCTGCATGCAGAACAGATGGAAAGACTGCCTGTATAAATGGTATTAATTTAGTCACTCTTCAAACTCTCCTATCACCCAAGTGCCTCTGAATTTATCAAATTTTGTGTAACTGTGGTGAGTGGAACAAGGTGAAAATTGCCTTCATCAGTATTTATAAATTTGCCCCTTAACAGATTTTTGTTGTAAATTGAGGATTTGGCTCATTGGAAATACTAAACCCAGGGAATATCCAGCTCATTAGAGACACTCAGCTCTTGTAAGACCAGAGTGCTCTTACACACAGTTCAGAAGTCACTGCCAAATTCAGTTTAAACATAAAAAGTATATTAGTTCTCAAAACATAATTGCTCCCTATGGTTTTAGAAATATCTGGGAAAGAGAGTCTTTAGGCTGTTTACCCTGCATAAAAGGGGATTAGGGCTAGAAAAACTGAATCTCGGAAGCACATTTGATCCAAAATCCACTAGAGTAGATTATGATTTACATCATCTTCAGTAGCTGTGGTATCAGCAATAAGACAGGGTGAGATTCAACTGCTTAATTAGTATAACAGAGGAAAAAAGTTAATTGTTGCACACGTTTAACCCTCAAATTATAAATTACAGAGGTCCACAGTCACTGTTCAGTGACCACCATAACTCCGGTTTTGTTGGTGTTTGCTACCAGAGTTTCTCGTGATTCTTTTCAATGACTGCATGGCACTTAAAGGCACCCCTTTTAGGAACTGTTTTCTAAGGATTCAGCTTGAATGCCAACACCTTCTTCTAGGGAATTCCAGACCCAAAACCAATGGGATATGAGGAACCCAGTCTAGACTCTCTGTGAGAAGCTTCAGTGCTATTTCCTAAGTAACGAAACTTTGCTCTTAATCTGATATGGTCAGGTTTCACTGTGAAAATTCACCTTTCCTTAGAAAAGTCAGGTTCTTTTCCTTGATAAATTTTTCGCAGATTTCACAGAATATTCTGAGTTGGAAAGGACCCACGAGGATTTAAAAGTGCAGCTTTTAAGTGGATGTCCCATAAGGGGATGGAACCCATGACCTTGGTGTTATTAGCACCAAGCTCCGACCAACTGTGCTAATCCCAGGTTTTCCCCAGGGTTTGTGGTTCTCAGGAAAATTTTGGTCAGTCAAGACTCCGGTGGAAAAGACTTTCTGAAGGAAAAGACTGTGTATTAAAAAATCTCGGGTTTTTTTTTTTTTTTGGCAAAGCAAAACTCACTAAAATATTTTGTTTTAATAGTGACATGAATTTTCTGTATTTTATATTCATCTGTAACACTTAGACAAAACAGTACATATTTCCATGCTTTCACTTTTCATGAAATTACTGATTTGGCCTAGCATGGCTTTAAAGCAAAACTTTAAGGTTTTCCAGCTTCCATGGACAGAGAGATTATTAAAAATTCTTTTCCACTGATTTGAAAAATCTTTTATTATTAATTAAAAAATATTAATTTGACAATAATGAAAATAGTAAAGATTTTGGGGGTTTTAACTGTGAAATCTCTCTACTCTTATTCTCACCTTTGTAAAACTTCACGGAATCATAGAATGGCCTTATTTGGAAGGGACCTTAAAGCTCATCCAGTGCCACCCCCTGCCATGGGCAGGGACACCTTCCACTATATCAGGGTGCTCCAAGCCCATCCAATCTGGCCTTGGACACTTCCAGGGATCCAGGGGCAGCCACAGCTTCTCTGGGCACCCTGTGCCAGGGCCTGCCCACCCTCACAGGGAACGATTTTTTGGTTTTCAGCAAATGGGAGTTTTTGCCCACTTCTTATTGCAGAATATCCTGGACTAGAATCCAATCAAAAGAAGCTTTTTCAATTGAATGGGATTTTTTTTTTTCCATGGACTTTTCTAAGTTTTGGATGAGTATCCACAGAAAACCATCTCGTAAATTATAGAATAATTGATAGTTGATGACAAGAGTCTCAAATGCAGCCTTGCGACTGCCTTGGGGTGATAGAAGTTATATAAATCTGGGAATAATGAAATCATCCATTTTTTCCACAGACAAATGGGATCCAGAATTGAAGCCGTGAAACCACATCTGACGTTAGACAAAGGGAATATTGACATATGCATGTTCCCGGCTTTAGGAGCATTTCTTCAGATGTATGTTCTTTTATTCTTGCCTTCCTGGCAGCTTTTTCCAAATCCAGGTTTTCCAGGTAGAGCACAGGTGAGAAAAGCAGGTATAAATATCAGGCCTTTGCTGATGTCATGTATCCCTTTAAAATCCACTGATCTCAGGGGCAGGATACAGATGCTGTGTTGTTAATGCTACTTTATTCATCAACCTTTGTGATTTTGAGTCATTTGAAAATATTAAATAACACAATTTTAAGGATACACTTTTGCAGCAGATTTGATAGACCAGATCTGTTATTAGTGCCCGGTTACTTTGATCTTGAAAGGATTGCTCATATTCCTAAAATATATTTGGAGAGACCTTTGACCAATCCCCACCTCGTCTCCAGCCCAGAGCACTGAGTGCCACGTCCAGGCCTTCCTTGGACACCTCCAGGGATGGGGACTCCAAACCTCCCTGGGCAGCCCCTGCCAATGTTTAAGAATCCTTTCCATCAGGAAATTCCTCCTGATGTCCAACCTGGCCCAGCCTGAGGCCGTTCCCTCTCCTCCTGTCCCTGTTCCCTGGGAGCAGAGCCCGACCCCCCCGGCTGCCCCCTCCTGTCAGGGACTTGTGCAGAGCCACAAGGGCCCCCCTGAGCCTCCTTTTCTCCAGGCTGAGCCCCTTTCCCAGCTCCCTCAGCCACTCCTGGGGCTCCAGACCCTTCTCAGCTCCGTTCCCTTCCCTGGCCACACTCCAGCCCCTCAAGGTCCTTCTTGCAGTGAGGGGCCCAGAACTGGACAGAGGATTTGAGGTGTGGCCTCACCAGTGGGTGACAGTGACCTCCTTATCAATCCTTGCATAGTAATCACTTGATATGCATCAAAAAACATCAGCTTGAAATAAACTTATGTGACTGAATACATTCTATTCACTTGTTTAGTTCGTTTGCATGAGTTGTAAATTTGGTTTTTATGTAAAATACAGTCTAAATGCCCTGAAGCCCTTCAGAAGGAGATTAGGCCCACCCTTAACTGTAAATCCTCTCGTGGATTTTACTCAGACCCTATAATACCTGTGATTGTGAGTTATTTTATATACTATATGATCATTATAGATTGCTAGAAGAGACCCATCTTTAAGAACATTCAAAATAAATGGAAAAGTTATTTTCAAAGTTGGTGGCAGGCATTCAAAATCTGCTTGTAAATGAGAGTATTTTTAAAATCAAATACAAAGAATCCCTTTAAGTATATGTTTTCTTACCTTGAGGCTCAGACTGAAGTTTTTGTGTACGATTTGTTGATACAAAGGTTAGATCTGGCTTCAAAAATGGCCAAGTATCTTTACGTAAAGTCTAAATACGTCAGTGTCCACACAGTGCAGCTTTCTAAGACCCTGCAGAACCCAAATCAAAATGTTTATTTAAACCTGTTTCCTCCCTCCAGAAAGCCAAAAAAAGAAATACAACAAAATTCAAACTGCAACACCTCAGCTGGATCTTTTTCCATGACCGCCGGTCCAAAAAAAAGCTGTTTCCAACAATTTTTTTACAAAAAACCAGAACTCTCAGCTTATCTTGGTACATGGTGTATTTCCATGGAAAACTGCAGCCCCTGTAAATTTGGGTTTATATGTGTGCTCCCTGTTTGGCTGTGGATTTGTAAAGCTTCACTTGGTGTGGGCAACACTTGGGTTATGACCCAATGGTCACCCTGCTGCAGTTCAGGTTGTTTCAGAGAATCCCAGAATGGTTTGGCTTGCAAGTGACCTTAAGGATCCCAATCCACTCCCTGCCATGGGCAGGGACACCTTCCACTATCCCAGGGTGCTTCAAGCCCTGTCCAGCCTGGCCTTGGACACTGCCAGGGATCCAGGGGCAGCCACAGCTTCTCTGGGCACCCTGTGCCAGGGCCTCCCCACCCTCACAGGGGACAATTTTTTGTCTATAAGAAAAGTTGCCCAGCTGACGAAAATTTTTCACAATTCCCCTTTTCAAAGCAATAGGAAAAAGCACACCTAGGAAATTAAAATTCTTCTTAAAAAATTATCAATTTATCTTTATACTTTCTGAGTGAGTGTAGAATCTGCGACGATGCCACACTTCTTTTCACAAACGACTTTTTTTTATTTTCAAGGGAAAGAATCATATTTATGTGACCCCCCCGAAAGAAATAAAAAATTAGATAATAAAAATATGCAGATATAAATTAGTGATTCTACCTTACAATTATATTCAAGAGCTATGAAACCATAAAACTGAGTATCATCCTACAGTTACTACTCCCAAAAAGGTAACTTACCAGTAGGAACCATCGTATCCCATCTCAGAGCTCTGCTGGGAGGGATGTACACTCTTCAGGGGTCTGCTGCAATCCAGAACTGTCCACAGAGTGTGACGCAAATTTAAAGGTAATAACAACCTGGTTTTATCTGTCTTAAAAAAAAAGACCATTGTGGGGGTGGGGGGGTGGAGGGGTGGTGTTTGGATTTTTTCTGAAGGGTGGCAGTGATGGATTTTTTTATATTGATTGTGGATGCTGATTCTCATTTCTTCTGAAGAAAAAACCCCATATTCTAGATCTCATACTTAGATCTCAAAGCGCTAAAAAAAGGTAGATCTGCTTTCGTTTGGACCTGGCTTTGTCTGTTATTTTCAGGGAATGCAAAATATTTCTGCTTTTAGGTTTTTGCTAACTCCTTCCAGAGCTGATTTATGTAAATAACTTATACCTCCCCTCCCCTGGCTTTGCTGGCTGCCTCTGTTCTGCTGCGGGTTTTTATTCAGGGTGTAAACTCTTCAATTCAGGGCCTGTTTGCTTGAGCGTCAGTAGAACACCCAATGAAGTAATTCACTGATAAATGGGAGTAAAGTTCTAATTTCGGACCTTGCGTTCTTTAAATTGTTAATACATACTCCTAGATACAACATCCTGAAAGGCTGGGTTTTGGAGCATGAATTATCTTTGTCCCTGCATTTGATGGGATTGAAATTTGTTCTTTGCATTTGTCGGGCCTTTGAAAATGCCAGATAAACTCCTAAGGTGGGCACTGTCTAATTGTTGTCAAAATCAGCTCCTCTGATCTCAAACTGATGAGATTTGGGGTGTTTCCAGTCTCAGGTATTGACTGGAACCTGTTCAATAACTGCTGCCACAAGCTGCTGCTGCAGTGGGCTCTGGGAATGCAGGGATTGCTCACATCTTCTGGTGGGACAGCAAAGGCCAAAAATGACAGTGGCTCCATCCCCTGAGGCATTTTCAAGTCTAGCTCCCCCTGACACCCAGTGGTGTAACTCCTCTGCTTATACAAAATGTCTGTGAAAGTCAACACACTTTTGCCCATCATGAAATTTATCCTGCTTTTTTACAAAATGTGCTTATTTACCAAAGTGAGCTGTCCTCATGTTGGATTTTTTGAGCCTCTGTGCCTTAAGTCCTGAAGTATGCAGAGTTTATTTTACTGAAAAGAATACTTATGGTGTATAGTGAAAGCATTTGGCTTCTGACTGCTGGCTCTCGTTCCACCAGTTCAATCATGAGGTGGTTAAGGGTTATTTATAGCTCTTAGACATTCTTTAGGGATAAACACATCGGCTGAAAAAACAAACAGCCGTGGTGCTCGTGGGTAATTTATAGCAATTTTTAAGTTAGGAGAAACCTGTGATCTCATACTACAGGCTGAAAACTTGTCCATTCATTACTGCATGGTGATGGAATTTGGTTGGGACACTGACATACTCTGAGGAAACTGAGATCCAAAGCATCCAGGTACCCCTGAGCAGGGAAAGGCTCAGTTACGTGTCCTAAGGAATTATGTAACTTTTCCCTCCCTCATCCTCTGCTAGCACAGACACACACAGAGTCAAAAAGAATTTTTTTTTTTTAATACACTCCATGTGTTCTTTAATTAAAAAAATTAGGTTCCACCAGTGCTGGAATACATAGTTTTATAGAAAGCAGAAACTCAGGGTTTCTGTTCAGCAAGATGTTTCTAAATTTTAAATCATAGTTTTAAATCAGAAGTTGTTTTATATATATATATATCAATCACACTTCAGTGCCCGTAATCTAGGTGCACATTTACATCACTCTGGGTGCACAATGAAATCCAGCCTGGGTGCGATGTCACTACAAGACAGAGAACCCATCACCTCTCCTGTGAAGCTGTGTCACTGCTGAGATCTTTCCTGGCCTCAGGATCAATGCTGGGTCCAGTACACATCTACTAATTTGAAATAGACTTTTTCTCACATAAAATTGAATCCTGCCACTCTAGGTTATAGACGATGGCAGTGCACCTCTGTGAGCAGCCTGTCTGGCTCTAAAAATGCACTGCTGTGCCATGCAAGAGCCATAGATTTGCAGGGGAGGGAAAGGAAATACCTTTATGACCTCATGCTATCCATTTATACTCTGAGTCATTAAAATGATTGCTTCTTATAAAAGTTATCTTTGCTAGCAGAGGAATATGTGGGCAAATGCTCCCTCTGACAATCAGTGTGCTTTGGATCAGACTCAAAACACACATATTATTCAAACTTAACTTTCCTTGACTCCTACTGAATGATTTGCCCCCAAAAGAAAACATCTAACTCTCCATAAAACTGCAGGCAATGGCAAAATTCCTGTCAAGCACTGGAGATCCAGTGTGCTCCTCAGGTTAATTGTAAATTACTCTGGAACCTGGTATGCAAAAATGAGATTTTGTTCCTCCTGTGGCCCACCAGTGAATTTGGAACAAGAGTCTACTGTCAGTAGATCAGATTTATTGCACAGTGTCCTTTCCATCAATGGAAAAGTTTAGGGGATCTATAAATCAAAAAAAGACTTGACAACACACCACTGTGTCCAAACATTCAACATCTAAACAAGTTGCCTTTCTGTTTGTCAGTTTTAGTTATAGAGTAACTTACAGTTGACTGTAAGTTATTTTTTGTAAGTGTTAAGGGACTTACTGAAGGAAACTGTAGAGCAATGGAAGGGCAGAATGGAGGACAGATGAATTTCATAAAGCTGTGGTTCAGTTCATGCACACATGTTTAGGTTTTCTTTCGATGGAAATGAAGTTACAGGAGGGGGATGATTCAGAACAGATCTCACTCTGATGTGGCAGTAAGGACTGAAGTCCCTGATCAAGGAAATAGGAATTGCTCCCAGGTCCTGCAATTTAAATTAGAAGAAAATATATTTTGCTATAGCAGTTAAGAGAGCAAACACCACCAGTTCATCCAGTTAAATCCACTTTTGCTCAAGCACTCTGGTGGCTAATGCAATGCAGACCCTGTGTCATTCTATTTCTCAACCGTTTCATTTCACTTAACCACATTTTGCTAGTCAGTATTTGTTTTTGCAACCATAGTGATGAAATATATTTGTTGGCGACATGAGCAGGTGCCTGGCTTTGTCAAATTTCCATAATTCAGAACATCTCCTGTCCATAATAGTAATAATTGAAATTTGAAAAAAATTTTTCTGGTATCAAATCACAAATCTCTAAATTTGGGATTGGCTAAGAATGTATGAGACTATTTATCCACAGTTCAATATTTCTGCCAGTATCTGGCTAATAATTTTGTCTGATTTTTTTAGAATGTTTCTGTCAGTGACTATAGGTCATATTTCCACTGAATTTGTGTCTCCTGCTGTAGGACGATGTGTGATCTGTTATTATATTGTTATGACAGGGACATCAGATACTTATTGCACTGAAAATTGATACTTAGAATGTATTTCTTGGCTAATTTTTAAGCTGGCATTGTCCTTCAGTGCTGTTGGAAATATCCGTATAACCAAAGAATTCTCGGGTTCAGAGAAAATTGCTTTCATTACAAAATCCAATTACCCCCTACCTTTTATTATAGGAGGCATCACATCTTATTTGGCTTTTATTTTTGGGTTTCAAAAATCTTTTTTCCTCTTTCTTTGATTATATCCTTTTTAATTCCCTTCACTTATTTAAAAGTAATCACAGACTCATGAATATTCACTGAATTTCACATTTGTCTCAGCTATTTCAGATTGCTAAATGCTGTATAAAATATAATTTTAAAAACCCTGATAAGGAACTTTAATACTTTTAAACTGTGTTGCAGAGGAGAGAGCATTTTGTACTCTGTTCTTCATACAACTTAATCACCTTTTAATCTATAACAGCATCTTACCCCATGGCTACAAATATCTCGAACTACCTCAAGAGGAAATGTCCATATGATTAAAATTCAGGATATTTAAAATCAATAGCATTACTGATGATAGAAATTTATCCAGAAATAGGTACTGAATTATCAGAAGGAAATCTTTATTTAAAAGGAAGTAGCCTTGCTGGTATATTTATATATTGATATAATTTTTATATATTGATATAATTTTTATATATTATCAGTCTCAAAATGCCAACAAAATAACATGTTTAAAAGAGAGATGTGTTTGAATTTGATCACCTCAATATTAACATTGACTGATTAATTATTTGATGTGGCTGAATATTCAGCTATAGAAATGACACAGTGGAAATTGAAATGGCAATAATTTGTAGGACTGTCTGATATGTCAATGGCAAAAGGAAGATTTTTAACCAGGTGGGAAGAAGTGAGAGGAAGTCTCTAGTTTTTGCCTAAACCTTTTTGCAGTGGGTACCCACAGCTTGCACTCTTGATTCTGGTTCTCCACCTTCCTCCCTATAGCTCTGTTTGCAGCTGTTTTATTTATCCTTTCCTAAGGAGATATTGAAATGGAACAAGACTTGGAACAGGGGCTGAATTATCATTTCTGCCTGGTTTCAATTTTTGGCAGCTGAACTTGAAGACTTCTGGAAATCTTGAAAAATATATATGCAAGGGAGGCTACTAAAGCCATTAGACAATTGGGAAACATCCCCTTTTCCCAACCACACCAAGTGGAATAATGAATAACATGGACAAAACTACCAGTGATGTCAATTGTTGTCACTGCATCGAAGTTGATGATGAGACAATTATTCAAATTTATGATCTGAACTCTTGTTCCTCTCCGTTTCCCATAAGTAGATGTATTAAATGTCTTATTAGAGGACATGGAATTTAAAACAGGAATGACATGTGCCCATGGAATTGACTGAAGCATATTGAAGGAACTCCATTTGTTATTAAAACTTAATTGGAAAGATAAGATGCCAGCAAAATGACTGGAAAAATGTAATTTTCTTTCTCCCCAGAAATATTATTAAATACTTACAGCTTAACAGTCCACGTGGTAGATTCCTAAAGGGTCATTTCCTTTCTCTGCTGCTCTATAGCTCCTTCCATTCCAAGTACTGCATGGTTCTTTTATTTGTTTTCCTTTTATACCATAAAACTCCCCTGTCACTCGCTATATTTTGTTAGGATACAAAACAGCCCACTCAGCAATTGTTTTGCATTCACACCTTGCATTTGAAAAGAGGAAAAAAAAGCTGAAGTACAAAGTGCAGCTGAGGACAGGCAATATAATCTGTCTTACTTGTGTTTCACTCTATGGAAAATAACTGGCACTATTAATGAAGTCAACTGCACTTCATCCTAAGCAAAGATGGCAGAGCTCAAGTGCTTTTAAGGGAGAGAGCAATGAAACTGGGTAGGTTTTAACTGTGAACACAGGAAGAGGTTAAAGAAGATTTTTTCCCTCAAGTTTTGAAAAATATTTAGCCTGGAAAATACAATGGACACATGATTGCCTGTCTCAGGAGGTGCCACCCTTAAGGCTTATATGTCCCTGGATCATAAAGGTGTCATTGTGTATAAGAATGTTTCAGTTTAGATGTCAAAACTGAGGAGATTGGCATCATCTCTATGTACTTTATATCTAAAACACCTCTCCTTTATCTAAAGCAAAGGCTTACACACCTTTTTCATTTTCTCCTGAGCAGTTACCAAGAAATCATTTATTACATTGATCTAAAGGACTAATAGTGATGTTTTTATAGAGGGCTTCCTACTGGCTGTTTCCTGTTTCCTGAAACCACTGACCTCTGCAAGTGAAAATACAAAGTGTATAAATGATCCAAGTTGGCGGGGGGATGTAGGACACTGTTGATGAGGGGATACAGGACACTGACCATTGCCACCTGTAATTCCATAACTCTCAGAGCCTCTAGAAAGTCACTGGAGAGCCTGAATTAGTGCCAAAGTGAGAGAGCCAGGTCTCCCTGGTAGAGAGGCCTAGAAGTGCTCTGTTCTCCTCCATCATCCAATTCTCCTATAATTCTTTATGGGAATTCTCCTCATAGAATTATTTGTTTCATCTTTGAGCAAAGAATGCTCTGTAACTTCCTTCTTTATGTTTGGAGCACCTTCCATCCATCCTGCTCTGAGCTGCAGCTATGTTTTGGCATTGTTTAAAATGATGCCAATCCATTTTTGTGATCCTTGGCAGGACCAGCTGTTCTTTATTATGCAGAGAGAAGTAGCAATTCAAATGGTTATTCTGTCCTTGATCTGTAGCTTAGTTTTAGAGGTTCTTCATTCACCTCATCAGTTCACTTGCTCCTAATTATTTTGCTCAAACCACCAACAAAGGATTTCCCTTATTAATAATCTCATAGGTGAGATTTATGGCCAGGGTTGCTATCACAGCCATGAAGATAAAGGATTAAATCTGTCTTCTCTGGATGTTTAGTTTGCCTAATCTATTTTACCACAGCTTTTATTTTTTCACAGTATTTTTTGTTCCTCACATTTTATATAATTATGTCAGCATCAACAATGAAACTCATATTGCAGGAACCAATAGAGTCTCCACAATTAACAATTAAATACTTCATTAAAATACATACAAATAACGACTTGAAATAAGGGATGAAGAAAGGCTTGAAATAGAGGCTGGATTTGAGAGATATTGTATTCTTATGTCAGTCTCAGGAGATCTGCCCAGTGTGAAAGGCCCTGCACTTTAAATGCCAGGTTTGTTTTATGCATTGTGACCGAAGTCTTTCAAAAATTGTAAGTAAAATAACAGCTTCAGTCCCAGATTAGAATTCAGAAAGTCCCACTCTTGTGCTTGGTCTCTTTCCCACTGGCATCTCTTGGCCTGTGTGTGTTTAAATGAGGTGGTGCAAGATTGGAGCTTGCCTGGGAAACCCGACCTCACTCAGCCATGCTTTAAAAATGTTGATATTTTAAAACGTGGTATTTTTTCAATGTTGAACAATGGTTTAGAGAAGAATAATCTTTGGTAATATCTTCTTTTCAACAATGTGTTAAGCATCATTGCAAGGGAGAAAGGCAGTTTGGTTAATGGATGATGATGGAATTGTAGTTTCCTCTCTTCTGCAGTGGGAAATATGAGGTGAGTGGTAACTATTGAAAACAGAGAGTTTGCTAATGTGAATAAAAAACCAAAAAGCACAGGAGAAACTGAAGTCATAAACTTTCTGCAATTTTCAGACACATCAGGCAGCTGGTATACTTGTGAGTGCACTGATCATTGGCTTTTCATCACTCAAATTTGAGAGAGAAAAGGACAGCATTTAGTGTTTATAAATATTTACAGTAGCTGATGTGCATACACAGCACCAAGGAAATGACCTGCTACTGGGTTTTACAGGATCAAGAGCTGGAAAAATAATTCAGTGTTTGCAGAAACATCTTTATCAGCAGAGAAAAAAATGTATTTTCTTCTTGTGAAAAATTACAGTGCAAAAGCCACATATAGGTTTCTTGTAAACATCAGGCACTTTGGAATTCCACAGCAATGTACTTGTTTAGACCAGGGAATGGCAGTAAGACATAGATTAGCAGGTTTAGAAGTGTGTATTATGTTAATTCATATAAAACATGGGGGAAAAAAGCTATGTTATATTTGCTGTCATAGAGTTTTCCTGTCAAATTCATCAGTATTAAAACTGCTCTGAAATTTCAAACGAAATCAGATAATCACCTCTCCCCCCCTTCCCACCATAAAATCCTATGGGATGAGGAAAAAAAAATAGCCTGTCAAAATGTTCAAGAAACAGGGTGGGGAAAGGACTCTGACATGCAGGCAGCCATTCAGAGTAGATGTTTTGCCCAAACATGGGATCCTTCATGGCAGAAAGAGAGGTCACACAGACTTCCTCAGGCATGGAGTTCTCTCTGTAAGACAAGATTTATGATTTTGTTGCCTGCTCCTCTAACAAGATAATTCCTGTCAACATAGCAAGCTTGTGGGTGAAGCAAGATCCCAGATTAAACATTCTGCTCTCGTGCCAGGTGGGAGCTGATCCTGGGCACGTGGGTTCTCTGCAAGTGGTGTGCACGTACATGCTGCTCCAGTCAAACCAGTATCAGGGCAAACCATGGTCACAGTGGTCTGGGCAGTGTCCTGTATTTTGTATAAACAAATATATAAACATTCAGTAATGTTAATGTCATGATGCAAAACTCCATATAGCAACAAGAACTCCTCCTGCTTCAGTTTCAGGGAGGTTGCTGCCAAAACTGAGAGTCACGGAATTGTAGAATCATAGAATATCCTGAGTGGGAAGGAACCCACAAGGATCATGGAGTCCAGCTCCTGGCCCTGCACAGACACCCCAACAATCCCACCCTGTGCATCCCTCAGAGTGTTGTCCAAACACTCCTTGAGCCCTCTCAGGTTGGTGCTGGGACCATTCCCTGGGGAGCCTCTCCCAGTGCTCAACCACCCTGTCAGTGAAGAAACTTCCTAAAATCACAGTTGGTGATTCCCAGCCCTCTCATTTGTCTGGGTCTCTCTGCAAGGTGTCCCTGCCTTAGAGGGAGTCAACACCTCCTCCCAGTTCAGTAACCTCTTCTCTCCTGTAATTGCACAGTGCATTCCTCTTGAATTTGTTACTCCAGATAACTCTCACTGTGCCTATTGAAGTTATTTCTGGCCCCTACTCTCCTTTGCTAAAGGCTGATTACCCTCCCCTAAAAAGGGGTGCAATTGAAAACACAAAATAGGTCATTTGCATCACAAATGAGCCCGGGCTTTACTGAAATACCTGTGAACTGCGCAGGTTAAATGCAGAAACGTGGTCTCTTCGGTCAATTCCCACACGGAGGCTGTTGCCACTGGTCGTTTAGACGGTAAAATGTGGTGGGAGGCTGGACTCTCACCTGGTCTGACCAGGCTGGATCGGAGCTGGTGTCCAGGTGAGAGGCCAGCATGAGCTGGGAGAACACCTGCTCCTTCCCAGCTGGAGAATGGGCAGGACAGCATCCTCTGCCAGGACAGCCAGGGCTGGAGCAGCACAGCCCATTGCATCCCTGGCTGGATCTCTGCACCTCTGCCAGCTCTCGAGGAGGCAGTCGGACCTCATAATATCAAGAACCCTTTCTTAGGAGGGCATGAGTCAGTTCAGCCTTTCAAACCTTTCTCATATGCAAAAAAAAACAACCCAAAAATCCAACAGAAAGCCTTTTTTAAGGTTAAAACATTTTAAAAAGCCAACGAATCCCAGATATTTTTATATATATATATATATATATATATGCATGTGTTTATGTACATGTATTATTCATCTTCTGAAGCTTTTTCGCATGTGTGCTTGTTTTGGCTGAGGTAATTTTCTTCCCAGTGGCTGGTGTTGGGCTGTATTTTGGATTTGTGCTGAGCACAGGGTTGATGATATAGAAATGTTTTTGTTATTGCTGAGCAGCGCTCACACAGAGCCAGGTCCTTTCCTGCTTTTTGTGCAGTCAGGCTGGGGAGGAGGTTGTACTTTAGCAAAAGAAGGTAAAAGAAGGTGTTGAATAGATGTTTTCTACTCTTGAATAATATTCCTAGATTAACATCTGTGAGGAGATTTTGGGGTTCATGATCTGTAATGCTGTCTTTAAGATGGTTGTGTTACAGCTGATCTTGTCAAATTAATCCTTTAAAAACAAAAATGTAGAGAATAGATTTTTGAACCCTCAGGTCTAATCTCTTTACCTTTACTCTACTTGCAGTTTATGTTCGTGTTGTAACTTGTGCTTCCTGGGAATCTTAGCTACTCAGGACACGTAATAAATTCACTGATTTTAGAATTCTGTGAGAGGATTATTCATGTCCTTATTCCTACTAAAAATTTCCACAGAATTTTGATTATCTGCTGCCTGTTAATTGCATCTTTATATGTAGCAAGCTTTCTAATTGTTTCAGCACTTATCAATAAGAGAAAAACATTTGGCTGGTTTGAATAAGTGTGGTGTACTTATGAAGAAAAAGCCCAGGACTTCAGAACTGCCTCATGTCCTTGTGAGTTGGCTGCAAATAGGACACTTGGAAGTGAAGCATCCTGGTTGAATAGGGTGGCTTCAAAGGATGCCTTGGCCACTTTCCTCCTCCCAGTGCAGTGACATCAAAGAAATCCCATTTCTTCTGGAGCGTTTGTGTTCTCCAGGGACTCTGTGGCCTGGATCAGGATTGCACACTCAGATGATAGCTCATAGCAGTGAGTGATGAAAACATTTTACATAACTTGAAACCAAACTGAATTGCAGAAGGAAATGGACAAGTGATGCAGAGGAGGAGGAGAGGGGGAGGAAAGAAAATCGTGTAAACAGAAATGAAAACTTACGTAAGAGCTCAATAGTGGGTCAGACTGAAGTGTCAGATCTTCTGTCTCAGCTGGTACTCAGTTCTTAAAAAGGAATTCATGTAAACCAGGCATGCTGAGAGTATTTAAAGTAAGGGAAAGCTCCCTGTTTTTCTTCTTCTCCCTGCACTTTGACTGGGAGGTGAGAAGAGTGGTGTTAACAGGGCTGTGTTCATGCTGCAGTCTGTTCTCAGATACTTCTGATAAAAGCATTAAAACACACTGTTGAGCTCAAGCACTGCTTTCATACAGCAAAAGCTTTGCCTCAGCTGCCTGAAGACCCTGGTGGAGCAGGTGAATAACCCTGAAGGAACTGCGGGTATGGGGAGGGTGGAAGCTCCTATTTCAATTTGTCTGACTTCCCACTGTCCAAATCAATTTTATTTGGCAATAAATTTAATTTTTCCCAGGTTGTTTTGCCTGTGATGGTAACTGGTAATCTCCCTGTTCTAATCTCAGCCCAAGAACTTTTCCCAAATTATTTTCTCCCCTTTTCGTGGGTGAGGAAGGGCACAGTGACAGAGTGGCTCAGAGAGAGGCACAGGGTCTGGAAGGACTGTTCCAAACCCTTCCTGGGGTGGTGTAAAAATGCAGAATTATGAAACAGGGAGTCCTGGTTCCAGTCAGGACAGGGTTAATTTTTGCAGTAGCCATGAGGGGTCATGGCCAGGACCTGGAGTTTATTCTATACCACCCCAAATCATTCCTGGGAACAGGGTAAGAGGTCCTTGGGAAGGACCCAAAGGGCATTGTTGGGGTTTTGGGAGAGCAGCCATGGAGACAGAGGGAGTTAAAGAGCTGAATCCCAAGGCATTATCCAGAAGGTAACATTATACTCTTTCACAGCCAACTTGGAAGTTTAGGAAGTACCTCTCACTGAAAGCCAGCAGGATAGAATTTAAAAAATATTTTGATGCCTTTCTTGCATGATTTTAATGACAAGTAAGCTACTATACACACAAAACTGATTAAAATGTGAACTAAGCTTCTGAAAATTGTTTCCTTTCATTCAGACACATTAATCTTCTTAAATTTGTTTAAAGAAGCTTCTTCCTACTTCCCTACTTTAAGAGGCATTTACTATCAGCAAAAGAGCAAATCATGTCTTGATGTGCAGGTGTGTTCCTTTAGAGGCACTGTTGTTATGGGATGAACACCATTAAGTCCAAGGGTAATAATAATAGGATGAGGCAAAGAGCGGGGAAAACTGGCAGAAAATTGAATTTATCAGGCCCCACAATGGCATGCAAACAAAAGGAACAGAGAAATCCTGCCTGGTTCTTTATCTTTTCTGGTCTTGTTTTCTTTCCCAAGTTACAAGATCTCTGTAGATACCTCATTGTGGATCCAGGTCTCCCCCTTCTCCCGGAAAGAACGGAGCTGTGCAGCCCTTGGGTCACATCACTTCTGTATTTGCCTCTTGGTGTTTCACCCTCACCACCCTTGAATCTGTGAGGGCTGGGAACTCCTCTTTGTGGCTGTGCTAAAAACCCTTGGGAGATAATAACACCACAACAAAAAAAAAACCAAACCCCAAAACCCCAAAAAACCCAACCAAAAAAAACCCCAAACCAGTTGAATTTCATGCATGATCAGATAAAGAATGTTTGGATGTAACATCAAAACCTTGATGTTAACCAATTTTAGGCAGTTTCTTTGCTAAGAATTGCATTTGGAGAAAGCAGAGGGTGAGGTGGCTTACAAGACATCCAGAAGATCAAAAAATTCTTGGAAAAAGCAAGCAAACAAAAATAGATGGGGGAAAAAATACCACTGATGCCTGATTAAAATCAACAGACCTGAATAAGATTAGCAATTATAAGGTATAACATAATAACTTAATAGAACATAATAGAAAATATTAAGAAACACCCTTTACATTACAGCATACAATTCAGTTAATTTTTTTTGCATCTATTTGAAAAGAAAATAAAAGTTCTTCTTACTCTGGTGGCTTTGGAGGTGATGTGAAGTGTTAGAATGCCTCAAAACTCTGCTTTGTGTATGAAAATGGTAATTCCAGTCCTGTCCCAAAGAGTGGGATTGAAAACCATCTCAGAAAATCTGTTTTCGTGATATTGCCAGGCCCTCTTTGCAGACCAACAAGAAGTTTATATGCTATAGTTAGCATAAGATTCAGATAAGAGCCCATTTTCAGTTATTTGTTCTAACAGAAGTGATATGTTTTGCAGTTTGCCAGTTGCTGAAATGCTTTGTATGAAGATCAAAAAAGAAACATTTCCTTTGTGTGAGGGGGAAATCTTTCTGTGTGAATATTTGGGGCTTTTTTTCTTATGTAAAATGATATATTTTTTTTTAAATGGAATTTCTAGAACTCACTTCTGAATGAACCAATATCTGTCATATTTTTTTAATGTTTCTAAAATGAAAGACAAGCCAGGCTGTCATGCTGGCTCTGTCTTTGCCCTCTGTTTATAAACAGTGTTGAGGATCATCCATCATCTGCCCTGGACTCCAAAATGATGACATCTGGACTTCATCCTCACAGTGCTGTAGCACTGACACTTCAAACAGACTCAGAAAATGCTAGAAAAAAAGAAGTACTACTTATAACCATTCCACAAGCATAATATCTGTGTGCAAACAAAAGGCTAAAAGACTCATTTTGCTGGAAATAATTAAAGTCTTGGGCTTTTTTTTGTCTTGGTTTGGGCTTTTTTTTTCCCCTCTTCCCTTTTCCTGGCTTTAACTTATTGAACTTTTTAGCTAAGGCAGCCTGAAGGCACGAAATTACAGATGGTGCTCGCTCATCCTAAAATTGAAAACTTCCTCTTTCCAAAGGTAATTGTTTCCAGTTGATACTTGCCACTTGAAGGGGATAAGTCAATAATTTCTAGAATGAAAATAGCTCTTATATTCCTGAGAAGGGAAACTCCCTGAAAAGATCTCTGTCCTCAGAAAAGGGATTGCGTTTTCTTGCCTTCATATATGATCTAACTTAAGTGTAAAACCCACACACAGAAACTTTGGAAGAAACAAGTAAAAGTAGCAAGAGTTTCTTGTTATTTATAGTCTATGAATGCAAAAATAAATATGGGAAAAACAGATTATATATTTGAAAATACTTAATATTTCAAAACTTCCTTACACAGGTCGGTCTTACAGATCTAGAGCCTGGGGCCTTTTTGAAATGTGGAGCATTTTGAACAGAAGATCGTGGAATATGTAAACAGAATATATCATTTACCACACATTTAAAATGTGCTTGGTTTTTTTTTCTAACCCACATTGAAAAAAAAAGACCCTGGATAATGCTATCTAGTTAAATAAATATTTTGCAGTCAGAAATATAAGTCAGGCTTTTTCTATAACTTCTGGTAAGCTGCTTAGGGCACGCTTGCTAATAAGGATGTTCTAACTATTTAGCAGCTCCAGATCTGGAGTAGGAATCTCTGGTTTTTGTCTTTACTGCTCAGCACAGATGTGAGCCCAGACCTTACAGGGAAATGAACTGTGCCTTTTCTCACTGGGTTGCATAAATACATGCAGATAGTAAAGGCCTGCTGAGTTTTAGGAGTCCTGCATTTATTTCAGCTCTGAAGAGTATCTCCTTTAGGGTTACAAATGCCTTTTCCTCTGAACAATCCCCTTTTCAGTTTCCTCTTCTCATTGCCTTTTTCTCCAAAACTCTTCTCTCTGACCTTTATCCCAGGCTTCCAGTTTCTTGTCCCTGTTTGTAAACAAACAAAAAACCAAACAAACAAACGATTGACAGCTTCTCTTTGTTTCTTTCAGACACAAATTTGACAGCTTTCACTTGTGCCTTTGAGCTATTTCTGAGCTATTTCTCTGTTCTGACAAGCAGAAAAGCTGCCCTGAGTGCATAATTGCAAGTGATACAAGCAGATTTGTGTGCAAGCTCTCCGAAAATTTCTGTGACTGAGATCTGAACATTAGGACCTAAATGTGGTGCTTAATTTGAATCATCCCAGTGAGCTGGACTCAATCAATAGCTGCCTTTTCTTTCTTCAGGAACTAACACACTCCAGGTTATTCCTGTTCCTGTCAAAACAAGGCTGTTTCCTACTGTCTGTTTGCACCTTGATTTATTTTAGCTGAATCTGATAAGAGTTGCATTTTAGGACATCTGAAATTAGCAGCAGCTACCTAAAATTTGTGTTCTCTCAGGGAAACCAGGTACTTGTATGTCCCATTCACAACTCATTTTTTCAAGGGGCGCAAAGAGGAATGAGTTATGAGTCTGGCCTAAACTACAGTTTTGTAAAATTATTATGAAATATTCAAGGAAAGGCATAAGAGCTGTCTTTCTAGTAAAAGGGAGGGGGAAAGAGGGGCAAAAAACCAAAACCAAAACAAAAAAAAAAAACCAAAATGGAATTGCAGGACCTGCTCCAGTAATGTGGGAGAGAAGGACTTCACACACAAAACCTCCAGGTCCATTGAACACCCTGGGGCTCCCAAGGTATTAGAGGATCTGTCTCAATGCTTGGCTTAATAAAACTCAACTGAAAAACTCCTTGTACTCTTCAGAACTCCTGTACTGGAATTGAAGAAGAGTTTGCAGGCTGGAAATCTTGTCCATATTTTTTTTTCTCCTGCTGTGCCAGCTGCTGTAGGAAAAGTTGGTATCTCCTGCAGATCTTTCTCCTCAGAAAAGATAAGTGTATTTATGTTGTTTGTTTTGGTTGGGTTTTTTTCACTTTCAGGATTGATTCACACAAGTAAAAACCTCATTTCTGTTTTAACAGAACTCTAAGGGATATAAAACCACTTGTAAACCCCTCTATTTTTTGAAAAAGGAGTTAAGGGCTAACAGAGTTAAAGAGGCCACTTTAAAAAGAAAATAAAAGATAAAGCACAGCATGTGCCTAAGTATTTTGCTGACTATGATGAAATTAGGCATATTCTCAAGTGAAACAGGGACAAAACATCCTTGTTCTCCCTGCTGGAAGGTTCCTGGGGGATGGGGGGTGCCAAGGGAAGGCTTTTAAACAAAGCTGTGTTAAGTGAGTAATTCCAGTTTCCAGGCATATTCTGTTTATGAGAGAGGGAGCCTGGCCCATGATAAACACACTGCAGAGGAACTCTTTGGAATTATTTCATGCTTCCATTGCAAATTTTGTGAAGAACATCAATTAAACACGAGTGTTAAGAAATTACACGTAGCTGTCATTGTACATCTTCATAATATAATTTAAAGTGTTCTTTTAATCAAGGTTTCTTGATGATGAGACTAAAAGCATAATGCTTAACATAACTTAAGTTCAAAGCTGAAGACAAAAACCTGAGAGTTTTACCTTTTGTGCCTCCAGTTCTCCTCTCCATCCCACCCCAGGGAGGAGGGAGTGGTTTTAGTGGGAGCACTAAATTGGAGAATACCATTCCCAAACCATGATATGACCCTCTAAAAAAGTGATGAGTGAAATTTTGCCCTCCCTGCTGTGTAGTTAAAGACTGAAGAAGCAGAACTGTATTACCTCAGGAAGGACTGTTTGTTCTTTGTGGAAACTGATGGTTTCAAAAGAATACAGGCAGTAGGTAGGCAATGGGATTAAGCAACATATAGAAAATTTGCCCATGACTCCCAGAGTATTTGTAAAGAGATCGAAAATCAGTTCCAAACAATCCAATTTAAAAATCTGTGGTGATGAGTACCTTGGCACTCAGCACCTGTGGAAAGCAGATCTTGCTAACCATGTTTTTTTCTCCCAAATTTGCTTATGAAAAAGAATGCTTGGAGAGAAGCAAAACAGCAATTACACCTCCCTTTTTCTTCCTTTATTTTTTTTCAATTTCCAAGATGCCTTCAGAAACTGATAATTTGGCAAGACACAAAAGTTAAACTTTTAAAAAATGTAGCTCTATTTAGTCATCGTTCTTATGCTGAGGAAGAGAAAAAGCATTACAAAAATGGCACTAAAATGAGTCTGGTAGCTTGAAAAAGCAGCCCAGTTCAAGGCAGTGAGGGAGGTGAGTGGAGAGCAGAGAAGGTGATCTCATTAATAAAACAAAGCCTGGAGTGTCTTTACTCTGGGATGGATTATGTTGACAATCAAGTGAAGGATGCACTTGAAAGGCAAAGGTGCCGCTGGGATATTTGACCGTGGTGCTCTGAGACAAAGCTTGATTAAAAACCAGAGAGAACAGTCAATCCTCCATAAATGCAGAGTTGTGTCCTGCTGCTCCCCACACAATGGTTCCTTTATGGGCTGCCTCCTGCTCTCTGTGCTAAGCCCCAGCTCTGACAGGACAGGTATGACTTCGACCCTTGAAGATTTTAAATGTTGGGTTGTTATTTTTTTAAACACACTTCAGATCTCCTGAGCAACACAGAGGCTTAGCTTGTTCTAAACCCAGGATTTTAAAATTCCCCTCAAGTATAAAGAGGAAAAATTAGTACTTTACTACCTGAAATACAAATAAAGCATCCTTTGACTACAATTATTGAACCCTGGCAAAATATTATTTTAAGCTGGGTAATCTGATGCTGTTTCCACGCTAAACAGCACTCAAGCCCTATGATAGTAATGTGGAAATTCGCTGGCTGAAGCAGGGGGTGTGTGAGGGGGAATTACTGCTCATGATAAAAGCAAAGGAGTGCAGTCAAGCAGCAAGAAAGGAAAATATGAAATTAATGCACTTCCCTTGTTGTTTTAACAAGGCCTGTTTATTATGGAAGAAGAAAGGTCTTCAGATTAGGAAATCTCACTTCAGGATTGTGAAAAAGCCTCCATCACATCCACCAGCTTTTCCCAGGATATATTGTTATATTTTGCCTGAACTCTTCTCTTCTACTATGAAAGAACCGCTGTCTTAAGTGAAAAAATAGTACAATATTTCAATTTCCAACATACAGAGGTTTTATTGTTCCTGTGAAATCGTTGCTTTGGTCTCTGCCAGACACTTGAGTTGTCTGAACACCTGATGCCTGCCCTCGCAGTATCTCTCCCTGCAGAGATCTGGCAGAGATCCCTCATCAGCTGAAGCCACCAGAGTTCCACACTAATGCAAGAGGAGCATCTTTGCCTTCGGAGTGGGAGCTCTGCTCGCTGTGTATCCAATGAAAATTGCCCTTTCCATGCATTTTGTTGAGTCAGCTTGAAGCACAAAGCACTAGTTAGTTTTCCCATCCAATGCTGGACCTCACTCAACAAATAATGAATCATGGGTGTGTTGTGCTTCTATCCTTTTTCACCTTTACCACTTGCTAATTTTGGAACTTGAAGTTTATAATTACAGCACGGAGCCAGGGCTCTTGGCTTGGGAAATGAGAATGTTTTAAAGGGAAGCTTAATAGCTGCATCTTGGTTGAATGCACCATGAGGAGTTGAGTCTGACCTACATTAAAAGCTTAGAGAACTTTTCATGCTGCAAATGAAGAGAGGGCCCTAACACTGAGGGGAAAGCACATATTAATTTCTCTCTAAACCACTGGGATCCACAGAAATAGAAATGGAAGGGGTTTTGTGGGACCTCTCAGTGCTTGTTTCAGGATGTTATGTGGAAGTGCACTTTGTCAGAGTTTGAGTCAGTGCCTGCTGCAGTAACCTTCTGCTCTAAACCTAACCCTAACCCTAAACTGGACCAAGCAGACAGTTTGATTTGTCCTAAAACATCTCCTGAATGTCAGCAAATTAAAGGCCACTCCTACATTATATGATTAATTAGTTGCTAAGTAATATAGATAAAAGAACAGCTGATTAAGTTATTTGCAAGATTTTTCCACTGCTGCAGCAGAGAGTTCTTTCTTTTGAGCAGAAGACATCCTTGACACACCAGGCTCAGAGTCTGCATCTATTATACTCTTGTCATGAAGAAGGGAAGTTTTGGTTAGGGGGAAGACAATTTGGGAATAATTTCCTTTCCTTAGGCTCCACCTACAATCAAAGGAGGGTATCAATTATTGAAAAACCCCGAGCATGGAAACAGAGGAGTTCTTGGTGAGTGGACTAGGATGGGAGAAATTCCTCGAGGCATATCCATAAAAGCTTCAAGGACAAAAAGTCTGGAGCGAGAAGGGCATCCAGAGAAGCTCACTCCCAAGTATAAATCCCACCTGTGCAGAGGCTGGAAGGGAGCATCAGAGAGACCTGCTGCAGTGTGTGTTAAACCTCTCCTGTTAAACCATGCTCTGCTGCACTGCTTTGGCAAGTCACATATTCCATTGCAGGACTGACTTCTCTGCCAACATCGCCACGCGCCAAATTTGGGAACACACGGAGCCCACTGCAGGACTCGGGGCCATGAACAGCCCGAAGGCTCAGTCACAGAAGCACTGGGTTGGAGACTCTCACCTCAGAGTGGCCAGGCCATGAGCTTTTTACCTTTAAGGATATCTTCAGGGGATTCGATAGCTTAACTGCCCGTGGGAGCAGAACTCATGGGGTTCATGACAGAGGAAGTCAGTGATCAGGGTTCTTCTCTCTTTTTCTTGGGATATTAAATATTCTCTCAGAGTAAGAAATCTATTTGATGATTTTCCACTGACTGATACTTAGCTCTGGGAAAGGACAAGCTCATTTCACCAAAATTGCCTCTGGATTGGGATGTTGCACATCCCATTGCTAGGGACATGGCCTACTGCAGAAAACATTACAATTTAATTATATCAGTGAATGCAATATTATTTGTGAAATAAAATTGCCTTATTAGCATATTTAGCCTTCTTGGATCTTTAGAGAATCATTAAACAAAGTAATTCCCTATTACCTCAGTGAAAAGGAATTAATGAAAGAGCAAAGTTATCAGAAAGGTCTGAAAGCAAATGATCTGATGTCAGCAGATAGAGTTCAAAAACATTTACATTTGTCATCTGACTTGTCACCTTTGATAAGTCCTTTCTTTACTACCTCTACTTTGCTTATTTGATCCATGGCATCCCCTTCAATTTCTCCTTACCTTCCTCACATGTGCTTATTCCTCCCAGGCACAAAGCAGGGAAATGGATGTTTCAGACTATTTACTAAACAGAAAAATAAAACTCTGTATTCAAGTGAAATAATAATATTTTGGTCCTTCATCTAAAAGGGCTGAAAACAAAAGCCAAAAAAAATCCCCAAGATCTTTTTGGTCTTAAAACTACTTGTCCATGTATTGTACATGACACTTCTTGGAGTCTCTTTTTTTTTTTTTCTCCCTAAAGAGTAGGCAATTTGTCAAACAAAATGCAAAAACTATGAAACCTAGAAGAACATTTCCTTTTGAAATTCTTACATAATATATTTCAATATTTTATAATGGAATTCTTCCTTGAAAAAAATATTGGCCACGATTAGGCTTGAAATGCTTCTCTGTATAACTTGAATTCACAAAAATATGAATTTTTCAGTGAATTTACTGTCCACAGAAAATTTGTGGCCATGCCTACATACAAACAAGGAGTAACAGTATGCTGTTACTTCTATTGATGCTGTATGTCTTGGCTCAAAATTTACACTGTCTTGTTAAAAGAATTTCAATATATGTTCTGATTTCCATAAATGCCCCTAGTGCTTCTGATGAACAGTGCATTGTCTGCAATAAACATTGACATTTGAAGGCTTTGGATTTAAGAGGGACATTCAAATTATTTCAATGTTAGATTTATCTACATATCTCATGGAAATGCCTTCCATCTCTTGAAATTTCTAATCTAAAAGCTATAAAATAACAAAGTAGATAATCTTGCAAGATCTCTGCCCTATTGAATAGGGGAAATAACTTCCAGTCTGCTTGGTCTCTTGAGGGTTTGTTTCATGGCAGATTTCAGTCTCCGCTCAAATTTGTTCTTGAATATAAATGCTGTTCACCTAGGCTTTATTTATCTGAGTTCTGGTGGGGCAGCTCATTGTTTCAGAGGCGTTAAAAAAGCACCTGAGTGCATCTCAGTTGTGCATTTCTTTTGGTTGTCAAGGAAAGCACCCCAGGATTCCTGGCAGAAGACTTCACCTCAGTCGGTAAGGGAAACACCACAGGTATCAGCCAGTCACTCACCTCCCACCGGGTGCTATTTTGGGAACAAGTCAATGGATCAGATTCTCCTCTCCCAGCAGCTCTGAAGCTGTGTGAGGGTTTGTAGTGTGCCTTTGTCTGCACGGGGCTCAGCTCTCTGGCAGCTTCTCTGAGTTTCTCAGAGAGCCATCCTAGAGATGAGGCTGTCAAACAGTGCTCTCGAGGTACAAAAAAGCCTTCAAAGCACTATGATAAACCTGTCTCTAACTTTCCTAAAGTCTGGAGTGAGGGCTAAAAATTATCAGGGGGAAGAGGGTGGTAGCCTTTGTTTCAGATGGACACTCTTCTGTACCAAAACTGTACAAAAGTGTTTACATTTACAGCCTTAAAAAAATTAAAATAATTGCACATTTGTAATGGATGCCTATGAGGATGTTTACTGAGATCGCCAGTCCTGGGAAGGGTTATGGTTCTGGGGTCACCTGTGAGTGCTACAGGCAGCCACCCAGACTGAGAGTCAAAGTGCCCTTGCTTCCAGCCAGTTCCCTAACTGAGTTTGTCCAGAGAGCATCCAGAAGGGTAAAGCGCTTTATTTTCATGAAGGGGAAAGTAAAGCTTTGGGTGTGATTGGGGATGTTCATAGGAAATGACAGAGCAAGCTGGAAGAAGATTACTTGAATGCTAAGAGGAGAACAGGACAGGATAATGGGAAAGACATGTGGTAGGAGAAGTGAAACTGTGGTGCACAGCTGAAATGGATTGGTAAAACAGGGATTGGAAACCTGTGGGGTGGGAATGGAAGAACTGTAAGAAATGTCACACTGGGGGGAAATGGTTGTGGATGATTGAAAAACCAAGAATAGGGAATTTATGGTAAAAAAAGGATGGGCCTGTGCCGTCAAAAGACTGCATGGTGTTTCAGCTTGTGAGGGGAAAAGCTGAGGTAATTAAGAGGGGATAGAAAGAACTTCATAGGGAAGGAACGCAGTAATTCCCTGGAGTCACCTGGAGGGCACGGAACGAACATTTTGGGCGTAAAGCTGAGGAGTTTTATTCCCACTGGTCTGTGGGAAAAAAGGCTGCAGTAATCTATGGAAGACATGTAGCGGACATTTTTGGCGGGAAAATCTGAGGTCATCTCCAGAGGAGAAGAATTGGCTTTGGGGAAAAGTCGGAGGTAATTGGTGGAGGTCAGGCAGAGAAAACTTAGTGATAAAACCTGAGGTAATTTTTAAGGGCCAGACGGAACATTTTGGGGTAAAATCTCAGGTAATCTGCAGGGGACTGAATGAATATTTTGGAGGCAAACCTGAGCTGATTTCTATGGGACAAATAGGGAACATTTGTGAGGGAAAATCTGAGCAGAATCAGTAGGGGACAAAACAGACATATTGGAGGTAAAATCCGAGGTAATCAGTAGTTGGCACTTTGAGGTTTAAATCAGAGGTAATGTATAGGTGCAGATGAGGATGTTACGAAGGGAAAACCTGAGGTAAACTCTGTGGAACAGAGTATTTTGGAAGGAAAATCTCAGGTAATCTGTAATGACCAGAATGAACACTGAGGGAGAGGTGGGTGCCCCAGATGGTGCTGAGGGGATTTGAGGGTCACTGAGGGAATATGAGTGTCACTGAGGAGACGTGTGTCCCTGAGCAAGTGGCAGGTGCTCCATGTGTCACTGAGGGAGTAATAGGTCACTGAAGGAATGGCCGATTCCCCGTGTGCTGCTGAGGGGCCATGAGTGTCCCTGAGGAGAGGTAGAGGCCAGTTGTGTTCCTCTGAGGGGACATGAGGGTCGCTGAAGGGGTGGCAAATGCCCTGTGTGTTGCTGAGAGGGCTTGAGGGTCTCTGAACGAATGGTGGGTGTTCTGCATGTTGCTGAGGGGACATGAAGGTCATTTGGGGGTGGGGGCAGGTGCCAAAAGTGTCGCTGAGGAGCCATGAGGGCCTCTGAGAGTCATACAGGCACCCTGCATGTAACTGAGGCGGTGGCAGCTGCCCTGCGTGCCACTGAGGGGGCACGATGATCACTGAGGGGGATGCGGGTTTGCTGTGTGTCGCTGAGGGCACGTGAGGGTCGCTGAGGAGGAAGCGGGTGCGCCCTGAGGGACACGGGAGGGTCGGGCGGGTTCCCGCCCAGGCGCGGCGGCCGCCTCCTGATGGGCACCGCAGGGGGGATTTCCCGCCCAGGAGCGGCGGCCCCGCCGGGCCGGCCCCCTCAGCCGCGACGGGGGCAACTCGAAGCGGCTGTGCCCGCCCCTCTCGACGAGGCACCATGCGGGGTTCTAAAGCGGTCTGGGAGGGGCGCTTGGCAGGTCCTTGAGCCGCCCCTGGGCTGAGATGCGGAGGAGAGACGGACGGCGGCCGTCACAGGACTGCACGGTGTTTCCGTTTGGCAGAGGAAAAGATGAGGTAATTCAGGGGAGGCGGCAAGAACTTTAGAGGGGAGGAATGCTGGAGTTCCCTGGCATCACCTGTAGGCCACGGAATGAACATTTTGGGGTAAAATTGAGCAGCGTGGGAACAAAAGCTGCGGTAATCTATGGAGGACATGTAGTGGACGTTTTTGGCGGGAAAATCTGAGGTGATGTCTAGGGGAGAATAATTGTTTTGGGGGAAAAGTCGGAGGTAATTGGTGGAGGACAGATAGAGAAAACTTAGTGATAAAACCTGAGGTAATTTTTAAGGGTCAGAAGGAACATTTTTGGGGTAAAATCTCAGGTAATCTGCAAGAGAATGAATGAATATAAAATCTGAAGTAATCTTTATGGACTAGAACATTTTGGAAGGCAAATCTGAGGTAATCCGTTCGAGATACTTTGGAGGGAAAAACTTGAAGAAGCCTGTGGGGGACAGAATGAGTATTTTGGATGCAGAATCTGAGGTAACCTGTTGTAGAAGACATCTTGGCGGGAAAACTTGAGGTAATGTATAGTGGCTAGAACTAACATTTTTGGGATAAAATTTTTGGTTACCTATGGGACACAGCTTGGGTATGTTTTGGAGGGAAAATCTGAGGTAGTCTGTTGGAGGGTCAGAAGTCACTTTTTTGACAGAAAACCTGAGATAATTAAAATGAAACAAATTAGCATTTTTTTTGGTGGTGAACTTGGGGTAATTTAGAGAGGAAAAATGAGCATTTTTGAGGGAGAGTCTGTTATAACGTGAAAGTGAGAGAAAGCATCTTTAAGAGAAAGTCTGGGATAACTTAGAAGGGACATAGGTGACATTTTTAGCTGAAAACCTGGGATAATTTAGAAGGGTACTGTTATAGGCAAGGTGGGAGCTGCAGACAAAATGTGTTAGAAAAGCCCTCCAGTTGGGTCACGAGTTGGAAGAAGGACCCCTTGCCTTTCTAAACTCGTAAGAGAAGAATGTGGGTGCGGATGAATCCAATCTTAGCTACAGATTTTGTCAAAGGTTTATGCCTGAAAGATTTTATAGATGTCATTGAAACTTTATACAAGTGTGTCCTTTGGGATAAGGGACTACAAACCAAATATATTCATGTAAATTTATATGATTGATTGTAATGACGAGACAAAAATACCTTAATTAGAAGTAGTTACTATACATTTTAGGACCTTTAAAAACTAGTGTGGTACAAAACACAGTTTAGAAGCAACATTGAAGTGATTACATTAAAGAGAGCAAAAAACAATTATTCAATAAAATTTAATGTCACTTAGCCATCCAAGAATGGTGGCAAATCACTTTTGCTCAACTTTGAGAAGTAACAGAGGGGTAACCACATGCAGGGAGGAATCCTCCCATACACCACTCAAAAAAGGAATATGTTGGATGAACTACTGTTAAAATTTGAGACTGGGTGAGTTGACGCTCACCCTGCCGGGCTCTTGGGTCGTGGTCCCCTTCAGGAGCTGGAGGTTCTCAGGCCTGAGCGTGTCGTCGTCCATTGGCAGAAGCCGTGGGACGACGAGGCAAGAGGAGCAGCGGCTTCGAGCTCAAGAGTGGAACGGCGAGGCGAGAGCGAGCTTGGAGCTGAAGAGGGAGCAGGAGAGGCACTCTGGGGAAAGGGCCTTCCTGGCATGGCCAGGGCACCTTGTCGGTGCTGCGGCCGGCTTTGCGCTGGGCGCCCTCCCTGGGAGCAGGGCTGGGTCTTTGCTGTCGTTGGCCTTTTGCCGTTGTGCTCCTTTGGCTGCCTGGAGAGAGGGGCAACCCTGTAAGGAGGGTGAGAGCCCCTGTCTCCGCACCTGAGGGGGGGGAATGGAGCTCTGCCTGCTCCCTGCCCACCCACACTTCGAGCAGGCTAAGCAGGGCAGGGGCTTTTCCCTGCAGTCAGAATGAATTTTAAAGATTTTTCCATATTTAGATTGCTGTAGTTTTTTCGGTTTTAGGAGTTCCCTTTTGTTTTCCTTTTCTCTTTAAGAATTTTTCCCATACAGGCAGCTAGGAGACAAATCACTGAGTACTTAAGAGAGACAAAAGGACCTGGCCACAGGAAGGGAGGGTCTGTGAGGTGCCTCTTTCTTACTTGGGTTGGGATGCGGGCCCTGGAGCGGTGTTCTCTCGGCGTTCAGGGAAGAGAGAGAGGCCACGCTCACTTCTGGGGGAGATCCCACCACTGTGGAGTCCGGCTTTTCTCCAGCTCTTTTCCACCACCGTGCCTCAGAGAAAATCGCCGGGACCCCAAGGCTGCTTTTCCCTGCCCAGCTGAAAGTTGGGCCGCGGCTGCCCTGCCCCGCCGCCCCTGAGCTACTCCTGTGAGCCTTCACTGCACGCCTGCGGTCCCTGAGGGTCTGGCTGGACATCGGAATCGGCTGTCCGGGAGTTTGTGAAGCTTTTTTTTCTCCCATCCTCCCCCGGCCCAGGCCTGCTGCCATCACCGCGTGCTCCCCGAGCTCGCTCCGGAGCCCCCCTGCAGTCGAAAGGAACCATCGCACCCACCCTGCGTACCGGGAGCCACCAACACCCCTGCCTGCTGTGACCGTCACTGCGCGGAAGGGGAAGGTGCCTGCGGCCGAGAGGGGCTGGCACTGGGTTACTGTTTCTGCTTTGTTGTTACTGCCACAGTTATTGTTGTTGGTTGCCTTGTTGTTTTTACATATATATATATATATTATTCAAGGGAGGCTCCTGCCTTCCTTAGCAGACACCTGTCTTTCAAACCAATACAGTAGTGCATATAAAATACTTATATATGATTTTTTAGTTAATGTTATTAACTATGGCTTTGGTCTGTCGTAGAGTTGAGAAAAAATTGGAAAGCAAATTGTCACCCGTTTTCCTCACTCTGATATAATGTTCAAGTTTCTTGTTCCGTTTTTTTGCTTTAAGTAGAAGGAGCTCAGGAATTCAGAGCTATTTTGTCTGTTATGTATAATTTTCCTATTATATAAACCTTAAGTGTAATCACTTATTTACTTTATTTATGTAACAATTTTTAGACACATGGGCACATTTCTTCTTTGTTCTAAAGGATATAGTTGGAATAGCCTCAATGTTGCCTTCCTGCCCAGGAATAAGATTTTTTACCAAGAGATTGTTTTTGAGCTTTCCCTTTTGTCTTGCAAATTTTTCTGCTGCAGCCATGAGTGCAACAAGTTGCAATGCCAGCGTGATCCAGTAGGAAAGGTCTGTTAAAGCTTTACACAGATTTATGAGGATTAAAAAAAAAAAAGTCCAGAGTTTAATTTTCAGCTGACTAAAACCCTGTGCGTGTGCAATTGGCAATCTGTAAGAACGACTGAGGAGGAATTATTCACAAAGAACAGGGATTTTTGGCTTTGCTTGTTTGTTTTGGTGGGGGCCCTGGAGCTGGGATGAGAATCCAGCACTCTAGCAAAAACAAACAAAGAAGTTCTCTGACAAGATCATCTTTCCTGCCATTAATATTCAAGGATCGCACCAGGTTTTGCAGTCACCATGTCCAGATTTTGAGAGATACATTAATGAGCAAGAGAAAAGATGACATTGCTGCCAGTATATGTACTGTATTTCCCAGTTTCTAAATACACATTTTGAGCACGAAAGTCCAGTTTCCAAATGCACAGCGAGGAAGTTTCAGGCAGTTCAAACTTACTGCAAGGACAAAACTACTTGTATTTTGTTTTCTTCAAGCTTACATAAAGACAGCAGCTTCTTCTTCCTCATGAGGAAGTCTAAGTAGTGTCACTGTAGTGCTTTTTCTGTCTCATTAATTTCTCTTATCTTGTGGCATCAAATTCCTGTGTGTCCTTTATGCAGAAGAGTCTCCTCCTCCTGCCTGTGTGTTTGTTTTTCTGGTCCTGTTAAAAATGCTTGGCCAAAATTCAGTCGATTTTTTTCCAGTAGGTCAAAGTCTGAAAGGTGAAGGTCTGAGTTCTCAAGTTCAAATACTGAGACTGTGCTGAGCTCTCCTCTTGCTGGCAGGGTGCCCTGACTGCCAAATTGAATCGAAGATGAGGAATAGAGACACTGGAAAAGCAAATGCACTGGTGTTTTGAGGTTGGATCAAAGTTAAGCTGTTTAAAGGCAGGCAAGTGTACTCTGATTCAAGCAAAAAAAGTCTTCCCCCTCCCTCCCTCTCTATCCCTTTTCAGATAAATTTCCTTTCTTTTTCGAAGCCCTGTGTGGAAGGGTACAGGACTGTGTTAGCACTTTTTCTTTTTTAACACAGAAGTTCTCTGTAACATTTCAAACCTGGATCAATTAAGTAGAAATAAGGTAAGCTCAGTGCCTTAAGACAATGCAAGTCTTTGTGCCTGAAGAAAAAGGGCTAAGCCTAAATCCCTATGTTTTTTTGTCATCTTTGGCATGATATATTCAGTTTGCTGCACATACCATCAGTGCTGCATTATTTAAAGAATTGCTGTTTTTCACATCTATCAGTGCGTGGAAGGTTTTCCATGACACGCTAGGAGTAGAACACAGCAGAAGAGCAAGATGGCTTTTTAACATTTGATCTGCCAGGGACTTGGAGGATGTCACTTGGAATAGGTACAGGTCTTTTTCCCCCTGATTTTGGACCTAGAGTTTAATCCCCAGGCCACCAACTTTTTTTGATTTACAGTTGCTCTGCAGGCCTGACTGGGGAAATGAATTATTAAGGACCTTTAGTGTACAATTAGATCTTAGTGGGATTTAATAAGAACTGCCCAGTAATTTTCTCAAGATTGAAGATCTGTTTGGAAAACTCTCAAAACTTGGAGATACTTGCTCACATCACGTGTGTACTCTAAGATAGCACAGCAGATATAAATAAAAGCCTCTTGGAACACTGGACACAGAAGCATATTTCAAAAATAGCACAGTACCAAACATTTGCATATGCTAAATGTCACTTTGAAACATTGAGTGTGTAGGGGAATGACTTGTGAGTGCAGCATGAAAACAATTACTTTATTGCTGCATAAAATTGCCTTAGCTTCAGAAATTACTTTACTTTCACAAGGTTTCAGTGGATGTAACCCAAGGAGCAAAAAGCATCAGAGCAGCTGGCACTATACAATGAAAAAAGTGTTTCCATGTTTAAGTGCATTCCCTAACACACCCAGACTATTTTTATTAAAACTACATCTTCATCCTAGAGGCCACCTGTAGGAGGATATGACCCAAATAAAAAAGACACAGCTGTGATCCTTCTGTGCTGATGTTCAGGTTTGTAGTTGGTGTTTGTGCCATAGCACAAGTGAAGTGAGGAGTGGCAGTACTGGTATAAACCCAAACCTGTTTTAGTATCAGGTGGAGGTTTGTTGGAATTTGTCTGAGGAGCAGTGGGCTGCAACCAGCTGATGAAACTGTGTGGGTAGATCCAGTCAGATGCCATGTGGCACAAAATGTGAGGTGGGAGGAGAAAACTGAACACTACCTCCAGCGTCCTGGCGTCCTCCACCCTTGGGTACTTCAGTATAGGCTCAGGCCTGCTCCAATTTGCATCCAGCTGCCAGAGCTCTCCTTCAGGCCATTTTTTTTTTACCTTAAACCCAGCTTTCAAACTGCAAACACTGCAAATTGCAGGGGTAAAGCTGGAGAGATGCTCCTTTGTGCAGGGTAGCAGAGTTCTAATACTCAGGGACTCTCCCAAAATGAGGGACGTTTCAGGCCCTACCAAAGCCATACTTGCTGGAGTGTCTTTGTGCTCCCAGCTTGGCACAGAGCAGCCTCCCTGAAGGCTGCCAGGACTGGAGCCTTTCCCCTGGCTTGCCTGTGCACTGCAAACAAGAGCACAGTGTTTACTTCACTCACTGCTGGTCCCTGCGGGGAGAGTTAAACACAGAAAGTGCCAGAGCTGCTGAGTTCCACATAAAACAGCGGGGAAAGGATGGGAGGCTGCAGAGGAAGCAGCAGTGGGAAGTGGGATGGCCCAAAGCAGCCTAGATAAAGCTTCCTGAGGTGGAGTCACTCAGTGATACCCAAGGGCAGGAGCACCCCACCTCTGACTTCCTCCACAAGAATACATTTTCTACAGTGATGGGCTGGTAAATCCCATTAACTCTTTCAGGCTTAGGAATTTTTCTTACTTTTAAGCCTTCTAAAACCTGTGACACATTTCCTAATAAAAAGATTCAGCTATTTTAATTCATTAATTAATGAATCTTTATGAGCACTGTTGGGGGCTGACCTTACAGGACAGAAATCCAAGTAGGTTCTGGTTTGCCTCTAGAAAATCTGCATGCTCCAGGCTTCTTTTCCCTTCTTTATTTAAATTATAAAGCAGTCAGAAGAGACAAAAGAAAAAAGAAGTCATTCTGAACTGCATGAGCCTTTTAAAGTGGATACTGTTCTGGTTTATGATAGTTTTCATGTTCTTTGGGAACTGAATTTGAATTTTGGGTCAAACCTTTGCCTTTGGGTCAAATCTTTGCCAGGATCTCTAAGTCCAATTAGCACCCATTGAAAAGACTAGTCTTGCAAAGCACAGGGAAGAAGAGAGAGCAAAATTAATTTGTTTCACTTCAGATTCCTGCGTTTCCTGGCCTGATGTACAAAGTCAAGATACTGAATGGCTCTACCCAGCCGAGTTCTTTCTCATTTCAGTGGCACCAAAGGGAAAACAGTGGTTTAGGCAGTAAAAGAAGAAAATATTTTAGTGGCTGAATTCTCCAAGGGGATTTTCAAAATTCAAAATGATTCTGTTTTCTCCTTGACCTTAACCATAGTTACAGAATTATCTCCTTCAACGGGAGCTTCATTTCAATTTTTTAAAGATTTTTTCAAATTATTCTCTGCCCCTGTCCCCCGTAACAAGGGTGTTGATCACTTTGCGTCGCAGGAAACATGAGTCACAAATTTGATTTCCCAGGCTGATGCTTTCCAAGGATCTGTGTTAACGCTCTTGTCCATTATTTCAGAGGGGTTCACAGAGAATTCCATTAACAAAGAATATCATCACTATTTGAGCCTTTATCCTGGGTATCTGCTGAGCCTCCCACCATGAGATGAGATCAGAGTTTCCCCTTTTATCAGTCATGGACAAATTCCTGCCAAATAAATGCTCCTTGATCTGGGTAAGTGCTCAGGGCCAGCACAGCAATGCAAGGTGCCTCTAATTTTCCTTGTAAACACTTCATCAGATGTTCCAGCAGCTGTCCTGAAATGCCCTGACCATGGAGATAATAGTTTTATCAGAGGGAGGACATGGTTCCATCTGCTTCTGTCAGGCTGTTTTACAGAACTGGAAATGCTTCTGTGCTTTCATTTTTCCTTCCAGTGATGACCAGACCTCTTAATGCAATGTACATTTCTGGGCATTCTTTCCCCATTGTTCAAGGTTAATGAAACAGCAGGAAAACAAAGTTACTCTGTTGTGTTTGAAGCAAATCATGAAGATACATTACTCCAAACAGAATTCATTACCTTTTTCATAAGGTAAAGTGTGGGATTTATCATATCCCTCTGATATAATGAGACAAGAGTTACCAGAAGGAGTTTTCAAAAAATAAACCAGTGAACTCAGAAGAGAACTATGTGTCCTTGATAGCACTTATTTCCTTATTAATGGAAACAGATTCTAGTACCTGTCCCAAGGGTTATGATGTTCTAAATAGTTACAATGACAAAGAACTTTTAAAAAATGTGCAACACTGGCATTGAGAATTAAATTTTTGTATAGAAAAAAATAGGTTGGCTAAGCAAATCCACCTGTAAAACACTAGATAAGTTAACTGTCAAATTCAGAATTGTCTCTGTCATGTGGTTTCCATGTTCTGTTAAATCTCTTCTGATATCTGTGAATGCAAACTTTGACTACAAAATACCCTCAAGCTCCACCAGGAGAGGTTCAGGTCATACATGAGGGAGATTTTCTTCACTGAAAGGGTGGTTAAGCATCAGAAGGGGCTGCCCAGGGAAGTGGTGGGGTCACATCCCTGGAATTGTGTAAGAAACCACTGGATGTGGCACTCAGTGCTCCGGTTTAGTTGATGTGGTGGTGTTTGGTCAAAGGTTGAACTCGATGATCTTGGAGATCTTTTTCTACCTGATTTTTGGTCGGTTGTCCTCATGGTCTCAGTGTTAATTACTGTTTAATAATGTCCTTTTTGAGATATTGCTGATTTTTGAAACCAAAAGAAACCACTTATTCTATAAAGACTTGGGTTACTAAAGTAGACCCAGTCCCTTGATTGCAAAGTGTCTTAGGCTGTGGCTGGTGTCATCACCACTACCCAAACCACTGCAATTTCAGTGGAAATGTGGTTCTCTAGATTCCTGTGAATTTTTTGGTCTATATACAGGTATTTTTTCACAAGTTATTCACCGAAGTCAATGGTCATGGTGAAATATTTACACATTTGTCCTCACTCAAATTGAAGAGTCCAACAACACTGTATTTACTACTGGTTTTTACTACCAGAATTTTCTTCTGATGTAACATCTGGTCACACCCTTACCACTGCCTGTTCCCCTGTAATCTCCTGGGAATGTCTTTAGGAGAATGGTCTGACAAACCCTTAATAAAATCTGTGTGGGCATAAAGTACATATTGATGGAGACAGAATGCAGCACACTGAGCGTTATTCCACCTATATTAAGGGGAAATAAAACATATTTAACATTATTTTCTGTCCTCTCCAGTATTCCTCTGAAGGGACCATTTCCCACAACACGAAACTACCACAGAGAATGGATTTTGCTGTGAAAATTTCGTTTGGTGCATAATGTATATTTATCTGCCATTCAGTATTTTCTGGTAATGTCCTGAGGCATTTCTGTGATTGGAAACTTTTTTCTCCCTTTTTGTGAAGCATCCAGAGAGGTTCTATATTGGAAAAAGATTTGGATGTGATGGGCAACAATTATGCCCCATTATGGGCTGTGCTCCATAATAGAGATTAATCTGCAGCGGGAGGATGCCTGGTGAGAACTCATTCGATTCTCTCTGCTAGCTGGGAATGGAATTCAAATAAAAATAACAATAAAGTCTCCATTCCACCCTCCCCAGTGCATTTCAGTGCTCATTGAGTAGCTCTCTAGGGATATCTGCATTCCCCTGGGTTTCACTATGTTAAAAAAGCTTTAAATCAGCCTTTCTTTGAGGATTGCTTATAAGAGAATGGAATGGGAGAGACAGAAAGGACAGGTAAAACTGTAAGAGAAAGAAAAAAAAAAAAAAAGGATTGTGAGTGTTAGTAGCAGCCCTCACAGTTCCAGGTATGCTTTGCTTTTTGCTTGATTATCTGTTGTGTTAAAAGTGGATTTTATGCAAAATGGAATTGGGAGAGGTGAATCCAACTTTTTAAGTGTTGTGAAGAAAAAAAATCACATTTCCAACATCAGCAAGCAGGACTTGGTTAGTCATGCCTTGTGCTGCACCCACTTAGATATTCTCTATCTCAGTCTAGTTTGAAAATTGAAAATATAAACTACCCTTCAACACCCAGAAATCCCAGTAAGTCTTCAGCTGATATCATCCTTTTACAAACTATGTAAGGGAATCTAAAAATCTGGTATCAGCAGTATTATTTTGGATATTAAACTTGCAGCTGGGTACAGTCCACTTAACTTCCCTGAAATAATTGACGCTGCTTCCAAGCCTATTTATAAGCCAACTGTTTCAGCTATTAAGCGCAACAGGTTTTTGTTGCTTATTTCAGCTGGAATTATTGGGTTTTATTGAAAAAAAACCCCTAAAAAACCACCAAGCCATTGCCTTAAAGCACTGCTCTTCTGCTTTCTTTGGATTTATAAAAGATTGCTGTCGTAAGAGACACCAGGTTCAAAAAGGCAAAGAGATTGTTTTTCATCAGCATCGTGACAGTTGTTAGGAAATAGAAAAAAAATGCAGAGGGGAGATTTACGAAAAGAAGAAAAGGCCAATTTTATCAGTGAATTTTGTTTACAGGCTGATAAACAGAGCTGCTATCTGGCCACTGGAATCTCGGCCTGGGTTTGGTGGAGATTGAGCACATTTCCAGTGCGTGCTGCAGATCCTGGAGGGCTGCACATAAATGGGTCATGTACACAGGGAACACTCCTGCTTTTCCCTCACTCATGGAGCCTCAGGCTGGCACAGAGGCTTGAAATAAGAAGGCAAACTCCAAAGCTGCAAACTGCATCAGCCCTGGGTCTTTCAGCACACCTCATCTGAAACTGTAACATAATTCCTCTTCTATTGTGGAGTACCACACAGCTTTTAAAAATATTAAGAAAATTATTCAGAGCACTTGGAAAAAAACACTCCCTATGTGTAGGATTGAGCTCCTTTTTGATTTTGGTTCTCGTAGGGTTTTCATGCTTCCCAGCAATGGTCTCTTTTCAAGGTTGAATTAAAAATTGTACTCAAGTTTGTATCTTAGCTGATTGTCCCACTGTGGCTTTGTTATCTAAGTGCCCTGCACAGCAGCAGCAAAGGCAGCAGTGAGTGATACAATCCAGGTGTGCTCTCTGGATAAGAGTAAATGGGAATCTGCTCAGTGTAGAGGAGCTGTTCCCTTTCAGGGTCTAGATTGGAATATGTTAAATAAGATTAACTGGGAAAAAAAAAGATTTGGGATACAACTGTTCAGGTACCGTCAGAGATTTTAATATAAATGTTGCTGTATAAAAGTATTTTAAAGTGTTTTGCACTTGGAAAGCCTTTGCATCATCAGGCATGGAGAGATAAACCAGCAGCAGCAGGAAAATTTAGTGTCAACAGCAGCCACTTGCAACATTTTCACTCGTGTTACTCATACTGACTCAGTGCATGCTTGGTGTCACTGTTTAAAATCACTTCTGTGCTTTGTGGTATATTTTCTTTTCTTTCTTTTTTATCTTGTGTTTTGTTGGGCTAATGAGAACCATGTCTTTCGAGTTAGTGTGTAAGTAGTGTTTACAGCAGTGGAAGAAATCTTTAATCTTTGTTTTTTCCCCAGTTTCTTTTTAACCCTGTTCACTAAAATGCTTTCCTGATCCCTTCAAATAAAACCACTTCTCAACCTTTTTTCTTCTCCGTCTCATATGTAACAAGTCTTGCATATACAAATCTATAAATACATAAATATATACATATATGGATACAAAAATACACCAACAGAAGCTCTGAAAGAGCCATGGCTGGAATTGATTCATGCCCAACACCTGAGCTCCTGGAGCTGGTGCAGCTTTCTTAGATGTATATAAAAGGCAGGACACCTCAATACTACTGTAATTAACTGTAATTAACAGAAAGTGATGGCTGCTGTGGTGGGAGGAGGGTGGGAGTGACCCAGCACCTCGTGGTTTGGAGAGTCTCTGTGGGAGCATAACCTGGGGAGTAATTCCTGAGTATGTTTTAGATGTAGCCTCTTGTCCTCTATTAAACACTCAGCACACATAAATCCCATTATTTTCTCTCTGGTTTCCTCTGGGAACTCCATTTACTCAAGACAGAGTGCACTAAACTTCAATAAGCTGAGAAAACATTTGTTATCTTCAATGGAATAACATCACCAACTTCTGCTTCCATAGTATTTCCTTCTAATCCTGCCCCTGATCATGAAAGGATCACTGAAGAAGCAAGGAAAATCAAGAGCTCTCACATTCATATCTGCTTTGTATGAAGTGTGTAAAAAAAATCATCAAAAACTTTAATTCCTGTGATATTTATCTTTCTCCTTCTGTGTTCTGTTCCTTTTCTTATGGGGTTAATTCAGTGGTGCTTAAGCTTGAGCTCAGATTTGAATTTCAGGATATTCCCAAGTACTGAGAAAAGTCTGTATTTACTAAATATAAGCTTGAATGACAAGAATTGTGTGAGGTCATCATCCTAAAATGCATCAACAGCAACGTGCACTGTGCATTAAAAACCTGCAGAGAATTAGGGTGTGTGAACTGTTTGGGAAATACTTTAATCAACAACTAAGTAATGTCCTTTGTTTGGTACATTATTGGTTTTGACAATGTAACTCTTATTTATTTTTTATTATTTAAGAGTAAGTGGCCAAATGTTGGAAATTGTTTTCCCTTGGATCTACACACACCTTGACACTGTTCTTCTTCATCCTCCACATCTCCCCCTGCTTTTTTTTCCCCTAAAATTTACTTCCCAGTGTGTAAGGAATAATAATCCATCCTGCTTGTATCTAGAAGTGGAACTAAATGCAAAAGCAAGATTTTAGGTGTTACTCTTACAGAAAACAGGTGAGTGTGGTGATTAGGAAGTGCCTTTTTTGGGATTTTAAACGAGAACCTTTTACCTAAGGCCCTAAGAAGTTTCCCTATAAAAAGACTTCAAATCAGAGCACTTTGCAGTAGAACAAGAAGAGTAACCCTGCAGATATAAGTGTTGAATGCAAATAGCCTGTAATGCAGGAATTAAAGGATCACATGTTCAATTACTACAGTTGCAACCAAAAATTTAGCAAAAACCACCAGTGATTATTTTTGTCTTTGATTTTCATTTCCAGCAGATGCCTCCTTCAGGTACTGGTGAGGGGCTCCTAAAGGACAGAGTGTAAAGAGTGAGGTTATAAAAAATCTCCAGGTCTCTTAAAATTAAATAGACATTGCTGAAGGATAAAATATCCTTTAAGTGTGCATTTACAATTTTATATAAAAGTAGAGGCTTCTCGTCATGAACTCCTGTGCTACAATTTGATGGCCAAGCTAATACTGCTAATTATTTATTGTTTGAGACCTGATTAAGAGATTGGCTTTGAGGTAATAAAACCAGTAGAATTTTGTTAAATGTTTGTTTGGTAGCCCACCACTTATGATGGGTGTGTATTTCCCATATTTTAAATACTGTACTTGCCCCAGGAGAGCACCGTGGCAAAATATTCCATTAAAAACCAAGTAAACAAAATAACAAACCCACATCATCCCCCCAAAAAACCCCTCAGCCATGAAAACTTGAAGCCTGGTCTGACTAATGCAAAGTCCAGGGCAAGCCTATGGGAGAAAATCCAAAGATTTCAGGGCAGGTCATGGGAAATGTCACCTATCTTGACCTTGATTATAATCATTAATAATTGTTACAAGGCTCATGTTGTTTTTAAGGAATGCAATAATAAAATTTCAGCTCCCTGGAACTGGAACCAAATATTGCATTTAATATGAGAAGACTTTCCTTGGAGATTGTGCTGCTTGCATAGTAAATAGGGCTTGTCTTCTTTAGTTTCTGCACTAAACATGACTGGAATGTTTCATATTTTTACAAAATAGAACATAAAAGTAACTTTCTTCTTATGAAGTAAAAAAAGTACTTGATTATATAATAGGTTTCCTTTTTTAAGGAAGTAATTTCCTTTTTCCTTGTTACTTTACATGATCATTATTATGAATATTGTCAATTTTTATAAGTTCAAGCACCCAAAATGCATTTGAATGGTTGCAGCTTTAAGCTGAGAACAGCACTATGGTATGTGACATCCAGCAGGAACTCTTCCAAACATCCTGTCCTTGCTATACCAGGCCAAATCAGCACTCCACTAAATTCCTTCGAGACCTCCAAAATGCCCACGAATGCTGTTTTTCTGAACTCGGTTCTTAAGAGTTTCTTTTTAAAGTACACCCATATTGGGTAGTTAGGGTGGCAGACGGGTTTGCAGAATGCTATGTAATGAGGGCTCAGAAAATGGGTATATTCTTTCACTCCTCATACAAATAAAAAGCTTATACCGGATTATAAATCCCTACTGTAAAACCTATAACTGGACTTGAAATACCCTAGAAGGGTGATCAATCCCTTATAGCTTCTACATACATTTTTTTCACCAGGAGGTATCGATGGTGTCAAGAATGTAGACAGCTCTTGTTTTAACTGAAAAAAAAAATTGTTTATTACTAGAAAAATAATTTGGAAAAATAACAGCATCTGAATTCTTAATTTAAAATAATATTAAAACCCCGGGATGGCAGGATTGGAGATCCTTGGTGCCAAACTGGCTATGTGCCCACGGCAGAAATCTTCAGTGCTGGTTTTACCTCAGCTAATCTGGGGCAAAATTCTCTTCAAAAAAGAAAGGTCTCTGAACAGAGACAGGCCTCTGGCCCCACTCTTACCAGCGCTGCAGGAGCAATATTCTGGCAGAGCTCAGAAACTCCACCACATGGAAACAGAAAGAGGAAGGAAAAGCTCTGTTTCTCTCCTTTTATAGCCCCTTGGCCCTTCCCAGAATTCTCCACTGTCCCGCCCTCATGGCACAGGATGATTGCTGGATTTTGAGGTCAATCACAAGTTCTTTTCACCAATGGAACATTTGTGGGGGAGGGACATTGGTTTACAGAGAGTTAAATTGTCAAACACCTTCCCATATGAAGTTTCCATAGCTATCCTAACAACTTTAATAACTACTAACTTGGTCATAAGATGATTTTTATATGCAAAAGCCAACTACCTAGTTTCATATATGACAATTGGACTGGTTTTCTGTTGGCAAAATGCACCTGTGAATTTTCCCATTCCTCATTATCACATCCCAGACCAGAAGTGATTACCTGACTTGTGTAATTCTCCAACTTTTACGCTGGGTCTTAACTTCCTGTCCCAGGTGGAATTCCAGTTTCCCATGCCATGTGCTCACATCCTACAACTCTTCCCCAACAGAGTGGAAGAATTGTGGTCAGAGGTTAAATTCTCTTTATAACAAAGCATAGGATTGTACTTGATTTTAGAGGCCTTTCCCAACCTAATTCTGTGATCTTTCTAATCTGATTCTATGATTCTATAACTCATTTAAAAAAATCACTTATGAGGAACAATAAAAAGCAAACCAGACCTCAATGCGGATCTCTCCTGGATCTAAGGAAATAGCCCACACTTCCAAAATAAATGTACCTCTTTCTGTCTTCCCCTTCATAATCTTCCTTAGACAGTTCCTGAAGGATGATTCTCTTCTGCTTTTGAGAAAATTTAACAGGTCGTTATTGAACACACTTACTGAAACTGGGACTCCTGTTTCCTAAAGCCCGTGGATCTGTTCCCTGTTTCAAGTGCAATTTGCTATCCTGTTCAGGGATCCTCTTCCTTTTTTTGTGTCTGTGTCGTGTTTTTGTTTGTTGTTTGCTTTGGTTTGTGGCTTTCAGTTTGGTTTGTTTTTTCCATGCCATGGTAAGACAGTGCTGTCATTTTTGTAACCTTTACAAATTTTTCCCTTTTATGAATGTTTCCATTTATAATCTCTGCTGTAGCATCTGTGATGTGATTTCAAACTAATCCAAGTCACTGCGTGATCTCCAGACACTTTAGAGATAAACAAGAGGCCTTGGGAACTTTTGTTGCAAAGTAGCACAGCTGAGTATCAGCACGATCTGAGTGTTGACACAAAGCTTTTTTTTTTCTTTAAATGCTGTGGAATGTACTTCTTGAGGGCTTCTGCAACTGAATTACATTAGAGCCTCCCACCTCCACTTTTACTCACTGATAAAAAATTGGCTGTTGAGCATTTCTGGGGGGAGATGAAATGGAAATGTTGTTACTGATTTATGTGTACTGTCTTCATTTACTTGGCTGTGTTAAATTGAAGAGTTGTTTATTGGTCCCTGGGTTCCATTAATCAGCATTCCTCCTTCTCACACCCGTGGAGGGCCCTGTGCCTACAAAGCCCTTGTTTTAAATTTGTGCAACTCAGGGAGCCTCAGGAGAATCATAAAACCATCCTGGTTTGTGATTCTCTCCAGAAGGAAGGCCAAAGTACAACTGTCATTTGTGTTGGGGTAATCAAAAACCAAAGAGTGGCATTTTCTGTATTTTTATGATGGTAGCCATCTGTCGTCATTCTTCAGTACAGACCTTTAGGAGGAAAATTTGCAAATCAAGGGTTCTGCAGGAAACAATAGCACTGACAACATTTTACCTGTTACAAGTGTCCAGGAAGAAGGGAATCTCTCAAGAAAAACTATCCTTCAGCTGCAAAGCCATGACCTCATGAGATCAATTTTCAATTACAAATACATAGATTGGCATGAAAATCATGATCCTACCCATTTTTTCCCCCAGTTTTCCCCTTACTCCAGGTTGATTTGCTCTTGGTTAGTGTGAGGGCTCACGATGCACATGGCAGAGGGACTCTTGACCTCCTGAGCAGCCTGGTTTGTTCCTGCTCTGGAGCAGCCTGTTAAAATCAGCTCAGACAAGTGGCAATCAGACTGAGAGATGCATTGCAGAGGAGTCATTGCCACTGCTAAAATATTTGCAAGAAGCCAAGATGAAAACCGTCTGGCAAAGGACTTCTCGAGCTGGAGAAAGATGATTTTACCCTCAGATCTATTTGTCATGGCTCATAAAAGTGGGATCAGTGTCAATAATCTGCTACTGGCAAGGAGAAGGCAAAGGGATGGGATTTTAATTACAAACATGTTTATTAATGGGTGCAGGGACATGATAGGGAGAAAGAGAGTTTTCATTTCTAACACATGTGGATTATTAATCATGAGTGATCCTAAGGTTACAAATGAGAATCTGCCTGGAGGCGGAGGGCAGAAGAGATGATTTTTATTAAATATGTTGAACCAATTTCTGTCCTCTGAAATAAGCACACAGATTCCCTGGAACTCCATGGGAGACCTGCACTTATACTGCAAGGCATAATTTTAATCTAGACATATTAATCATAATTAAAAATAAAATTCAAGGCAGGGCTGAGGAATATGTTACTGAGAAGGGATTAGGTCCAAGGTGATCTGCTTTGTCAATGTACATTTCCTAAGGTACCTTGTAAGATGCCTCCTGATAAGAAATTAGAGTGTTCAATTTAGTTATTTTTAATCCTGTAAGGATAATATGAACAGGCTCAACCAAATTCTGAAGTGTCCGACATCTGCAGTTGAAATCCACTTAGAAACCTTAAACATGTACATTTTTAACATTCTGTACAGGTGCAATGATTTCTTAACTTCAAGTGACAGCATTTTTGATGGTAGGGATGCAACACATCTGAGTCACTAATGAGATTTCAGAGGTAATGGAAGCTCTTCCTGAAGTTTCACTATGAAAATCTCACAAGATGGTTGTGCTAATATATATATGACATTTGGAACATGGTGCTGTTTATGCTGTTTATCACCTTCACAGGCTCATAAATTCAAGACAGAAATATTCTGGATAATTTTTTCTGAAAACTGAAACCAGTTAGAACGGTTGGACATCAGGAAGAATTTCTTTATTGCAAGGGTGGTTAAGCATTGCAAGGGGCTGCCCAGGGAGGTTTGAAGTCCCCATCCCTGCAGGTGTCCAAGGAGGGACTGGATGTGGCACTCAGTGCTCTGGGCTGGTGACAAGGTGGGGATTGGTCAAAGGTGGGACTTGATGATCTTGGAGATCTTTTCCAAGCTTGATGATTCTGTGAAGACCTGTAGAAGAGCTCCTAACCGCTAGAAGAAAGATGAATTCATGACTTGCTCTATAGAAAAGAGACTGGAATTGTTTTATATAAATTCTCTTTAAAGCAAAGGTTTAGATGAGATTGCAACAAACAGTTGAAGAAATGGTGAAAGTTTTATTTATTAAACAATAAAATTATTAACAATTAACATTGAAGAATATTCCACATTGCCACTGAGGCACACATCTTCAGCTTACCCTGACTCAAGTCTAAGTGTGTGCCTGATACATAATTAACACCTAAATGTTTATTCCAGAAAGTTTTCCTTTGGAAGCAGAAGGATATGCATGGACACTTGTTGATGTATTTGAATATCAGAAATGGTGGGTTCTGCTGCTGTAAATATTTATTGTTTAACTTCAATGATGTTATTCTCAGCAAACCTGTGTGTTTAAAGCTGGGCAAAGTCGTGTGGTGAACAGGGTCCCAGGAATGCAAAGGCAGAAATGCATAAAACTGAAAATGGAAATAAATGGAAAATGTGCTTTGGGAACTACTAATGGCTAAATAAAGCAAGAGGAGACTTTTTAAAGAAGGAGATGTTAAAAAAGAAGTGGATGGAGGAAAGAGGCATTTACTGGGTAAGCACTGACAGATCCCTGACCATAACAACATTAAAAATCACAGAACTCATCCTTACATTCAACAGGAAGGTAAAACAAGACCACATAAATTTTTGCATCTTGTCCTTTCTTCATGTATTCATGCTCATATTGTCACAATCTTGTATAAAAATCCTGGTCACACCCTTTCCATCCCAGTAATAAATTATTACAGTAAAATCAAGGGACTGGCTATGACCAGGAAAAAAAAGTGATGGGGCCAGTTTATTTTTCAAGTAGTTCACTGCAAAGTGAACATGGCTGTGTCAGAGAGAAGCAGGAAAGTTTCTCAGCTGAAATCTTTATCAGCATCCACCCCCATCAGTTCTTCTTTTAGAAAATTAGTAAACATTAAAAAAATCAATAGGGGTGATAGGTGATTGTGTGTAAGCCTCACAGCTGCTATAATGTGGCAGAGTCATTTTTCCATTCTGCCCCAGAAAATTATGGCATACAGGCTGAAATCCTGGCTCCACTAAAGTCAATTCCAAAGCTCCAACTGTAATTCCTGAATTGTGGAGAGTTATATGCAATCCAGCATTTCCTCTGTGACCAAAAGCCTTAATCTGGACTATTTTGTAGGAATATGAAGCAGCACAGGAGAAATTGTTGCCATTCTTGCAACTCTTCCAACCTAAGGTGACAGCTTTTATTTTCGACTTCTTTATGCCTGCATTTTTTAACACCACATTTGGAGGCAGAATCTTTAATCTGTTCGACATTTTCTTTTCATCAAATCAAACTGATGTTTTAATGAGGTTTTCTTTTATTCCTGTGACATGTGTTTTCACTTCCTCTTTGAATTTTGACTTCACCCTTCTGAGCAGGATGAATGATCACCCTGAAAATCCTGATTGTATGAAACTATTCCCAAATGCTGATGGGAAGCAGACATCCATCCCTTCAGATCTCAAATAAAAGCTAGAAATAAATAAATCTATCATTAAGTAGAATTATTTCAGGCTATTTCTACTAAAAGAAGAAAAGCTCTGGCACTGTGGAGTCCAAATTGCTGAAGGGCATTTTCTGTGTCTTACATGACCTACTTTTAAATGCACAAATCTATAAAATGCCAGAATTAGTGACTTTATCTAAGTATTTTATAGTAGTGAGGCAATGCAAAAGATGAAAATCTCCTCTATTTGCACTAATTTATCCCAATATACAGAATAGAAAAAGCATTTGAAAATGCAATTTCTAAAACCTGTTGTTCTTAATCTTTATATAGGGGAGGCTGGAAAATAATTCTGTGGTACAATTACAATTAATTTTCTGTCATCCTATGTTAATACAACTTTTGGACACTATCACAGAATAATCTGCTCTTTAGGAAAGAACGTGAATTAAAATAGCAGCACTCCACTCCCTCACATGCACAGCATCTCTTTTCAGAGCCAGTTTAAGTGAAGTTTTCCCTTCTTCCACCTCTCTGCAGTGTAAAAAGGTAAAATATATCTTCAATTTTGTGGGTAGAGGCTGTGAATAAGAATGTGACTGCTGGTCTGGCGTAATATAAATATTGCCTATGTTTCTTGTCAAAAATAAGTATCCTTGAGAAATCTCTTTTTTTTAATTTTTTTTTCCTGAGCCTTCTAATTAGCTTTCAGCTGTTGGATATAATTAAAAATCTACTACCCTCAGATTATTTCTGTATTCAGAATAAACATGAAAGGCAGAATATGGATAGTAATTTGTAATTTTTAAGACATTTTTGGGGGTTTTTTTGTTACTGCATTGGTCTGCATAACAGTAGTTGGACTATATTCCACTGGAAATGGAATGAAAATATTTTCTTTTAAAATCAGATAATTTTTATGTTTTATTGGTATGATAAATAAAGCAGGCAAAGTTGCATTAAAATGTTTTTTTTTTTGCTCAGAGAACAATGTGCAGACAATATAAAACCAGGCCACAGGAAATATCATTGATTATAAATACTCTGCAAGGTCAATATAAACTACTGGAACTAAGAGGACTTAGCACTTAAAACATAAAGGGTAAATATCCACAGTTAAAATAAAAAATCCAAGGAATTTTTTTTAAATAATGCTGTTTCTTACAGCATCTACAAATTACACCTTACTGACTTGCAGTCCAAAAGTGAAAGGAATTTTTTTTACTTTTAAAGCCATTAATTAATTAATTATCCTTCTCTTTCCAAGCTAGTTTGGACAAAACAAACAAACAAAAAAAAAACCAAACAAAAAAGCTGTTTTCTGTGGGAACTGAGAATATTAAATTCCAAAGGAAGAAAGGTGAAAGATTAAGAAAGCCAGAACTGAGGGCACTGATTTGCCATGCTTTGCTGCTGTCTGGGAAACCTGATTTTTGCCCTCCAAGCATCTTGAAAGCAGGTGCTGACTCACCACCCTGATATTTGTTAATCACAGCATCCATCACCAAATATTAGGGACCTTATTACAGGCTGACACTGGGAGACAATGTTTGCTTTGTTAACTTTGGGGTTTGAAACTTGGCTGTGCATTGCATCTAAAAAAACCCCAAACCAACAACTGGGGTTTTGTTCAGTTTTTTTCATGTCCTTGTCTGCCTTAACTGCAGTTTCAGCCACAAATTTTGCGTGTCCGAAGTACCTTTCATGTTGCCAGTGCACAGAAACTTCAACTTCCAGAGATGCCAATAATGGGGTTTCCCTCTCATTGTGATAATTAAATTTTAATGGAATGGGAGCAATCAATTTGCACAAATCAAAGAGAAATAGATGGCTTTTGTCAACATAGAAATGAACACCATACATTTAAGGCTGTTTAAAATTGTTCCTCTACTTATCTGGAGAAAATATTAAAAAATCGATGAGTATATTGTCATACGTATGTTATTTTGTAGGGAGGACTGAGGCTTTTAGACCAGTCCTAAAAATTACATCAAGGTACCAAGAGGTATGAAACAGGACTTTGAAAAAATAGCTCTTTACACCATAAAGTTTTAAGTCACAAATGATTTGGTTTTTATACAAACTTTATTTTTTTACAAAGTAAGTTTTATAATATATACAACCTCCAACAGAGTGTTCTATTTGGCGCTTATATATATATTAAGATGGCAGAAATCCAAGGAGCAAGACATTTTCCTTCTCCAGTGGCATTCCACTTCTTTCTTTCTGTGAGGTTGTAACGCTCCTAAACTATTCATCAACTTTAAAAACAAAGAGTCAGATGTGAGACTTATGCTAAACTCCTAAAAATTTATTAGTTTGCTTTCTTCCCAATACATTTACTTTTGTTTGGTGAAAAAGAGACTTGTGGGTGGCGGAATATGTGCGATATTATGGGTTATACACAACAATCAGCTTTGTGACAAAATCAGGGTAATTTTATATAATTTTTTTTTAGAAAAAAGTAGATTTCACACTAGGAAGACTCAATAGGTTTTAGCTTTTTTTTTTCCTGGCCTGGTTTCAATAGGTAAAGGGTGTGGTGCTCTCACTTGCAAGTTTCCATTGAGTGTGTCCAGTCCTCTCTGGGATCATAAACTGCAAGTTAGAACTGGATTTACTTGTACTTAGGAATATAAACTTTGTATCTATACCTGCTTATATTTGGTGTCTATCTTTTTCTAAATTTTCACCTAAACCCTTAAAAAAGTCCAATTTATCCAGCACTTTAAATCTGTTGTTCTTGAATTCCTTTATTTTCATTAATGAACTCTTACCCAATGATTTTTCCTCTGTATCCTTTACTTATAATAATTTTAGGGCTTTTTTCTAAGTAACAATATTGATTTCACAGAAAAGTAGCAAAACCAATCCCTTTGGGATCTTAAGGGGTTTTTTGGTACATTGATAATTATTTATTTACAATTTGAATTTTGAAACCTAATACATAAGCAGTGGTAATTCCCTTTGAAATTTGGACTTGAGTTCCCTTGATTTTAAACACATTTTCTCGTATTTACTTTTTTCTTGTATTTACAGTATGCTTGAATTCCAAAAATTGTCTTAATAGAACTTTATATTTAGCCCTCTCTGTGCAAACCAAAATTCTACATGCTTATTAAGAAAAGTAGATATCATGTAACCAGCTCATAAATTAAATTAACCTACAACAAGAAAAAACAACCTCAAACCCCAATTTTTTGAGTCTTATTAACAGCACAGAATTTTTGAAGAGTAGAGGCACTGGGAGAGGCATCAATAATTTATAAAACCCATTTTTAAATCAGTGAGAATTGGTAATAATCAGTGAAGAGTAGAAAGTATATATTGATAATTCAAAAAACCTCATCTACATGAGAGAATCAGGAAGCAGCACAGTCACAGAAGGAGAACATGCTAAAATGTTGATATGAATGCAATATAATGTTAGTTATTCATTTTGGAAACAAAGCAGTGCTGGGAGACTCCACAAGTACCACTGAATTTGTTAGAAACAAAATTAATTAATACTATGGAGTCTTCCTACTTCTCAGACATCACAGTCAGCCTGGCATCGTCACAGACAGAAATTTCTGATGGCTTCCCTCCACAGAGAAACTCCTCCCCAACGATCCACAGTTCTCATTCCCACTTAACATCCAGTGAAAATTCATCTTTCCACTGTGGTTTTATCAGTTGGTCTACAGGTAGCAAATGGCAGCTGCCTCGCTCTGAAGTTTTGTGCTTTCTACCAATTAATTAAAGAAGTGAATTAATCAGACCTTCCTTAAAGATTCAAAGGTTGAAACACGGATTGGAACAGTTCCTGAGCCTGTGTTTTGGAAGCACAGGGCCTCTCTCCCTGACCATGCTCTCTAAGAACTCTCTGTTCCAGGTCAAACAGGAGCATTTTTCCATTCCTTCAGCATCAATTCCTCCACAGCAACAACAATTTCTTTGCCTGTCTTCTCTTTTTAAAGGGAAGCAACTACAACTGAATTTTGTCCTGAATCCTGACGGCCTGACACGTTCTAGGAACAGCTACGAGAGTGAAGCCTTTGGAGGAGAAATCCCTGGGCTCTGTAGTTCGTGTTTAGACACAATCCATGCCCTGGCTTGTTCACAAGAAGTTTTGCAGCAGCTGAGAATAAATGAAACTCCCCTCCCTGTAAAACCAATGTAGAGTTTTGACCCTGCCCACTTGCAGTAAGAATCTGATTTCATTCCATGTTTATCCATTTTCTTTGACAGATGGACTGAATAAAATTCATCCTTGCAAGCAACATATGGCTGGCCCACATATCATCACAATAAAGTCCATTTGTAAAGGGCATTTTTTAGGAGCTTTCTGAGCTCCTAAAATATGTGTTCATATTTTAAAATAAAATATACATCAAACTCCCTGTTCACTTGAGATGGGGATGAAAACTCAAGTTTTTCATGTAGATAATAAGATATATATTGAAGTTTTCTAGCAGCTTTCTAGTTCACAAAATCATGTAGAAATTGAGCAAAATAAAAACCTTAAATTCTTCTTTCTTTCCCTATTGTGGCAAGGTATAAACTGTCATTCCATTATACTCAGATTTTTCTCTTGCAAGAGAAAATAATTTGATGGTTTCTCTTTCTACTGTTGATGGAATTTCCTCAGTGTCTTATTTGTGGTTGCAGGAAGACTGTGTGAAAATATTTAAGTGACCTAAACATACACAGGCAGGCTCTCTGTTGTTATTATTTTTATTTTTCTTATTATTATATTTTTCATATGTCAAATATGCAGGAAGAGCAAATCACAAATTTCCTTCTTAGTGTTTCTACAACTAGTAGTAGGGAAAAAAAAAAATCCATGAGAAACTCCTAGTGGACAAAGAGAGCCATAAACAACTTGTGGGACCCATACTGGTTTTGAAAACACCTCTGATTTCTGTCGGTTATCATAGCCTAATTTGGTTGTAAAATTATTTTATATAATAATGTAAAGACAAGTTATAAATGGGAATTTTTTAAATGGGCAAAATGTGCTGAGTAGGGAGCAAAGCATCACTGCTTGGTTTCCTGTTGTGCAGTTACTTCCGTTCACCAGAACTGAAAAATAAGTCTAGACAAAACTCCATTTAATTTTAAAGTATTCCTGATTTTCTGCTTGGGCACTGAATTTTGGGACACACTTGTCACATTTTAAGAGAACCTGGCCAATCTATTGTTTTAGGTGGTGAGAGCAGGAATTCTGAGTGGTCTTGATTTACAGCTGCATGAAATTTTGGCAGTCTTAGCTACGCTTCACTGCGAGTCTTGGGATTTATTCAAGCCAGAACTCAAATTTAAACGCAGAACTTATGAATTTTTATGAAAACAAACTGAGAAAACATCAGAGAAGATCCCAGTGCGTTTTGATGGCATGTCAGAGACAGCAAGTCTCATTATTCATTTCCTTTTTTCTCTTCTCCATTCCACACTCCGAACAAACACACCAGGAGACAGCTGCACTAAATCTGCTCCAGTTTTGGATGAAGAGAGTTGAGTCAAAGTTTTATGTTGGTTGAGATAGCTATGAAGCTGATTAAAAAAAACAATTAATTTACTAAAAAAATCACTGTTTCCGTGTCCTAGATGTTTATCCTTTCCCATTTCCACCTCATTTTTCTTTTTTATCCCTTCTTCCCTTTTCTTTATCACTATGAAAGAACCATAGGAGAAAGGAAAAGAGGAAGATACTCAGATCTAGAAAATCTAATTAAAAAGGTTTTTTTGCAACTGTTTCAGTCAGCTTGAACTTTCAGTTGTCAAATAATTGTCAAATCTCTTGAAAGGCTGGAAAATACATGAGAATAGAACTTCAAGGATAAGGATATTTTGAAGCAAACAATAAGAATGAGTTTCTAGTGAACCTACAGCATGATGGAGGGATGGGGACAGAAATTTTGAGCCAAATAAAAGAGAATGAAATACAGGTTGCCAAGGCATAATAGAACTGTTCCTCTGTTTCATGACATTTGTGGAGAGATGGCCTTAAATAATAGCAACTTGAAATACAGGAGTTGAAAATAAGAGCATTTTTCAGTGTTTCTCTTGGTGGCAGTTAGAAAAGGTGTTCAATTTACTGACATTGAGTGGATTTCTCTTCTCAACAGCTTCCTTTGGTTTCTGGGTGTTGAAATAAAATGGCATGAGGGTAAGATTAGGCTAGGTCAGAGATCTTTGTTTTATTTCTGCAGGCTTTCAACCAGGGAATTCTGTGAGTCTCAGCTTCCTTGGAGAGGTTTATGGATGGCCCATGCTGTGGCACCTACTCCTGTGGGATCCAGCTGTGGGTTGAAGGCCTATCTCAGCTAAGAGGGGACTTTCCAGGAGATAAAATGATGATTTATTGAGGCTGAAACACCTCTGACATCACAGCCCAGGCCTGATGGCCCCAGTTTTCCAGCAGTTCCAGCTGAAATCCTGCCCTGCAGGGCCCACTGGGGCCTCCTACTCTGAACACCCTTTTCAGAGCACATTTTGCAGCCAGCAGGTCTTTGTCCTGGGGAGAGCTGCCAGTACAAATACTCACACACCTTTGCTGAGCAGGGAGGGAACCTGCCCTTCCCAAGTGCTCTGAAAAGAAGTTATTATGGAGAGGCAGCGCTCTGGGCAGTTTTACAGGGCTCTGCTGGGAATCCCTGCTCAGTACCTGGTTGGGAGCTGACACCTGAACTGGGCAGACTGCACACAAATCACTTTGCTGGTGAACTGGGAGCCTGAACTAATAAAATACAGCAGTACAGAAGTGAAGAGCTGAACTATCTCAGGAATGACACAGCCTGTGTGTTTTCCAGTGTAAAGAGCATTCTCATCTGTGTGAATGGCCTTTTCAGACATCAGCAGGTCAGGGTGTGCAGAAGATGCACATCAAAGCATCAGTGGAATGCTATAAGGAGGTGGTTACTTTTCGGGTGGCATTATAGATGTGAAAAACTCATATGGCCACACATGTGTCAGGAGAAGCAGCATCTGGTTAAGGTTGAAAAAGATCCTTTACCACAGTCTTAAAACTTCAGGTAATCACTTGGCTTTCACTGATTTCCTTATATGTAGTTAGAGAGTAATCATAACAAAAGATGTTGTCGTGTTCTTGGTATTACAACAGAGAAGATGATAAAAAGTCTGATCTAAATAGGAAAAAATGCACATGGCTGCTTAAAATCAGGAAATAAATCCTAGCTCTTCCATTTTTATCCAGTTACTAATATAATCAATATCTATGGTGTTCATATCCTTGCTACTTGGATGTCACTATGACACAGGTAGCAGCATAGGTGGAGGTTGTAGAAGGAAAGCAAAATTAAGGCTGTAGTATCTGTACTATTCAGCTATTTGATCAGTGCAAGCAAATAGAAATTATATTCACTTGGTCTTAACCCAAAACCGGGAAAATTGCTCAGGTACATCCATTGGCACTTTACAATGTGAACCTTCACAAGTGCTCCTTTCCCTTTTGTTTTCTTATATGCAATTTTTTTTCATCCTTTCCCAGGTGAAGAGTCTACACACATAATGCGTATTAATAATAATTACACTAAAAGTTAGTTGGTAAGATTGATGAAAAGAGAAATTTTTAATAAACTTTTCCAATATGTATTCAAACCTTGGATGAGAAGGCATAAGAAAATGTTGACAGAGATCTACCTGTTCTAGGACTCACAGCAAGGTTTTTATGTAACCTTGCTTTAATTTATGGGAAAGGGAGGGAGAGCAGGAAAAGGAAGAGAGCAGACTTGACACCTTGGGTCAATTTTGGTTTCTTCAGGGCTGGCACAACAAAGCAATAAATGTTGACATTTTCAGTGGGGAAAAAACAGTCTTCTGTGTAAGTGGATGACAAGTGGGAGGAAATGAAAGCTAAAAAATAAAAAAAAAGTGCTCAGAATGTTCTCATGGGACTGAAGGAACTGAAAGAAGCCATTCAGGTAGCTAAGGATGTGGATTTAGAGGAGCTGCCTTCTGTTTGTGAACTTTTACCTGGCTAAAAACCTACTAAAGAAAACAAAATAAAAATTGATATTAAACAATAATTTGAGTTGCCACGTAATAGGAGGTACATCCACAAGCAATGTCAGCTTTTACTGACTAAAAAGAGTATGAAGTATAAAAAAGCTACACATTTTCAGGAAAGAACAGATCTTCTGAGAGGGATGAGCCTGTTCAGCCCTAAGGCAGAAGAAATCCCATTTAATTTTAAGAAACATTTTGGCTTTATAAAATTGCATTCATCACCTGTTTATCCTTAGACTTTCAGTGTCATCCTTTATTTCAAATATCTGATTTCAAAACCCATTGGTACAAACAGGACACAGCCATTTGTGCCTCTGGGAGTGTCTGCCAGCAGCAGCCTCACTTGGAGCTCGTCAGAACGGCTCTGTCACGGTGCCAGGGGTGCTGGGTGCCACCCTCTCCTCACACCACTGAAATGGTGCTGCTGGTTCCATGTCACCACTCAGCTGAAACCATTGCTCAGGAAGCTCTTGCAGCTAACAGAGGTTCAAGCAGGTGCTTATATCCCTTATTTACTTCTTACTGAAATGTGAGCTGACAGCAATAATCTGATAGCAGACATGGCATTAAGCACTCTCCCACCTCCTGAGCAGAAGAATGACAGGGCTGAAGTTATGTGAGAAATATTAGGCTCCTGAGACAAATTTTAATATCTATTCCTAAGGAACATATATTTCTGTGAAGACATTATCTGGAAGAAACAAGATCAGATGAGCTTTGGGGTGAAGAGAAGAGAGGTTTGAAGCTTAATCTGCAGGGAATTGGTGATTTTTGATGTCAGGAGGGGCCTCCTTGTGCTGTGCTGCATTTCGTGACTCAGCTGTCATTTTTCATTTCAATATTTAGCCATTTGTGTGCATCCAGCCTTCCTGCTAAACTCCATTCTGGAACTGCCCTGTTCTTAAGGGAAAGGAGCTGAGGACCTAGCAGGGATCCCAGTCACTGGTTCTCCAAAGCACAGGAGTTAAATGACATCACCTGAGATTGGGTGGCTTGAGACAACCTTGTCTTCAGTCAGCAGAAGAATGTCACTGATTTTAATATTCCCTGGAACTGTTCCTTCTCCCACAGTTTGGGCTTTGAAACAAATAAATGCTGTTGGAGCACTGGATTTACTCTAAGCTGTAAAATTTGCCTTAAATACATTTGAGGTTAACCATCTGTTAATGACATCAAATGAAAGATTGGGCAAGTCAAATAAATGTAAGTGATAGCTCTTGGAAGCCTTTCACCTGCCTGTAACCATGACAAGAAACTGAAAATTCTCAAGACCATTTTTGGTTTCTGCATATGAATTAGTTGGCTTTAATTGAAATCCCTCAGAACTTGGTTTTAGCAAAGCTCCCTGCTTTTACCTTGAGTTTATTAAATTTTTATGTCTCCCATATCCTATGCATTTAGTTTTCCAGTAAATGACCACAGTACAGTGGTTTCCCAGCAGTGAGGTAATACTACAGAAATAGTCCAAGCTGAGTATGCTTCGAAGTGTTATATTTTTGCCTTTGTTTCTTGCTTTTTTTTTTTTTTTATTCCTGCAGAAAATGGTTCCAGACTGTTTTAAGTTTTTATAACAGGAAATGTATACAGAGCTTTGCTGTTCATAAACAGCACTAACTGTACCAATGATCCAGTGCCTCACTCACTGGGTGCAGAACCATCCTGCAGATTTTTAATATAATCAGGCTGTGTGACTATTGATTTTTCTTTTTCTGCTCTTCATTTTAAATGAAGGCCTCGATAGAAGCTAATTGTTTGAATCTCCCTAATAAGACAAAAGCCAGTGCACTGATATCTTTCTCAAGAAAAAAATGAATCCACTGGGGAAACTCAAGGCTTTCTGTTTATTTGTGAAGTGGTAGAAAACATTTGTGGTGATGCTTAGTGCAGGATAAATTAAGCTGGAAGAATAACACATCTTTATTTTGCCAGAATTCCAGTTCACTTTTTGTGTCTAAAGGACAGCAGTTATCAGCTCTATATATCAATAAAATAGAATTATCTCAGTATTTTAAGGAGAAATGAGATTCATTGCCTATTTTCATCCATGTCCTCTCCTTCTCTAAGAGCCACCTGGCTTCTCTACTTCTTCTGTCAGACCCCTTTTCCTCTTGCAAAGGATTGAGTAAATAGTTAATGCATTTACGGTATAAAATTGTAAACTGAGTGCTGTGTATTGTCCCATTCTCTGGGATGGGCAGGGACAGTCCCACCTAATGCCAAGAAAATGCCTTCTTTGGCTCCAGGCTTTATATGGAGCCATTCTGGAGCCAAGGACATTTTGAGGCCTAAATCCAAGTCTGTATGGAGATGGCAGTGCATAATATTTTGTGAAAGATGGAAACTTAACAGTTGAATTCATTTAATAATTATTTAGTGCATACACCTTGTCAATCTATTAGGCCTCATTTTCAGTTTTAAAATACCCCAAGAAAAGAGAGAGGCAAGCACTGGAAATATTGCAACTGACCTTAAATTCAATTCCTGAAAAAAAATATTTGTGATGCCAGTTACCAGCTTGTGCCATTTTTATTGTAATTCTGCTTTGCCCAGCCCTTCTCTCATTTTCCAAATGTATTTGAATCCAAAAAAAATGCCAAATTTCACCAAAAAAAAAGAAGTAAAGGATCTCTTTGCTGAGTCGACTGGTAAGGATATATCATGCTGTAAAACAACTTTCCTGTAGTTTTATTTTTAAAATTTTTTCTTTAAATAATGTATTTAGAATAGATATATTCTAGAGATATATATTGTATAGATATATATTTTTAAATGAGAAAACCAAATATATGTACTAAGAGAAAAGCTTACATGCAAATGTCAGTATTAGGGAGTCTCTTGGTAATAAGTAAAAAGATTTTAATAATTGCTTTTCTGCACTGCTATGTTTTCTTTATTATTATGAGTTTAAATTCATGTTCAATTTTGAGCATTGTTCCATGAAATGGGACGAAAATCTGTGTTTGTTTCTCCCTGGGGATCAAACAGCCTTGGTTTTGGTGTGCCTAATCCAAAGAAGAAGTAATGAAAATGACTTCTGGATTGAGCTTATTTGCTAAACTTCCTTATTTGTAACTGACAATAATTCAGATCTGGAAATCTGATCCTGACTCACCCATCTGGCTTTTTATTTGTAGAAATATAGGTCAGTACAGTTCTAACACAGTGAATCATGCAAGTATTTTTATCTGCAAGTATAAACCATATATACATTACATGTTATACCCGGGGCTCCTTTCCTGCCTTCTGGGGGTTTTTGGGGGGAATGTCGTGTGTTTGCATTCCTGTGTTTGAATCTGGTAATCTCCCAACCTGGACTTTTCTGCAAGTGTTCCAGTAGATTTTGTATTCATACTAATCAAGTGCACCTGGAAGTGCACCCACTCACCATGTAGGAGTGACCCTAAAGGAGGGAAAACATCTTTGTCATATGACAACCATTACAAAATCTTAAAATATTTCCTGTCTGTCTTCGAGATAAACACCCCACATATTTCAAAAATCTGTTGATGGAATGAAAGTAATGCCACCTCATGCTGAACTCTACTCTCTTTTTCATTGTATATTTAATTTCTCTTCTGAGGTATCCTGACATCTGTCCTAAAGGCTGGTTGGAAACCTCATTGTAGAAGGGACACCACTGGTGTGAGGCCAAAGTTAACCCAACAGAACAAGTTGTGGTTTTCACCTTCTGTTTGCATTTCCTTTCCCTCCCATTTCTGGCTGGAAAGAAAGTTAAAACAGTAGGTCACGCTCAGTCTGCTTTATTTCCTTTTGTGCCCAATGAGGTTGGAATATTGCTTTTTACTATCCAAATCAATATTATCTAAAAATAATCTGATTGGTATTTGAATTTTTCTATGATGTACATGGTATATGTTGGGGACATAGGAAATGGTCCATTTTTCCTCTCATATTAAGGTGGAAAATGGTACAAATATTCTAAGAGGATTTTCAGTTCAGCTCCCTTCATCTTAAATTGGTTTGCACAATTTTTCTATTTCAGTTGAAAGCAAAATTTGAAGAAAAAGAGAACTTTTGAAAGACGAGGACCCACAAACCATTTCATTTGTAATTTGGTTCTTTTCTGCAGAGAATTTATAAGAGTTATTTGACTGCACACTTAGGAGAGAGAGAGATTTTGTGTTTCATGACATTTAGAGAGCACATCTAGAAGTTCACATTAACCTTGTTACTGTTTGTACCTCACTATGATGAGCAGATCTTTGTTCTCAGAAGTAGAAACTGAACTCCACCTTTAGGACACAATAAAAATATCTTTATCCTCAGCTCCAAAATTACCTCTCTGTGAATGGGAGCATTTCTTACTCCAGTGTTGGTGATGAGCAGGAAGCACAAAAGGAAGAGATGAATCCACAGGACAGCCTCTCATGCAAACAGCAGCAACCACAATTAGAAGGGTGAATAACACATAGTAGAGACTGCACAGTGGTGTGATTTCAACACCCAACTCTTTGTTTAATCTCTTGCAGTGACATATGTTCCAGCTGGCAGAAACCATGTCTAAACAACAGGAAGATATTCTGGTACCATATAGAAAAAAGACAGAGTGGGTTCTCCACTATGAAACTGCCAGATAAAAACAGCTATGATAAATCACCTGAGAAAAAAATCCTGGAGTGAACTCCTGGCCCTGGCCTCAGCCAGTGGCAGGACTCCCATTGACGTCAGCAGAGAGTTATTTTACCTCTGCTTTTGGCCTGCCTGAGAGGAGGAGCATCCCCAGATGCAACTTTCAGTTGTCGTATCAGATGTCCCTTGAAAGCCCTGTAATGAGTGCTGGGTTCCGTGTGACTCGTTCCACAGAAGATCCCATGCGGATGTGGAGCACTCGGAGTTCTCCTCCTGCCCAGTAAGGGTTTCCCTTGGGTGAGAGATTTCTTTGCTCTACGTTTTGTAGAAGAAATACCCACCTCCAAATGATTTTGTTCACATTCCAGCCCTTCTGCCAAATGTATGGTTTGTTGGGGATTTGTGGGAGAAGGAATCCTGAAGGATTTGGGAGCTGCTGCCTCACACTCCGAGCTCCCGCTCACCTTGCTGAGCTCAGGCACCCACTGCCTGCTCAGGCACACAATGCTCTGTCTCTGGAAGCACAGGCAGCCAGAGAAAGCAGGGAACTGCCAGCCACAAAAGCAGGTTTTTAAAGGAGATGTCATGGCAGTTTCTGTAAAAGGTTTTGGGAAGACCTTTTGCATGTTTCCTCTTTTACTAATATCTCCTTTCTCCCTCTTGATTCTCAAATTTTGAATTTATAGACTTTCTTTTATGAGCTCCATTTTTCTCGCTACTTATTGTATAATTTTGTATTTATCATTAACTCTTTAATACATTTGCTCAATTTGCTGATTTTTCTTTTCGTTTTTGGTTGACATCTCTCAACCCAGTGACATTCAAAGCCCAGGAAAGCTTCAAATAAGGAAACTGACTGGAATAAATCAGAAATAAAACATTTCTATTTTCTTTTGATGTCCAGCTCCTTTAACCTGTCAACTTTAAGAAGAGGAATTTTATCTAAAAAGCAGAAAGAATTCTTTTTATAGCTACAAGCAGAAATAAAATATTTCCTTACGGAAGTAGGATATGCACATTGGGACAATGCCTGATTTTAATAAGGACTTCAAAAGGCAATGTGATTATTTTAAATTATGATTTATGCCTTTGATGTCAAAATGAAAGACAATTACATTTCTTTTGGCAAAAGCAAACTTTACAAAGATTTATTTTTACTTTCATTTTATGCCTGTGATAATGTTGTGTGTCTTCACTGAACTGTTTTGGCATGTGGAGGATTTAGTCACACTCTGAGTTGATCTGTTTGGCTCTCATCAATTTAATCATTACAGATTACACGTTGTTATATCCTGGTGTCTTTTACGGAACACAGTGAAGCCCCACAAAAACTTTTTGTTAGTCCAGTGAGCTCACTTCGCTTGCTTTTCCTTGATCACTAATTTCTGGTAGTTTTGAGGATGACATTGCACCGATTTTTAAATTCAAGTGTTGAAAGATAAAACCCCTGGACCAACATGTTCCAAAGATCACCAGTTATTTGGAAAGAGAGGACATGTTTTGTATTTCCCAGCTCTTGAACTTGGGGTTATATTCTGCATTAAAATCTCCCACACAGGCAATGAATGAATGACCCAGCAGAACGAGGTCAAAACACAACATTGCTTTAATCAAAAATGTTTGCTAAATAAGGACTAAAACATAGCAAAAAGACTTTCTATTNATATATTTCAGTCCCTCACAACTTCACCTCTCTCCTCTTTGGAGTCTCACAATATGTAGAATATTTGAAACTAATTTTATTTTATTTTAATTGGGAATTGGATTTTTTGTTGGTTTTGCTTGTTTGTTTGTTTTTTGCAGAAAAGAACTCACATCAGGAAATGTGCTTCCACCAGTTTGTATCCAGGTTATCTAAGCTTCAAATCCATGCCCATGAGCATAAAACATAGCCATAGTGTTACTGTTTCAATCATGTTATTTTGTTCAGTAAAAAAAAAAAAANGAAAGAATTCTTTTTATAGCTACAAGCAGAAATAAAATATTTCCTTACGGAAGTAGGATATGCACATTGGGACAATGCCTGATTTTAATAAGGACTTCAAAAGGCAATGTGATTATTTTAAATTATGATTTATGCCTTTGATGTCAAAATGAAAGACAATTACATTTCTTTTGGCAAAAGCAAACTTTACAAAGATTTATTTTTACTTTCATTTTATGCCTGTGATAATGTTGTGTGTCTTCACTGAACTGTTTTGGCATGTGGAGGATTTAGTCACACTCTGAGTTGATCTGTTTGGCTCTCATCAATTTAATCATTACAGATTACACGTTGTTATATCCTGGTGTCTTTTACAGAACACAGTGAAGCCCCACAAAAACTTTTTGTTAGTCCAGTGAGCTCACTTCACTTGCTTCTCCTTGATCACTAATTTCTGGTAGTTTTGAGGATGACATTGCACCGATTTTTAAATTCAAGTGTTGAAAGATAAAACCCCTGGACCAACATGTTCCAAAGATCACCAGTTATTTGGAAAGAGAGGACATGTTTTGTATTTCCCAGCTCTTGAACTTGGGGTTATATTCTGCATTAAAATCTCCCACACAGGCAATGAATGAATGACCCAGCAGAACGAGGTCAAAACACAACATTGCTTTAATCAAAAATGTTTGCTAAATAAGGACTAAAACATAGCAAAAAGACTTTCTATTTTAAAGGGAAAAAAACCACCAACAAGCAAACAACAAACAAACCACTGGAAGTTTTGTAACTGAAAACATCTTTTCCAACTTTCCTTCTAATTTATTTTCAAATGATAGCTTCACCTTCAGCACTTTCATGTGTTGGCAGTCACAGCTCGAAGGGAATCTCCATCCAAAGGATTCCGACTTCAGGGCTGAACAGAAATACATGGATTTTTAGGAGGAAGGGAAGGGTGCCCCAAGTTCTTGTTAATATAGGTCCCTTGGGGAAGATTAAACAACCCTGAATGGTTGGGTTTTTATACATATACATATATATATATATACATATATATATATATATATATATTTCAGTCTCTCACAACTTCACCTCTCTCCTCTTTGGAGTCTCACAATATGTAGAATATTTGAAACTAATTTTATTTTATTTTAATTGGGAATTGGATTTTTTGTTGGTTTTGCTTGTTTGTTTGTTTTTTGCAGAAAAGAACTCACATCAGGAAATGTGCTTCCACCAGTTTGTATCCAGGTTATCTAAGCTTCAAATCCATGCCCATGAGCATAAAACATAGCCATAGTGTTACTGTTTCAATCATGTTATTTTGTTCAGTAAAAAAAAAAAAATTATTTCTAGGAAAAACTTAACATAAAAAGAACTTATTCCTGTACACCAGGAAAATAACTGGCAAGGAGAAAATTGCGGGCTGACATTTAAAGAACTTGTGTGAGTTTGTAAAAAAAATATAACAAAACTGATTTTTATGAAGATGCCAAATTGTCAAAAAAATGAGCAGTTATAGTGAAATACTGTTATGTCAGCATTTCCATTTTGTGTTTCTGGGTTTTGTAGGTCATATGTAAAGGCTCACTCACCATTAGACTGAGTTTAGGCTCTTTATCACATGTAATGAAAAGGAATTGTCCTTGGTTCAGACATTTTTAAGGTATCACACCCTAAATATAATTTCAAGTTCAAAATGAATCCCAAGGAAGATCTGTTCTGCTGATTTGCAAAACAAGAGTTTATTGATTCTTTTTTTTTTTTAAATATGGGTTTAAGCTCTTAAACTGTCAGTCCAGACCTAAATATATCCAGGACTAAAAAGATACATTCATGGGCTTTGCAGAAGTATTAAACAGATTGAGTTTTGGATCTGCTTCTTCCTTTGGAATTGACTTTCTGATGTAGATTTTGAGGGGTTTTCCCCTGACCAGCATTCCAGCTGATTACTGGCAGTTAAAGGACTGACAGACATGGGTCTATTTTTGTTGGACTCGTGAGCATTTCTGCTCTTTTGAAATCTGGCATGCTGCCAAAATGGATTTTGCTCTCTCTCAGAACATTTGTTGAGTATAATCTGCCAAACAGGTAAATCTGGAGTATTCAAATCTTTCAGAAATGGAATCATTTTCTTTGGTATAACACAAACCTAGAAGTCTGAACTTGTCGGCTTCCAGCTCTTCATCTGTGTGACACAGACACCAGAACCTAGAAATTCCAAAATTCCAGCTGAGGCAAGAGCTTTGGAGCTCCAGACTGGGAGATCTATCACCTGCAAATTTGGGAATGTTGGGAAAATATCAACCTCAGTAGGTTCTCAAGTGTTGGTCTCCAGACTACAAAGTCTTCTGAGCCCACATGGAAATTCTCATCCTCCTCCCTGGGTGATTCAAATGCAAACTCTAGAGAAAGTGTGTTCCTCTTTATCCTAATAGTTCCCAAAGTCTTTTCCAAGACTATCTCTAATTTCTACAAAATAAAAGGAAAACTACCTATATTCAGTAGTACTGGATAAGGCTGCAAGAAATGGGATTGAAGCTGATGGAAATAATCTGTGCTGGCAATTTCAGTGAGTCTGAGTAGTATTATAAGGTAAGTGGTAATACTTCATTTTTGGAAAAAGGTAATTTTTTTCAAGAAATACTTATGTTAAACAGTTTTTCCACCTTCAGCTAAGTTTAATATCCTAAGATAATGCAAATTCATTTAAAATAATCTCTAAAGCAGATTGGTTGCCTTATATATTAACCACACTATACAGCTCCTCTGAAGGTAACACAGTAGCTTCAGTTTTGCACTCATACAAACTTAAACCTGGATTTTTAATATATTGTTGGTTTTATTAGTAGTAGTAGTATTAGTAGTTTAATATGCATTGAAAAAGTCTCTAATCCACAGCATTAGAGAAAAAAGCACAAGGAATGGGCATTTTTGCCGCCACACTTTTGGTATCTTATGCAAGTAAAACAGGTACTTTTTTTTCACATTATATTTAGATATTACCTTTATCTCTAGTGTCTAAATTTCTACGGCCAGCAGACCTCAAATGTGAAAAAAAAAAAATAAAAATACTGTTTTCTGTCAGGAAGAGAGAAACCCCAGAAAAATACCACATTCTTAGAATCACAGTTTTTGTCCCAAAGGCAGCAAACGCCTGTGACACCTCCTTCCACTCCGGTTGCCAGCTGGGCTCTGGAGAGCCAGGGAAGATGGGATTGACAGAGCCCCAGCTATTTTCTGCATACAGCAGTTTGGTCCTTTAAAACCTGAGTTATGGACAGCAGTTCTTTCTCCTGGAAAATCTCTCAGGGAAAGGGAACGTGTTCCAACAGCAACAGGAGTGTGAATTTATGTGGGGGATAAGAGGACCGAGAAGGATTCGTTAAGGTTTTATTATCAGAAGTGTCCGTGGGGAGGGAACCACCTCATTAGAACGCTCCTGAATCTTGGCACGGGGTAGGGAAGTTCCATTCTTCATCCTCTTCTGGATGCCACGTTTCTGATTTGTCTCCCCTCTCCTGTCATTGCTCAGTTCAGGTTTAGCTCCTCCCAAACAGATCCAAAGCAGTGGCTTAGCCTGAGTAATACCTTACTCTGTAGTAGTATTCCACTAAAATACACCAGCTAGGGAGGAAAAAATACGTGGGGAGATTAATGCCAGAGTTTGTCCAAGAAAATGTCTAAACCACAGAGGAAGAATTAATGCAGCACTATTTCCATTAATATTGAGGTCAATGTGCCAATTCCACCATCTACTCAGCATTTGGTCTCATTCTCTCCTAGACTTTACTTGCCCCAGCAAACTCTTTCAGAGTGCCAAACCAAGGAGGATTGCTGGTAATTTTCTCATCTGCTCCTGTTCAGAGGCTGGAGGCCTTTTTATGGAATTATCTCTTCCTTTATTCCTCTTCCAGAGGTAGCTGAGAGTGTTGCCTCTGCAAATCCGAGATACAGCCTGGGACAGAAGAGCACAGTGCTCCAATTCCTGGTAGAGCTGTAAGGGAGGAACTGAATAATTGGTTAAAAAGTAATTTGCTAGCTTCAGAATCATCAAAGAATTCTGATTGCAGTGGTGAGGAGAGCAACCAAGTCCATCTGGCTTTCAGAAGAGTGGAAAGTCTCCTTTTATGCCAAAGCTAGTCCATAAATGTCTGGCTCAGATCCCAGCTTTGTTGGCTCATTATAAGCACTTTTATTTGACCTTTTTATTAATGTCAGTGTTGTTCCGAGCATACACATGTCTTAGATTCTCAAACAGCAAGAAAATGAAAAGAGATGGTTTCATAAAAATTAAATATCCATCAGGTATCACTGTCCTAAAGACCTTGCCTGAAACCAGTGAGAAGAGAGGTCACTTTGTGTGTCATCTGTGGATTTTTTGACTTGGGTGCCAAACAGAAAATGAATAGATAAAAAAGCGTTGTAACCTTTTTAAAGTATTACAAGAAATGCCAGCATATGATGTAAATACAAAATCATACTTTGGGATTATTTATGCCTCTATTATAGCTTATTTAAACAGGAAGTTTTGTTGTTTCTGGTAGTGCTATATCTGTCTTATGGTCTCTTACTTGACAATAACAAACCTATTGTGTTTCTTGGAAATTATTGTACAAAAGGTTCTATGTCATAAAAATAGGAAAATTAATTTAGTTTTAAAAATTAGACCTTTTAGGATGGTTTTTATCTTCATGAAGAGAAATTGAGCTATAAATGTGAGTTTAGATGTATGTTAGACGAGCAGATAAATTCAGTTTGAAATTTCTTGACACCTGTAGGAGCCAAAAATGAAATTCATTATGTAGTGTTGTCATGGTTTGATCCCAGCCAGCAGCCCAGCCCCACACAGCCCCTCACTCACTCCCCCATCAGCAGGATCAGGGAGAGAATTGGAAAGGTAAAAGCTGGAAAACTCATGGGTTGAGACTGAGATAAAGCCAGTTTAATAGGGAAAGCAAAAGCTGCACACAAGCAAAGCAAAAGAGGGAATGAATTCACTTTTTCCCATGGGCAGGTGCTCAGCATCCCCAGGAGAGGAGGGATCCCCATCACACGTCACAGTGACTTGGGAAGACAAACCCCATCACTCCAAATGTCCCCTCTTCCTCCTTCTTCCCCCCATTTTATATCCTGACCAGGATGTCACAGGGTCTGGGATATCCCTTTGGTCAGTTGGGGTCACCTG